>WOXC01002619.1:0-520197 GCA_011680675.1 Gymnobelideus leadbeateri
CTCCCCTTACTACTATTTTCCTCCCTTATAATCCCTCCCTTTAGTCTCCTCCTTTTTGAATGTCAAATTTTCTATCCAATTCTGGTTTTGTATCAAGAATGCTTGAAATTTGGGGGCGGCTAGGTGGCGCAGTAAGTAGAGCATCGGCCCTTCAGTCAGAAGGACCTGAGTTCGGTTCCGGTCTCAGACACTTAAAGCACACACAAACAAAAACCTAGCTGTGTCACCTTGGGCAAGTTACTTAACCCCAATTGCCCTCCAAAAAGAAAAAAAAAGAATGCTTGAAAGTCCTCTATTCCACTGAATGACCATATTTTCCCCTGAAACATGATACTCAGTTTTGCTGGGTAGGTGATTCTTGGTTTTAATCCCAGATCCTTTGACCTCCAGAATATCATATTCCAAGCCCTTTGATCCTTTAGTGTAGAAGCTGCCAGATCCTGTGTTATCCTGATTATGTTTCCACAATGTTAAAATTGTTTCTTCTTGGCTGCTTGTAATATTTTCTCTTTGATTGGGGAACTTTGGAACCTGGCTATAATATTTCTAAGCGTTTTCTTTTTGGGATCTTTTTCAAGAGGTGATTGGTGGATTCTTTCAACCTCTATTTTGCCCTCTGGTTCTAAAACATCAAGGCAATTTTCCTTGAGAATTTCTTGAAGGATGATTTCTAGGTTCTTTTTTTTGATCATGGCTTTCTGGTAGTCCAATCATTTTTAAATGATCTCTTCTGGATCTATTTTCCAGGTCATTGGTTTTTCCCATGAGAAATTTTACATTGCCTTCTATTTTTTCATTTGTTTGGATCTGTTTAATAGTATCTTGATTTCTCATAAAGTCACTACCTTCCATTTGCTCCAATCTAATTCTGAAGGAATGATTCTCTTCAGTGACCTTTTAAGATTCTTTTTCCATCTGGTAAATTCAGTTTTTTAAAGCATTCTTCTCCTCATTGGCTTTTTGAGCCTCTTTTGCCATCTGAGTTAGTCTATTTTTTAAGGTGGTATTTTCTTCAGTCAAGTTGCTGACTCTCTTTTCATGATTTTCTTGCATCATTCTCACTTCTCTTCCCAATTTTTCCTCCACTTCTCTTACTTGGTTTTCAAAATCCTTCTTGAGCTCCTCTATAACCAATTCATACTTTTCTTGGAAGCTTTTGGTGCAGAAGTTCTGACTTCATTGTCTACCTCCCGTTCTATGCTTTGATCCTTTTTGTCCCCAAAAAAGGAATCCAAAGTCAGATTGCTGTGCTTGCTTTCCTTCATTTGCTTGCTCATGTTGCCATTCAATTACTTGACTTTTGAACTTTTTGCCACAGCAGAACTATGCTTCCAGAGAGGAGAGCTTTATCCCAAATGCTGGGGTTGTTGTAGCTGCTGGAGCTATTAGTTGGGTGCCCTCTCTGAAGCACAGTCTCTGGCACCTGGTCACACACTTCAGGACCTCCATCCAAGACAGCGATCCAGATCCAAGCAGGTTAAAGCAAGAGAGATTACCCCTCAGAATAGTCACTTGGTCCCCCTGTGATCTGCAGGCCAGGAGCTCTGAAGCAGCCATGCAGTGGCAGCTACATAGATGCTGTGCCTCAGCTGCTTCTCCCTCTGGGGGTAGAGACCAGACCACACTCTCAGTCCCCCTGTTTCCAAAGTCCACAGACCTTTTACTTTGCCTTTGGTATGTCTGGGTTGATAATTCTGGAAACCACTATAACTGCTGTTGATCCACTCTCCTGAAGTCCTTCCAGCCTCAGCTGGTCAGGGCCGCCCTAAATCTAAAACCTCAGGCTCATACAGGGATGGGCATGGCTCCCAGTGAGCTGTGATGGACCCTTCCTGCTGGCCTTCCAGCCTGCTGGGTTGCCTTCAGCAGGAGATTTGTTTCTCTCTGTCACTTTGTGGGTTGTGTACCTCTAAAGTTTGTTTAGAGTCATATTTTATAGATATTTGTGGTAGTTATGGGGGGAGCGCAGGGATTTTTCCTGCTTCTACACCACCATGTTGGCTCCACCCTTGGAATAGGGTTATTTTTAAAAGATTAAGCTAAAGTAACTGAAGAGGCATAGTACTGTGCTTACATCAGAAGAGAGGGAAAATCATAATTTGAAAAAGAAAACTATATTAGAGACAAAGGAAAATATAAACAAGTAGTATAGATTTAACTATGAGTGGATTAAATAATCTAATAAAATTAAAAGGTGACAGATTACATAAGAAAATACTCTATAATCTATGCTCTTTCTCTTCCTTTCTCTCTTTCTCTGTAAATATATGTGTGTGTATGTGTATGTGTATGTGTATGTGTATGTGTATATCTATCTATCTATCTATCTATCTATCTGAAAACAAAGACATACAAAAAACAAAACTAAGGAGATGGGGAAAGAAATACTATTCATTGAAGTGAATCCAAAAAACGAAGAATTTTAATCATACCATCTGATGAAGCAAAGACAAACATTCCAAAAATTAATAAACAAGGAAACTAAACTATGCTGAAAAGAACCATAAACAATAAACCGGTATCTATCTATCTATCTATCTATCTATCTATCTATCTATCTATGTTCCAAATTCATAAAGGAAACATTAATTGAGCCAAAAGAAGAAATAGACAATAGTATATTAGTGACAGGAGACTTCAATATCCTTCTATCAGTTTTGAATAAGTCTAACAGAAAGATTTTTTTTAAAGGAAAAGATGGAGCTAAACCAATTGCTGGGGAATCTAGAGCTCAAAGCTTTATGTTATCTTCTAAATGGGACAACAGAAGAATATGCATGTTTTTCAGCCCCACAAGGAACTTTTACAAAAATTGGTGATATAATGGGGCACAGAGATATTGCAAATGAATATAAAAAGGCAGAAATTATTGACACATTCTTTACCAACCATAATAAGATAAAAATAGTTATTGGTTCAGAGAAAAGAAAGATGTAGAACCAACTGGAAACTAAACAATGAAATCCTAAGTAAAGAGTGGGTCAAAGAACAAATCATAGAAATAATTATTATGTGAAAAAATGATAATGATGAACCAACATAACAAAATTTCTGTGATGTAATTAAAGCATTCCTTAGTGGGGAGAATTATGTTTCTACAAATGCAAACAAAATCAGAAATAGAGAAAATTAATGAGATGTATGTGCATTTAAAAATTACAAAACCAATAAATGAAGAAACTTAAATTAAGCACAAAATAGGAGATATTAAATATAGGAGGAGAAATAAATTAATTGGAAAAAACAACTCATAAAAATGATAAAACTAAAAGCTGATTCTTTGAAAAGACTAATAAAATTGTTAAGCCTTTAGTTAATCTAACTAAAAAGAGGAGGACAAAACAATCCAGTTTAAAAATTAGCAAATGAACAAGGTGAAATTACAAGAAAGCCAGAAGAAAAGAAAATAATCAGAATAGATTATACACAGTTATATGTTAACAAAACAGAACACACACACACACAAATAATAGAGAGATCCCTTCAAAAATATAAAACTGTCAAACTATCAATGAAGACTAAATAGAGAACTTAAATAACAGAAAAAGAAACTGTAATAGCTATAAAGGAATTACAATGGAATTTTAAAAACACTATGGATTCTAATAGATTTACTGGAGAAGTCTATCAAACTTTTAAAGCACAATTTTTAATCATACTCCAAAAATTATTGTCAAAAAATAGGGAACGTATTCTGCCAGGATCCCCCCTTTTTTGAGAGATAAGAGTCCTAATACCTAAATGAGGAAAGAATAAAATCCAGGAGGACAACTATAGACTGCTATCAATGATGAATACTGACTCTAAAATTTAAACAAAATCCTATCAGACTACAATGATTTATCCAATAAAGCATTCATTATGACAAAGGTTGGAGTTACACCATGGATACAAGCACGGTTCAACAATAGGTAAACAGTCAACATAATTAATCATATTAAAAACAAAATACCAGGGGGCGGAGCCAAGATGGTGGAGTAGAAACAGCTCATCCAAGCCACTCTGCCCCCAGATTCCCCCCAAACTATGTAAAAGGGGACTCTGAACAACTTCTGGAGCCCCAGCACCCACAGAACGACACAGAGAAGCTAACCTCCCACTGAGGCCAGCCCAGCAGCCCTGCAGGAAGGACCAGCACAGCACTCTGGGAGCTGACAGCATGCAGGGGAGCCGAGCCGAGCAGAGCCAAGGTCCCCCTGAGCCGAGGTTTTAGCCCCAGGGCGGCAGGGCCAGCAGCTGGCTGGAGAGACCCCAGAACACCAGCAGCTGTGGTGACTCCAGAATTATCAACATAGACATGCCTACAGCAAAGTAACAGGTTAGTGTCCTATGGACTTTGGGACCAGTGTTTGGGGAATGCATCGGCTCCCTCCCCTGGGGGCTAGAAGCTGCTGAGGAGACACGCCATTTTGTAGTTTTCAGAGGCAGCTCCAGCTCCTGGCCTGCGAACTGTAGGGAGATCCAGAGATCAGTCTTGGGGGGGTAATTGCTCTTGCTTTAACCTCCCTGGATCTGGATTGTGATCTAGGGCATGGAATATGATATTCCAGAGGGCAAAAGAACTGGGAATGAACCCAAGGGTCACCTACCCAGCAAAACTGAGTATTTTGTTTCAGGGGAAAATATGGTCATTTAGTGGAATAGAGGACTTTCAAGCATTCTTGAGGAAAAAACCAGAACTGAATAGAAAATTTGACATCCAGACACAAGAAGCAAGAGATGCCTAAGGAGGTAATCAGGGAAAAGAAATCAAAAGGAACTTATCAAAGTTGACCTATTTACATTCCTATATGGAAAAGCAATAATTGTGACTGAGGAAACCTTTCTCTGTATGACAATAATGGAAGAAGGGTGTGTGGTCATATGAATACATATGTGAATGTGTGTGTGTGTGTGGTTACAGTTATATATGGATAGAGGGCATAGGTTGAATTTGTTGGGAAGGGACAATACTCAAGGGATGAAATTATGAGGTGAGAGAGGAAAGTGGCAAGAGGAGATGGGGAAAGACAGGGTAGGGTAAACTATCCCATGTAGAAGAAGCAAGGGGAAGTGGTTGCAAGGGAGGGGGAGAATAGGAAGGCAAAAAGGCAAAACCACATTCTCATTGAATTTGGTTCAGGGAGAGAATGACATACATACTAAATGGGATATCTCAACCTGCAGCAGGATAGGGGGAAGGGGGATGAGAGGAGGGATGATGGATGGGAGGGCATCCTTGGGGGGAGGGGAGGTTGGAAGTACCCACTATAGAAGAGGGACAGGATCATGTAGGGAATGGACCAGGTGGGGGGTGGGATGAGTGGGAGGGAATTATAAGCAGCCTTATACAATATATCTACTATGATAATGTTTTGCATAGCTAGACATATACAACATATACTGAATTACTTATCTCCCAAGAGGGAATGGGTGACAAGGGAGGAAGGAAATGGATCTGAAATTCTAGGTCTTAACATTAAATGTTTCAAATATATATAAATACTATTATTAATACTCTTTTGCTTGTAATTGGGAGATAAGATGTGCAGGCATTGGGACACAAAGATTCACCTTCCTCTAATGGAAAAGTCGAAGGGGGTATGGGAGAAGGTATGGGAGAGAGCAGATTGGAGGACACGATATCTTGTGGGACTGCTATTCTGGGAGGTTGGGTAGGGGAATAACGGGGGGAAAATGATTGTAACTCAAAATCTGGTGGAAATGAATGATGTAAAACAGAAGTTAATAAAGCATTTGTTTTAAAAAAAACAAAATACCAAAAATACATGATTATCTTTTCAATAGAAGCAGAAAAAATCTTTGACAAAACACAACATTCATTTATTTTAAGACCCCATAGAGGGATGTTTTTTTTCCCAACATCATAAGAGCATCTATCTAAAACCAAAAAGCAAGTATCATTTGCAATGGGAATACTCTAGAACTATGAGTGAAGTAGGCATGCTCACTCTCCTCATTATTATTTTATATAGTTCTAGAAATGCTATCAACAGTAATAAGACAAGAGAAAGAGATTAAAGGCATAAAGTTAGATAAAGAGGAGATAAAATGTTTCCTATTTACTGATGATGTGATGAAATATTTGGAAAACTCTAAAAATCAGCAAAGATACTGAGCTAATTAGTAGCTTCAGCAACATTGCAGACTACAAAATAAACCCTCAAAAATCAATTGCATTTCTATATAATTACATAGAAAAAGAAAATACAAAACAATAGAAAGGGAAATCCCATTCCAAATAACTACAAAATGCATCAAACATCTGGAAATCAATCTATCAAAGCACAGAAAAGATTTGTGTAGATGCAATTACAAAGTGCTCCTTAAATAAATTTATTATTAACATCTAATTAAAAACCACTTAAATAGCTGGAGGAAGTATCAGTGGTTGTGACTAGGCTGTGTCAGTATAATAAAAATGTTAATTTATACTTTTTTGGGGGGGGGGTTAGCTCTTTTTTTTGGAGAGGGAAAGGTAGGGCAATTGGGGTTAAGTGTCTTGCCCAAGGTCACAAGGCTAGTTTTTTGTCTGTGTTAAGTGTCTGAGGCTGGATTTGAACTCAGGTCTTCCTGAATCCAGGGCTAATGCTCTATTCACTATGCCACCTAGATGCCCCTAATTTATACTTTTAATGTTGTCTCAATAAAATTACCACCTTCACCCAACTCTCCCCTGTAGCTCCAAGAAGCTATATCATATGCAATGGCCACATCCCAGTAAAACCATCTCAGCAGATAGGCTAAAGCAAATTGAGGGTGACCAAAAGGCTTCAAACCTGTTGGTGAGTTAGGGGGATGTCTATCCCAAATATGTGAAGATTTTCCCTGGTGGAATGAGAGAATGAGAACAATTTGTTCCAATGGCCATGAAAGTGACTGAAGCAGAAGCTGTGGAATGCTTAGAGACTGGTCAAGCATAGGAGATGCCAAGGCCATCCATGGCATCCTGTGCCATCACCGGTCCTCTTGACTATTTTCTTGCCATTAGACTTTGATGATTCAGGAACAGAGAATGCAGCTGACTACTCTGTGCCACTCTGCCTCAATTAAATCCAATTTGTGGGCAAGTCAAGACATCGCCCATGATGTCTTATTATTCTTGCTCTTTGGAAACAAAGGATCAATGAACAAGGATATGCTTTCCTTTGATCTGTGATCTCCTTTTAGTGCATGCCCAGTAATGTAACTGATAGCTCATAAAATAACCTATCCACAGACGGATGACTGACTTTACATGTAGATAGTAGACAAAACCATCTACATGGTGAGGCTTGACAATTAGCAGTAAAGGTTCTTCTGTATAAAAATAGATTTTTAGGCAGTCTTTTTTGCCTTTAGTACCTTCTTCCTCGAATCTGTCCTCCATATTGCTGCCAAAATATTCTCCTCAATAACTGAATCTAATCATTGCTCTGATCAAAACTCTTCAGTGACTTCACTGTTGTCTACTAATTAAAACTACTCTTTTTGCCTGCCATTCCTGGGCCTGCACAATCTGGTCCCAATCTCCCTTTTCAGCCTTATCTCTCACCATACTTTTTTCTGTACTGTATTCTCCAAACTAGACTCCTGGTGCACCCTTTCTACCTACTTGCCTTTACTCATGTCATTTCATATGATTGGAAAGCTCTTCTTCATATCTCTGCCTATCAAAATTTTAACCCATCTTTCAAAGGCCAGATCAACTGGTGAACCATCCATTAAGTCTTTTCCTATTCTGCCACCTGCAACTGGAGATGGAGTAATTTACATGTTCCTCATGTACTGAACATAAAATCACAGGATTCTGACCTAGGAGAGACCTCTGAGATCCTCCAGTTTAGCCTCTTTATTTTACAAATGAGAAAACTAAGACCATATGGGTAGTCAGTTAGCAGGGTTAGGATTTCAACTCATGTCTTCTTTTGATCTATAGTCAAATGTATTATCTTTATTGTAGTTAATTATGTATTATAATAGTTTATCATTGTCATGTCCTCCCCACTTCCACAGCAAGAACAAGGAAGATTCTTTACTCATTACCTTGGTATCCTGCTCAGCCCTTAACACAGAATAAATGCTTAGTAATTTTTTTAATGGAATTGAGTTGAGATGCATTGGAAGCTCAGTATACCAGGTAACTTACAAGAAGTTGCATAGCTTCTCCATGACCCCACTCAATAAGGCAGTGCTATGCATGTGTCACTATAACAACAGTGCCCAAGAGGTAGACCTTACAAGAAAGATACACACCTACAGTGAAAGCCAGACTTCTTTAATTGAAGTCTCACTTACAAGAACCTTTGCTCCTTCAAACTTGTGGGTGCATGGCCACATTCCATCCAAAGGCAAATACCACAGAAATACAACTTCAACTACAAAAGTGCCTTTAAAAATTGATGGGGATGTGTGTTTTAAGCCAATCAATAAAACATGAATTCCAGCTCAGTTAGAGAATCATCACATCTTCAGGTGAGAGAGGTTTCCCTAAGGAAAAATTGTAGACAACGATGGTGATGATGTGGGCCCCAAAATTGGGGCTACTGAACATCCCAGCTCTGTAGGATCATTGCTATACTATCTGATAGTTTCCTTAACATAGATATGATTCCCACCAATTAGTTCTTGCTTTGTGAGTCTCCTTTCCCCTGCTCCTTTGCTCTCCCCATTAAAGTAGAGTTGGAATCTATAATTATGGAAACTTTCATTATAGAACCAAAGAATACATAATGAAAATATCTCATATTTACCTACTGCTTGCAAAGTACACATTTTCTCACTTGATTTGTACTGAAGGCACTAAAGAAATCATGTAAAGTCTAGCCCAGTCCTGTACATGACACAAGAATCCACTCTTGAGTATCCTGAGAAATAGTCATTTCCTGAACACTTCCAGAGATGGGAAGCCCATTATTTCATGAAATAACCTATCCCATGGATTGATGATTAACCTTAAATGCAGATAGTATACAAAGCCACTTATGGGGTGGGATTTTAGGGTTAGCAGAAAAAGTTCTCCAGTACAAAAATAATTTCTTCAACTGTTTTTTCCAGTGTCTTTTTTTCTTATACTCTGTGATCTGGTCAAACTAGCATTCCTTCTGTTCCTTACACGACTTTCCATCTTCCATCTAAGAGTCTTCTCCTTCTATATTGATTCTTTTGGGAAGTCAAACTAGGCCATCTTTTGCCTCAATTCTTATCTAGTTTTTAGTCACTGAAGGGGTGTTGCCTCAGACAAAATGAAACCTGGGAAACACCTTGGCTTTAAAGGGCCAAGATCTCCCACTGCTTCTGGGGCCATCATTGGTTGTCTTGACCTACGTCTTGCCACTGAACTCTGATGACTCTGGAGGAGAGAGTGAGGCTTAAGACTTTGCACAGCCCTACCTCACTTAAATACAATTCATCTGAAAGTCAAGACATCACCCTCCTGACATCATTGATCGTCTTCAAGAAGGAAGGATGAATAACAACAATATCCTATCTCTATGCTTTAGCCTTGAGACTGTTCCCTCTGCCTATGATGCTGTCTCTTCACCTCTGCCTCGTGGAATCCCCTTCTTCCTTCAAGATGGTACCCCGATGATACTTTTACAGGAAATTTTCTAGCTAACCCCATCTGCTGGTATATTTAACTACAATGTTTTTTTATGTTTATTCTACTTTTATATGTATACATTGTCTCCCCCATTTGAATTTAACTCCTTAAGAGTAGGAGATTTATTTCAATCATTGTATTTGCATCTTCATTGGCCATAGTGTCATATTTTTGCTTGTTTCCTCCTTGACAAATTATTTTGTGCTGAAATACTTTGTACTTATTTTTTTTTTAAAATTAATTTATTAGTTTAGTTTCAGTTAACAAGATTCAATTCCATAGTTCCTTGATTTTCAAATTTCCTTTACTTCCCTCCCCCTCCCCTCATGACATCATATAGTACAGTATAGGGTCTGCAAATGCATTCATATTAAACATTATTCCAATTACAAAGGCATATTGTACTAGGTGGGATGAAAGATGGTAAGGAAGAAGTAAAACCAAACAATGAGAAGAACAAGATCATTTAGTTTGCTTCCATCAGGATTCAGGCTCAGTTCTTTCTAGTTATATCTCTGGATGGCGCATTTCTCACTTTCTTGAGTCATTCGGGATTAACTTATATCACTGCATTGCTGAAAAGAGTCCAGTCTGTCATAGTTGGTCGTCACAGATATGGTATGTCTGTGATTGTATACAAATTTCTTCTGATTCTACTCTTCTCGCTCAGCATCAGTTTGTATAAGTCTCTCCAGGTAATTATGAAATCCGTCACCTCCTCGTTTCTTATAGCACAATAAAATTCCATTACATTCATATACCACAACTTGTTTAGCCATTCCCCAATTGATGGGCACCCCTTTAGTTTCCAATTCTTTGCAACCACAAAAAGGGCTGCTAAAAATATTTTTGTACATATGGGTCTTCCTCCCACTTCTATGATCTCTTTGGGATATAACCCTAGAAGTGGTATGGCTGGGTCAAAGGGTATGAAATTATTTATAATCCTTTGGGCATAATTCCAGATTGCTCTCCAGAATGGTTGGATAAGTTCACAACTCCACCAGCAATGTATTAGCGTTCCAATTTGCCCACATCCTCTCCAGCATTTGTCACTTTCTTGTTTTGTCATCTTAGCCAATCTGACTGGAGGATGTGGTATCTCAGAGTTGTTTTGATTTGCATTTCTCTAATTAATAGTGATTTAGAGCATTTCTTCATATGCTTATAGATATCTTTAATTTCTTTCTCTGAAAACTTCCTATTCATATCCTTTGACCATTTCTCAATTGGGGAATGACTTGTATTCATATAAATTTGGCTCAATTCTCTATAAATTTTAGAAATGAGCCCTTTATCAGAGACACAGGTTGTAAAAATTCTTTCCCAATTTCCCACCTCCCTCTTGATCTTGGTTACATTGGCTTTGTTTGTGCAGAAGCTTTTCAATTTAATGTAATCAAAATTATCCATTTTGCATTTTATAATGCTCTCTAATTCTTGTTTGGTCCTAAAATCTTCCCCTCTCCACAGATCTGTCAGGTAAACTATTCCTTGCTTTCCCAAATTGCTTACAGTATCATCCTTTACACCTAGATCATGCACCCATTTAGACTTGATTTTGGTATATGGTGTTAGATAGTGATCTATGCCCAGTTTCTGCCATACTGTATTCCAGTTTTCCCAGCAGTTTTTGTCAAATAGTGCATTCTTATCCCAAAAACTGGGGTCTTTGGGTTTATCGAACAATAGATTGCTATATTCATTAACTGCTGGGTCTCCTGCACCTAATCTATTCCATTGATCCACTACTCTACACCTCTGCCAGTACCAAGCAGTTTTGATGACTGCTGCTGTATAATACAGATTAAATACTTTGTACTTATTAATCTAATACTTATTTTGTACCCATATATAAATATGTTGTTCTTGTTCAGTCATATCCAACTCTTCATGATCCATGCCATTTGGAGTTTTCTTGACAAAGATACTGGAGTGGTTTACTATTTCCTTCTCCAGCTCATTTTGCAAATGAAGAAACTACAACAAACAGGGTTAAGTAACTTGCACAGAGCCACTCAGCTAGTTTCTGAGGACAGATTTGAACTCAGGTCTTCCTGACTCCAGATCCAGAGCTCTATCCACTGCTCCATGTTGTTACCAATACTTCACACACACACACACACACACACACACACACACACACACATTTATACATATGGTTATATTTATATACATATACATGTTTTATGTGTAACACATATGTGTATATACACATATATGTACTTATTATTTTTCATATTAAAACACAAGCTCCTAACAAATAACGAGTGTTTCATTCTTTGTGTTTGAATCCCCAGCAACTAGCTGAGTGTCTGCCACAGAGTAAGTATTTAATAACTGAGTCAGATTTATAGGATAACCCCCAAATGCTTATGAGCCACTCTTGTTGTAGCATTGAGTGGGCAACAGAATATGGAACAGATAAATTTTTGTGGTGATAGAAAGACACAAGGTAAGAAAAAATGAAAATATTAGCTAACGATATAATGCTCTAATGTTTTCAAAGGATTTTATATATATCATCATCATCATCAGTAGGAGCCCATTACATCAACAAAAATTCATTAATCAAATGATAGAGTCATGCAGATTTGTTTAGAAGACCAGATCATTCTACCACAAATTAGAGAAAGGTAATGTTTAAGAAATCTAGATTGGAAATTGTGCAACATATCACTGCAGGTTGTAAAGTATAGCACCTACCTTAAACCAAGAAAACTATGATCACGTGGTCAGCACTATACATGAGAAGCTTGCTATCCTTACCAAATTAATAGATGACAAATCACTGTATTACAAATATAAACCTCAAATCATCCTTGAAAATCCAACTGGCTGTTGTCCTTTGCTCTGGAAGAGGACCAAAATGACATCACTATGCAGGAGTCAAGTTTGACTGTGTCCAACTGACTGATCAGACCAATATGAGCTTGGAATTTTCTACCATAGATTGGGCACAAATAGTCCATGTGAACATTTGGGGTGGATTCTCTAAATCTGATCATCTTGCATTTCTTTTGAGCTGCTTCAATTCTGCTTTGCTCACAGAACATAGCACCTTCTCTGATGTGGGCAAGCCAGTGCCTCCCATATCACACAATCAATTCCAAAGTTCTTAAAATAGACCTTGAGAGTGTCCACATTAGCTTCTTCTGACTACCATGTGAATGTTTGCCTTATGTGAGTTCTCCATAAAATAGTCTTTTTGGCAAACATAAGTTTTGCATTCAAGCAACATGGTCAGCCCAAGAAGGAGAGGATTACCACAAACAAATACTGCCCACAATTTCCTGGTTATAACATTGATTAAAACATTTAAGAACATTTTTATAGATGGCACCATCTATAATATTCATAATCTCCAAATTATGTGGAATGAAAAGCTTTCAAAATAATAAAACAAAATCAAACCATCCTGGAGAAAAATGAAACATATATCATTGTCCTGTCTACTAATGGAGCTATCCCAAGTGAGCCTACAGAAGATGAGCTTACAATCCACTTTGTATTGAATTAACAAAAGCAGTTATTTTATTCACCTGTGCAGCAGTCTGCAGACCATTAAAACTGAAAAGGATAATAACAAGATAGGGACTTGTCTCAGGACATTTTTATGTGAACTCCATCAAAAAGATCAGCTAATGATCATAATAATTGAAAAAGCAGCACCAGGCATTGTGGGATAATTAGCAGAGAGGTGGCCTCAGAATCAGAAAGACCGGGGTTCAGGTTCTGCTTCTCTACACATACTGGCTGTGTGAACCTAGGTGAGTCCCTTAACTTCTGAGTGCCTCCAGAAATTTTCCAACACTATATGTTGCAGAGCAGCTGTTGATCTCTTGTTTTACATGGTGCCCTAACCTCTGATATCACTGGACTAGGTTCTTGGGATCACCCTCCCCTTCCAAAAAAAATGGCTTTTGACTTTGTAACACGTAATACTGATTCTCATCACTTTATTTGTTCCCTATAGTAACTATGTAAAATGGGTACCAAAAACATTTTTATTTTTATTATACTTATGAAGAAACTGAGGCAGAAAACTTAGTCGACTTGCCCAATATCAGGCAGTGCCCTGAACTCAACTCCAGGTCAGATGCTCTTTTTTGGTAAACAACCTTCCTCACTTCATTCTATACCATATCTCAAACTTCTTCAGATGGAACTTGTAAAAACCAATAAAACTTGTAGAAATGCCTACAAGTATCTGAAATCATCCAAATTGGTGGGTGAGGCAATTCAAACTGCCCCAATTAATTCTCTACCCCTTTGCTGCTGTATTTAGCACTAAAGACCTGGCTGGGGATTCCCAGATAGGTGTCAGTTAATCTTTTCTTGAACATAGCATTGATTCAGATCTTGGGATGTCAGTCATGAAGACATGTAAAGCAGAGGGACCAACAGTCTCCTGGGGGCAGGGGAAAGAGTGACCCAACTAACTAAGCCAGAATTGTGTAGAGCATTTGACGAAGGCCTCTGTGAGCTACACCAAAACTTTTCAGTATTCTCATCTTAGGGATGACTATATATGACTATATATATATGACTATAACTTTTGTGAACATCTGTGAATGTCAGGAATGTCTTCAGTTTCATAAGAGACCTGGCCTTCCTCCTCCTTTCTAAAGATCCCTGGCCTGGCATTATGCTCTGGGAACTCTCTGGTTGTATTCATGATTCAGCTATAGTACTTCTTCATCAGGAGAACTGCTGGGAGATGGTGAATTTCATATTCTCTAGTCTCTACAGCTTTTAAAGTTGTATCTCCATCTGTTCAGAGTCGACAAATAAATGCTAAATGCCAAGTCCTTGACTTTCTCAAACCTGTAGACCTAGTGTAGAGAAATAAAAGGGCTCCAAGTAATTTTATTCCCCCCTTTTTAGACATACCTTACCTACCTAGAGTATAGGTAAGTTATAATACCTGGCAGAATACAATAAAAGGTTAGTATATGACATGTTACCACTTTATATTAAGGAGACATAGACACAAAGCCTGACCCTTTATTTGAGCACCTTGTACTTCCCCACTTCTCAAATGGACAATCCCATTTAAAAAAAAAATGAGTTCTGTTCTTTGCAACTCCCTACATTTTTCTGCAGGATAACTGGGTGGTACAGTGGATAGAGTGTCAGCTGTGGAGTCAGGAGGTTGTTTGTTGTTGTTAAGCGCTTTCAGTAATGTCCAACTGTTGGTGACCCCATTTGGGATTTTCTTGGCAAGATACTAGAGTGGTTTACCATTTCCTTCTCATTTTACAGATGAGGAAACTGAGGTAAACAGGGTAAAGTGACTTGTCCAGGGTCATACAGTTAGTAAGTATCTGAGGCTGGATTTGAACTCAGGTCTTCTTGGCTCCAGGTCCAGAGCTCTATCCATTATGGCCCCTAGCTATGCTATCTAATACTACTACTACTACTACTACTACTACTACTACTACTACTACTACTACTACTACTACTACTACAACGACAACGATGACAACTACTACTATTATTTTTACTATCACTTATGCTACTGCTAGTAGTATTGCTACTTCTACAATCACTATTAATATTCCTATTTATTCCTCCTGCCCCTCTTCCTCCTACCACCACTACATCGACTACTACTTATACTACTAGCAGTACTTCTATTGCTAGCATTTCTACTACTACGATTGCTTCTACTTCTATTACTCCTAGTATTACTCCTACTTCCGTAACCCCTCCTCTTTACTTTTCCTCCTTCTTTTCCTCTTATAACAACAACTACTACTACTATTACTATTACTACTACTTTTACTAGCAGGATATGACAAATACACATAATTGATACTATCAAAAACATTGCCAGATGAATGTATAGTTGTACATACAAAGTGCTATAATAAATTAAAGATGGGAGAAGTTCCTTACTAAGATCAATTCCTTTCCTCTACTTGTCCTTTAAAAGCTTACAATCTACTAAGACTATAGTGGAGGTGAAGTATTCTAAGGAGTTTTGACATAGGCAATAATAGTACCTTGTACTGAAATTTGAAGAAAGGGCACAATCAGTGCTGGAGGTTCCAAGTAGAAAAGTGTAGGGCATGTTTAGGAAACAGCAAATAGTCCAGCTTGCTGGAGTGGAGCCAGAAATGTGTGAAAGGTAGCTGGAGGCTAAATCATGGAGGGCCTGAAATGTCAAGTGAGCTATTTTGGACTTTCTTTGATAGGCAGTAGGGAGCCATTGAAGGGTTTTGAGCAATAGCCAGATGAAAAAGGAAATTTACACAATGGGAAAATATGTTGCTTTTAATTTTATCTGCTCCCTTTTTTGGGAGTGAAGAAGAGAGGGAAAGAGATATTCATGTATGCCTTGGGTAAAATGAGATCTAGCACATACTTCTATCAGGATATTCTCTCAAACATCATTTTTTAGCTTTTGTTCTCATAGCAGGGTTCCAGTGTAGTTATCAGATGGTGAGTAAACAATTGATTGGATTCCAAAGCTCATTTTTAAATAAATAACCCCAGGAATATCTCAGTTGCCATTTGTGAATGAAGAATAGAGATATGATCTTGACATGACACACTGGTTTAGTTTCCAAAACAGTAAGTTTGCTAAATAAATCACTTCAGCACTCATTGTTATTTATAAATGCAAATCTGGTTTTCATTAGTCAGAGCAAGACAGAAAGTTAATAACCTCATCAAAAGCAGAACCCTTGTCCATACTGAAACTGACATTCAGTTTATCAGCAGGTGACCCAACCTTGACTGTGGATCAAGAAATTAGAATGCATTCCCAACTATATCTCACAATTATATGTTACTTTAAGGTTCACAAAGTACTTTCCTTATAGCAAACTTATAAGTTTTGTGATAAAGCTAAGAGCAATCAAATGACTTTACCAGGATCACATCTATTAAGTGCAAAAGCCATGATGTGAGCCCAAGTCTTTCCTGATTACTAGCCCAGGACTGTTTGCATAGCATCATGCTAATTCTCTAATATTTCCTATAGGTAAAATGCATCAAGACACGGTATTCCACATCATCTGAACATGGGAGTTTTTGTAGAAGAGACTCATTCACTGGGCTTCCCTCTAACATCTTATTTTCTGTATTCAGTGGCGACTTTTTATAGGAGAAATATGACAAAGTTAGGAGAAATGGTAGCCTAAGTTTTCCTGACCATGAGTTGCAATAGTCTCAAGATCAACAGTGTTAGATACATTTAACTTCCTGAATCAAAGAATGGAATCCAATATTTAGTCTGGATTTCTCTTGTAAATATCTCAGAGCCAAAACTGAACAAGAACCTTCCCTACCACAAACAGAACAATTGGTTGCTTAGTCTGTGCTTAAAGCCAAGGAAAAACTACTAGATCCTGAGGCAGCCCATTGTACTTTTGGATAGCACTAATCCAGAGGTTCTCAACCTGGAATATACAGATAGATTTCAGGGGGTCTATGAACTTAGATGGGAAAAATTACATATGCATTTCAATATAATTTACTTTCTTGGTAATCTTGTGTATTTTATTTTAAACATTGAAAAACATTTTTCCTCCTGTGAAAAGGCCCATAGGCTTCATTAGATCACCAAAGGTCTCCATGAGCCACCAAAAGATAAAGAATCTCTGTTCTATTTGTTTGGAAGTTTTTCCTTACATTAACTTAGTTGCAGCTTCCCATCTATTTCTCCTCATTTACCTCTCTGGGGTCAAGCAGAAAATAAAAGACTGTTGCCAAGTGACAAGCCTTGAAATACTTTGATGAAATACTTATATGACCCCTTCCACCTAAGTCTCCTCTTCTCCAGATTAAACATATCCATTTTCTTTAGCTGATTCTCATACAGTATGATCTCAAAACTCTTGCCTCTGCATATATCCAGCTTGTAATATCTTGCCTATGACATAGCATCCATAACTGAAGGCAATACTCTAAAAATTATCTTACTGGGGAATGCTCCAGTGACACTGTCACGAATTTATTCTTTGATCATGGAACTTCTTAAATGGAGTCTATCATTAACAATTTCTTGGCTGGAACATAATTCTGTTGACTCATTTTGAACCTATGGCCCATTAAGACTTCAATTCCTTTTTCAGATGCACTTCTGGGTAGCCATCGTTCCTCCCTCTTGTGTTTCCAAATTTGGTTGTTTTGAATCCAGTTACATGACTGACATTACCTTTATCCCTGTTCAATTTCATTTTACTGAATTTGGATCAGTGTTGTAGCCTGACAAGATCTTTCTGAATCCTGACTCTTTCCTCCAGAGTATTTTGCTATCCCTCCCAGACTGGAGTCATTTGTAAATCCATCAATGCTTTCATACAAATTATTGATTAAAAAGAAGTTTAACACCATAGAGACAAGCACAGATCCTTGAGGTGCCCAATGAGAGATAGCCTTCCAGGTTGACATTAAGCCATTAATGACTACTTCTGGGGCTAGCTATTTGACAAGCTCCAAATCCATTAATTGCCACTAAGGTCCCTTATAGTTTACAGGCTCTAATTACATGAACATTGTTTCATCTTTTTCACAATAACCCTATGAGACAATCATGCTAGATAATGAAAGAGAATTTGATATTGGAGCTGAGATGACTGAATAGGCAGGTCCATGTCTTTAAAAGCCTCACTCCTTACCTTGAACTCCATCATTTGATCTTAGAATTAACATTTTTTGAGAATTAAAAAGGATATTGGAATTTACCTAGTTCACTGAGTGCTCTGAAATGCATCATCCTCAAAAGCAAAAACTACTGAGAGGGGTCAGATATTATGTCCCTAATAGCTTAGTGTGAATCACTTCATTTGTTCCGGGCTACTTGAGGGCAACTGAGGACCTGGGGTTAGTGTATCACTGAAAGGAGAGACATGAGATCAAAAGCTAAAGAGGATCCTAGGACTATAAAATCTTGAGTTTACTACTGGAAGGGCTATCTCCAGGGGTTCTTAACCTGTGGATTGTGAACTTGATTTAAAAACCGTTTTGGTAACTGTATTTCAGGATACTTGGTTTCCTTTGTAATATTCTGTATTTTATTTTATGCCTTTAAAAACATTATTCTTAGAAGGGATCTATAAGTGTCTCTAAACCATCCCAGGGTTTCATGAAACAAATGTAAAGGTTAAGAACACTTAATCTAGTTCAATTCCATGATTTTATAGATGAAGAAATTGAGGCTACTTAAGAAACTACAACTTCACTTACATCACAGTTTTACTGAGAGCTGGCTCTATTTGGAAGTTTGAAACAAAACTTTATCTTAGAAGAATTGCTTTTTGCTTTATACAACAGAAAATATCCCCCTCTTATGGAAGATCATTGCCATCTAGGACTTAGTAAATAAGCCTAAGGAGTTGCCTATGGAAGTACTGGCATGCCCTTGAACCAGATCAAGATGTAATTGGGAAATATTTAACAAAACAAATAAAAATGCAATAGAATATAGATAACATTAATGTGTGATTTTCTAAATCAATATGCTGCCAAGAGGCACCTTTATTCAGTGACCCTGTTTCTATTTGTTTGATACCACTGGCCTGTGGCATTTAGAAGTTAACTACCTCACCCATAGTTATACAGCTACTAGATTGTTGCTGTTCATTGTTTTTGAAGAGGACCTATAACATCTGGAGGGTAATGTCTTGACTTGCAAGAGAACTGGATTTAAGTAAGGCAGGGCTTTGCAAAATCACCAGCGTCACTCTTTCCTCCAGAATCATTGGAATCCAGTGCCAAGACATAGGTCAGCAGGAGTGGCAATGGCCCCAGATGCAGAGGATTACCTTGGCCTTTTTAAGCTAAGGTCTTTCCTAGGTCTCAGTTTATCTGAGGCAAGGTCCATTTGGTAATTAAAGACTAGGTAAGAATTGAGGTAAAAGATGGCCTAGTTTGTCTTCATAACCAATCCAGCAGGGGAAGACCCTCCGAGTTTCTGGCCAGAACAGAAACAGTTACTATTTACACTCACTCTGAGCCATCAGAACCCACACAGTGAGGAAGTGAGGCTGGGACTGGGACTTATTATTGGTCAAACAGGGAAAGCCAAGGTGATTTGGGTTTAAAAGTATAGGCAAGCAGCTCCATTTGAATCCCAATGGACTTTACCAAAACCTGGTTATTCAGAACTACATTTCAAGAAATCATAAATAAAAATTACATGAGACAAAAGAGTTAATTGTCCCAGTTTTTTTTAAATGATAGAATAAATAAAAAGGGGAGAAAAAATCTAGCCCCCAAACTTCAACGTACCTTATGTAGTATCAGCGATTACAATTTATATTCCACTGGACAGAGCACCTACCCACATAAGTGCATGACTCCCCACATGGACAGAGGGAGAAGATACAGCTACATAGCTAGTCTTAAATCGAAGTACTGAACCCAAGTCTGTCTGACTCCAAGCCTTCCTACCACTTTAGGTTATCTCAGTTTTTCTTCCTCTCCTTGAAGAATACCTTCATTGAAGCAATTCCAGGCTCCTCTGGGCAACTGCCCAAAGCAGCTAATACCACTAGGCAGTAAGAATGTAGCCTTCTGCATGTATGCAGGACTGCTAGAGCAGAGGGGAAGCACTGACCTCACTCTCAGTATTCCATGTTAACATATTAACTTGCATCCCAAGCAAAAGATTCAGTGATTTTGTTTGTCAGGACCAAAGAAAGGAACTTGAGATCCCAAGAGTTTTAGGGTGTTTACAGGCAAGCTTTTAGATTTATTCATCATTTTTTTCCTTCCACTTGTGTGGTTCTTTCCCCTCTTGATTTTATATTGCTACTTTCAGCTTAATTTGTCCCAGTTCTAAGAGGATTAGGCTTTTAGTACCATCCTTGTGATGATTAATGTGTACTAATTGTTTTACCTTTGAATCAGAAAGCTTTGGAGCTGTCTAGGCAAAATCTCCCTTTTGTAGGAGGCAGTGCTGATGAGCTAGAGTCCCAGTGGTATCTCCATTCTGCTTCAGGTTGATGCAAGAAAAGAGATTAAAGACACTATGTTAAAGTGGTTTCCTTTTTGATTGCTCCCTGATGGCGGCTATGTTGTCCCAAACATTGTATTAGCTATTCTGGTGGCTTAAAAAATAGAATCAGTCTTGGCAGCTAAAGAGGCCTTAATGAGAATCTTCACTGCTACAAGGCTTGCTTTTGTCATATTATAGGAAGCACGGTTGCAATTTGTCACTGATTTTCACTCCTGTTGTCTGTCTTGGCCAAGAAACCAGAGGCTGAATGGGCAACGTAAATCAAATTCCCTTTGGCCTACTGATTTACATATGGGAAAGGAGCTGGAGGGCCAAGGATGGTGGGGGGAATAGGAGTGGAGGTCCAATCCATTGAGCATTGATTTATCTTGGATCATGCCTCTGTTGGGGAGGGGAGAAGGAACACTTGTTTCCCTAGACCTTCAGGCCATGCATTACATCTTCAGAGTCAAGCAAATGCTCTTTTGTGTCTTTAGAGGACAGGCTTAAGTTTGCCTCAAAAATGTCTACTTTGTCCTTTTCTATCCCCTTCAAATTATATACCAAATATTCACGAAGACTGCTTACATTTATGAGAACAACCTTGCCTAAGATTTTTGTCCCATTCCTTTTAGCTACTTTTCCTCAGTAAGAAAGTGTTACTAAGCTCCCTGAGACACCTTAGCCAATGAGGAAGATGTTCTTGATTTGAATTGATGGAAATTACTGCAAAACAATTAAGTATAACAAATATTTACTGAGTGCTTATTGTCTGGCTATTCTGTGCAAGGAGCTATGGAGTATGCAAAAGAAAAATAAGTAAATATTAATAAACTCTTCATTTTCATTCTGTCCCACAAATTATTCTCAAATGGAAATATCCTTAGTATGACCAACCTGAACAGTACCTAAAAGGTAACAATTCTCTTAAATCAACTATTTTAATGAGAAAAAAACAGCAGTTCCCTTATTCAAACTATAATGCATGTTGTTTGAAATTTTTTTTAGGAAACATCTGCTGTGTAGACATGACATGGGGAAGAATTAAATAAATGCCTTCTACAAACAGTAGGTCATCAAAGCTTAAATCTGGCTATGTGTTTCCATCTGCACATGAAATGGTTTGTTCATTTGTCTAACACTGAGAATAGCTCGATCCAACAGCTATCGATTGATCAATGACCATTTATTAAACATTGCATTGATTATGAATCAAACACTGTGTTCAGCACTGTATATCAAGATCACAAAAACAAAAAAATGAAATAACCCTTACTTTAAAAGGTGGGGAACCTGTGACCTCAAGGCCACATGTGTCCTTCAGAACATGCATTACATCTTCAGAGTCATGTAAAGGCTCTTCTGTGTCCTTGGGTGCAGCCTTTTGACTAAGTCCAAGTTTTATAGAACAAATCCCTTTATTAAGGATTCTGTGAAGTTTAGATTCAATCAAAGGGCCCCAATTGAGAACCTAGAAGTGTGTGTAGGGAGAAAAGGGTCAAGGATAGGGCATGGGGAGTATCCATAGCCCAGTAAAATAGTTAATCTATTTAAATACTTGATTGACTGATGTTTTACCTAGACTCACTGCTGACTATTTGATTAAATGATTTATCAATTTAGGCCAAATAGTAAACCAGACTGATATAAGAAGAAACACACACAATGAAAAAAGCATACCCTCACTGACTGTTGGATTGTCCTTCAATAATATAGAAGTCCAGGGGTTGGGGCAGCTAGGTGGCGCAGTGAATAAAGCACCAGCCCTGCAGTCATGAGGACCTGAGTTCAAATCCAGCCTCAGACACTTAACATAAAAACTAGCCATGTGACCTTGGGTAAATCACTTAACCCCAAATGCCCTCCAAAAAGCAAAAAAAAAACAAAAAATGCAGGGGGCGGGGTCAAGATGGAGGAGTCAAAACAGGACTTCCATGGGGCTCTGGCTTCCACCTCCTCCAATTCATATAAAAAGTGACTCTGAAGAAACTTTGGAACTACAGAACCCACAAAATGACACAGAGAAGCTAACCTCCCTCTGAGCACAGGCCAGCAGGGCTTCAGGAAGCAGCCAGCCCAGCACTCTGGGAGCCAACCCCAGCCCCATTAGAGCCAGAGGTTTTAACCTCAGGGTGGCCACTGCCAGCCACCAGCTGGAGGAACTTCAGATCACCAGCAGTTGTGGTGGTTTCCAGAATCATCAGCCCATAGATGCTAAGGACAAAGTGAGAGGTCAATTTAGTGTGGACTTTGGGATCCAGTAGTTGGGTGTGTGATCTGACCTTTATGCCCTGGAGGGAGAAGCCACTGAGACACTGCTGCTGACACCACATGGCAGCTTCAGCTCCTGGCCTGCTGGGAGGACCAAGTGACCAGTCTGAGGGTTAATTGCTCTTGCTTTAACCTGCTTGGATCTTGATCACTGTCTTGGATGGAGGTCTCGGGATGCTTGAACAGCTTGCCAGAGCATGTTAAGGCTTCAGAGAGGGCCAACTAACAGCTACAGCAGCTGAGAAAACCCCAGCAATTAGGACAAAGTTCCCCCTTCTGGTAGCAGAGTCCTACTGTGGCAAAAAGCCCAAAAGACAAGTAATTGAGTGGCAACATGAGCAAGCAAAGGAAGCAAAGCAAGCAGAGCAACCCAACTTTACACTCCTATTTTGGGGACAAAAAGGATCAAAGCAGAAGAAAGACAGCAAAGTCAGAACTCCTGCACCAAAAGCCTCCAAGAAAAATATAAGCTGGTTACAGGCCATAGAGGACCTTAATAAGGATTTTGAAAATCAAATAAGAGAAGTGGAGCAAAAATTTGGGAAGAGAAATGAGAATGATGCAAGAAAATTATGAAACGAGAGTCAACAACGTGACTGAGGAAAATAATACCTTAAACTAACTAAAACTTTAGACTAACTCATATGGCAAAAAAGGCCCAAAAAGCCAATGAGGAGAAGTATGCCTTAAATAGCTAAATTTGCCAGATGGAAAAAAGAATCTCAAAAACTCACTGAAGAGAATAATTCCTTCAGAATTAGATTAGAACAAAGGGAAGCTAGTGACTTTATGAGAAATCAAAATACTATTAAACAGATCCAAACAAATGAAAAAATAGAAGGCAATGTGAAATAACTCATTCAATAAACCACTGACTTGGAGAATAGATCCAGGAGAGATCATTGAAAATTATTGGACTACCAGAAAGCCATGATCAAAAAAAAAGAACCTAGAAATCATCCTTCAAGAAATTCTCAAGGAAAATTGCCCTGATGTTGTAGAACCAGAGGGCAAAATAGAGGTTGAAAGAATCTACCAATCATATCTTGAAAAAGATCCAAAAAAGAAAACTCCTAGGAATATTATAGCCAGGTTGCAGAATTCCCAGATCAAGGAGAAAATATCACAAGCATCCAGGAAGAAACAATTTTAACATTGTGGAAGTACAATCAAGATATCTCAGGATCTGGCAGCTTCTACACTGAAGAATCAAAGGGCTTGGAATATGATATTCTGGAGGTCAAAGGAGCTGGGATTAAAACCAAGAATCACCTACCTAGCAAAAGCGAGTATCATGTTTCAGGGGAAAATATGGTCATTCAATGGAACAGAGAGGACTTTCAAGCATTTTTGATGAAAAAAAAAACAGAGTTGAATAGAAAATTTGACATTCAGATATGAGAAGCAAGGAGAAGCATGAGAAGGTAAACAGGGAAAATAAATCATAAGGAACTTATCAAAGTTGAACTATTTACATTCCTGCATGGAAAAACGACAATTGTAACTTATAAAACTTTTCTCAGCATGAGAATAGTTAAAGGGAATAGAAATGTATATATAACATACATGTATACATACATATATATCACTATATAGGAGGGTATATAGGTGTATGAATACATATGTGAATGTGTGTATATATGTTTACAGGTATACATAGATAGAGGGCACAGGCCCAATTTAATAGGAAGGGATGATACTTAAAAGGTAAAATTAAGAGGTGAGAGAGAAATATAATGAGAAGAGATAGGGAGAGACAGAATGGGGTAAACTATCTCATATAGAGGAGGCAAGGGAAAATGGGTACAATGGAGGGGAAGAATAGGAAGGTGAAAGGGAATGGGTGAATCTTATTCTCATTGAATTTGGCTTAGGGAGGGAATGACATACATACTAAATAGGGTATCTCACCCTACAGGAGAGTAGGGGGCAAGGGGCTGAGAGGGGGGATGATGGAAGGAAGGGCAGGCTGGGGGGAGGGAAGTTGGAAGCACTACTTTTTGAAAAGAGACAGGATCAAAGTAAAGAAGAGAACAAGTGGGAGGTCAGATAGGAGGGAGGAAAATACAGTCAGTCTTTTACAATATATCCCCTATGGAAATATTTTGCATAGCTACACATGTACAACCTATATTGAATTGCTTATGTTCCCAGTAAGGGTGAGTGACAAGGGAGGAAGAAAACCAACCTGGAATTCAAAGTTTTAAAATCAAATGTTTAATATATATATATGTACCATTTTAATATATAAATAAATTATATATTAATTATATGTATATATATATACTATTATTAATAATATTTTACATTTACCTGGGAAATAAGATATACAGGCACTGGAGCATAGAGATCCCCCATGCCCTACTGGAAAGTTGGAGGGGGTATGGGAGAAGATATAGGAGAGAACAGATTAGAGGAGGGGATATCCAGCGGGATTGCATATATGTATGTGTATATATGTATTATATATGTACACATACATACACATATATGTACGTGTGTATATATATACACATACATACATATACATACACAATATATGTCATCCTAAGAAAGCACATGTGCATTGTATGTGAAAGCATATTCTATAAATTAATGTGCTTAAATTCATATATAATTCTTTGCACATAGTAGGTGCTTTTCTCTTGACTGCCAAACTCAGATGACCTTTTCTTAGTCTATTTTTCTTGACCATCCTGTAAAATTTGGTACTTGGACTCCTCATCCTGCATACTTTCCCTTCTTTAGTTTTTATAGTGCTCCTCTCTCTGTCTGTTTTTTCCTTCCACCTGTCCAGCCACTCCTTCTTGGTCTTCTTTTGTGGATTGTAATATCCTACCCCTAGCTATAGGTGGAACACAAGGCTCTCTTCCAGGCCTTCTCTTTTCTCTCTCTACACTGTCTTTTTGTGACTTCATCACCTCCCATATGTTTAGTTATTGGAATCCATACAGATGCCTCCTGTATCTATGTATCTAGCCTTCCTTCCTCTTCTGAGCTCTAGTTCTATATTAACATCTGCTTATTTGACATTTGAAAACGGATATTCCCAAGCACCTCTAACTCAACATGTCCAAAAGAAAAACCATTATCCTTTCCCCCCAAAACCCACCATGCTTCATAACTTCCTTGTTTCTGTCAAAGATACTAAATACCAATCCTTCCAGTCATAAAGGCTCACAATCTTTAAGTCCTCTTCAGATCTTCATATCAAGCAGTTATCGAGCACTTACTATAGGACACGTGGAGGCTGCTAAACGGCTCAGTGGATAGAGTGCTGGGCCTGGAGTCAAGAAGACCTGAGTTCAAATCCTGCCTCAGATACTTATTAGCTGTGTGACCCTAGGCAAGTGACTTAATCTCTGTTTGCTTTCATCCACTGGAGAAGGAAATAGCAAAACACTCCAGTATTTTTGCTAAGAAAATTCCATACAGGATCACAAATAATTGATCAACTGAACAATAATGTGTACTATGCTAGATGTTAGGGGCACAAATACACAAGTGAGACAATTCTCTTTCCACATGGGGTTTGTGTTTTACTGAGTGAGGGGGTGTGTGTGCTGCATATTCACATATAAATACATAGAGAATGTACAAAAAATACACAATGACAGGAGAGGGGCCTAACTACTGGGGGACTCAGGAAAGGAGTGATACTTTGAATTGGCTCAGCTTCCAAGAGGTACAGGTAAAAAGGCAGAAAATCCAAGCCATGCTGGGTCCCCTGGGCCAACGCCCAGAGATAGGGGATGGAAGGTCTTGTACAGGGAATGGCAAGGAGACCAGATTGGCTGGAACTTGGAATACCTGAGGGACACTATGTGTGATCTAGCAGGAAACCATGGTGCTAGATTATGAAGGGTTTTAAATATCAAACTGATGAATCTGTATTTTATCCTAAAGAGGCAACAGGAAGTCACTGAAGCATTTTTAAGCCAAGTGACATCAATTTGTCAGTTGTCTGGAAGAAAGAATATGGTTATCACCCCAGTTCAGGAAATCATTAAATCACACCTCAACTATTGCAGTAGTAGCAACCATAGGAGTAGCAGTAGTAGTAGTGATGGTAGTAGTGGTGGTAGTAGTAGTAGTAATAGTAGCAGTGATAGTGATAATAGTAATGGGGGATAATGGCAATGGTAGTACTGATAATAGTAGAAGTAGGAGAAGTGGAAGCAGTGATAGTAGTCAGTACTACTACTACTACCATTCCTCTTCTTCCTCCTAAAAATAATAAAATCTATAATTATAATATCTAATATTTCTAAAGCACTCAAAGATTTGCAAAGTGATTTCAAAATATTATCTCATTTGCTCCTCAGAGGAACCCTGAGAAATAGATGGTGTTATTATCCCCCTTTTACAGGTGAGGAAACTGAGGCAAATAGAGGTTAAGTGACTTGCCCAAGGTCACACAACTTCTGAGCCTAGATTTGAACGCAAGTCTTAATGACTCCAGGCCAGTGCTCTATTCATTTCGAAATCTGAGTGCTTCAAATAATGTCATTGGTCTCTCTGTCTCTACTTTCATCCCTGTTCCTTAACCTCCCAACTACTGGTATCTAGAGCACCCTTCAAATGACTTTATTTTATTTGTTACATATATTTTATTATTTCACATATAAATTTATATCTACACTTATTATATATTTATATAATATATATCTGATATGTATTGCTGTGAATACCCATTGTTTTCCTTATAGAAATAGACTGTAATCTCCTCAAGGAAAAATTACTATTTCATTTTGTCTTTGTATTTCTAGTGCCTAGTGTAGTGCCTGTACCATAATAGGTCTTTAATAAATGCTTGATGGCTACTTGGTTAAATGATTGACAAGGAGAGAATCACAAAAGAGGAAGTTATCTATTACAACTCATGTCTGACCAGGAAGCCCCATAAATAATAGTAACAACTTGTATCTATATGATTTTAAGATTTTCAAGTGCTTTCTTTGTAACATAAGTATTATTATCTCAATTTCACAATAGAGGAAACTGAGGTTCTGAAAGGTGAATCATCTTGCTTCTAGTCATATAATTTGCAGATGTGTGTGGTAAAATTTAATGTTACATTACCTCTCTCCAGGTGAAGCACCTGGAGTAACTCAACATCCTCTCCAGCATCAACAAGTGGTCATCTAGCTTTTGAAGGAAATCGTCAGGTGATGAAGATCCCCCTGACCACAAGGCAGACCCTTCCACTTTGGTAGATCTCTAATTGATAGGAGATCTTTGCCTGTATCAAGGTGAAATCTGCCTCTGCAACATCTCCTGTTCTGCCATCAGGGTCCAAATAGAACCAGTTTGGATCTTCTTCCTCATAACCTTCCAAATACTTGAAGATAGCTACCTTGTCACTTCTAAATATTCTAAGCAGGCTGAGCAGCCCTAATTCCTTATCCTCCTCTTCATCTGGTATGGTTTCCAGTCCCTTTACAATCTAGGTCACTCTCCTCTGGAAACTCTCCAGCTTATCAATGTGCTTCCTAAAATATGGTGCTCATTTTTGTGGCAGCAAAGAACTAGAAATAAAGTAGATGAACATTGATTGGGGGAAATGACTAGACAAACTGAATTATTCATGGATTTCATGAATAAATGGAATATTATTATGCTGTCAGTCAATAAGCATTTATTAAGCTCTTGCTATGAGCCAAGCACAATGCTTGGAGTTACAAAGAAAGGCAAAAATATGGTTCCTATCTTTAAGCAGTTCACGTCCTAATGGGGGAGACAACATGCAAACAACTATGTGCATACAAGAGATATAGATTATAAAGGGAAAGTAATCTTGGGGAAGAGACATTAACTATGGTATATGTGTATGGGGGGAGGGGCAGAATCAGGGTGAGTAGGAAAAGTCTCTTGCAGAAACCTTTAGATTGGATCTGAGTCTTAAAGAAAGCCAGGGAAGTCAGTGTGGAAATGAGGAGGTAAAGCATTCCACAAATGGACAACAAAACTAGTTCAAAAGCATGGAGGGCCATATACCGATGTCTCTAGATTAAAGAATACTTGGAGGGGAGTGAAGTTTAAAAAGACTGGAAATCTATAAAGCAGCCAGGTTTTGAAGGGCTTTAAAAGCCAAGCAGAGGATTTTATATTTGATTCTGAATGCAATAAGGAACCATTTGTGTTTATTAAAAGGAAGTTGGGGGGCAGAAGAGAATTAACCTAATCTGATGTTTCTTTAGGAAGATCATTTTGGAAATAGAGGAGAATGGATTGGAATAAAAAAAAAATACTTCAGACCAATCAGAAAGCTACTGTAATAAGAAATGATAAGAAGTAGAATTCGGATAAGTCTGGGAAGCTTTCCTCAACAGAAATAGGGAAATTGGAAGATGATAGGTTTTAAACAAAATATAATGATTGCTGTTTTAGATATGTCGAGTTTAGGTGCCTAGCAAATATCCACTTTGAAATTTCCAATAGGCAGTTGGTGACTCTATACTGATGCTCAAGAGAGAGTGGAGCCAAGATGGCAGAATTGAGGGAGCATTCAAGCCAAACTCTTCCAAAATTCCCCTGCAAACAACTTTTAAAATAATGCCTCAAATTGAATTCTGGAACAGCGTAGCCAAAAAAGGTAGGGGTTAGACATTTTTCTAGGCCAAGAAAACTTAGAAGGTAGGAAAAAGAGATCTGTGACACTGGGGTATGGGCTGGTCAGGGAATACAGTGTGGCAGGGATACCAGTTGTGGGCCTTGGAGACTGTGGCTATGATAGCAGTAACAGTTTTGGGAGCCCTCACTACCCAGAGACAAAAGGGAACTGGACAAGTGGTCAGAAAAGTATTATAGGGCATCCCTGTGCTAGCACTGGGTGTAGCACTGGGCACTGTTTGGCATCTCCATTACCCAATTCTGGGTCATAGTTCCAGGGTGGAAAGGAGTACTAGTGCTTGTGACCATAAGGGAATAGGACCACTACCTTGGTAAAGACCAGCACACAGACCAGAATAGCAGTACCCACACCTCTCCCTAGATCACACCACCATGGAAATACAAAAAGAAACTTACAGTCCCTCAAAATTAGTTGTGAAAACAGCAGGGCAAAAAAGCTTGAGGCTTGGAACAGCGATACCACCCACCTACCCACCCTGGGCAGGTGAGTAGAGGCTGAAAAAATGAGCAAATAACCAAAGACTATTAAAAAAAACAGACTATTAAAAAAACTGTACTATGATGACAGAGAAGCTCAAGAAACAAATTCAAAAGAAGACAATAGGGCAGCTAGGTGGCACAGTGAATAGAGCACAGGCCCTGGAGTCAGGAGGACCTGAGTTCAAATCCAACCTCAGAAACTTAATACTTATTAACTGTATGACCTTGGGCAAGTCATTGAACCCCAATTGCCCTGCTTTTTCCCCTCCAAAAAAAAAGAGAGACAAAATAAGACAACAATGTAAAAACATCTACAAGCAAAGCCGAAAAGAAAAATGCAGATTGAACACAAGCTGAACAAGAATTCCTGGAAGAGATAAAATAAAGATGAGAGAGAGAGAGAGAGAGAGAGAGAGAGAGAGAGAGAGAGAGAGAATAATGGAATCATTGAGGGTTGATGAGGTCACTGAGAAAAGAATATAGGAGGCCCTAGGATAGAACCTTGGGGCATATTCACAAAAATGGGGAAGAATATAGATGATAATTTAATAAAGGAAATTGAGAAAGGGAAGTCAAAGAGACATGAGAACCAAACATTATCAAAGCCTAGATAAGAATGAATCCAGGAGAAGGTATTAAATAGTGTAAAGTGCTGTAGAAATTTGAGAAAAGATGAAGAGTGAGAGAAGGCCATCAGATTTTGCAAATAAGAGAAACCACTCCTAACTTTGGAGAGAGTAGTTGAATGATGAGGCTGGAAGGCAAATGAAAAGGAATTAAAAAATAAATAAAAAAAGAAGTGTGGACAACTTTTCTTAGGAGTTTAGCTATGAAAGGGAATGGACATATAGGAAAATAGATTGAGAGGGTCCTAGGGTATGTGAAGGGAAAAGGGTTAATATATGGTTTGTAAGAAAATATCTTTGAGGTGCCTTAAAATTCCAAGATTCTCTAATACCATGAAAACACACTGGTTTGTAATAATTGCTTTTTGCCTTTCTAGAGATTGACAAACCATCATTGTGGTAATATATTATAGAAATTGAAATCAAGATCATCAACCCAGACAGTTTTCAGTCTTGATTCACTTCCCTGTTTTATAAATCAGGACATTTGTGCTTCCACAGACCTAAGGAACCCAGATTCTTTCTCCATGGTCTTTCAAAGGTTACCAAAGCAGCTCAAGCACCATACCCTCCCATTATTTGCATACCTTGGTGGATAGCCCATCCAGGCCTAGTGATTTGAGTTCCTTGAAAGCAACATTCTTATACTCTCCTTGCTGATTTTGAATTTCAATTCCTGCCTAGCCATTTTTGTTCTTTCCTTCTCAGTCCAAAGAGTTTTCTCTTGGCATCAAAAATAGATACTAAATTTGAGCTGAATAGTCCCGCCTTTATTTCATCATCTGCTTTCATCATCCCACCACCCCAAGCAACAAATTTATCCTTTTACCCTCCTCTTGTTCCCAACACATTTAAAAACCCTTTTTAGTATTTCTAGAATTCCTTGCCATGCTCAGATCATTTTGAGTTTCAATGATCCTAAGACCTTTCTTACCCAACCATGCTATGCTTTTCCATTCTTCCTCTTTAACATGACCCTGCTTCAAACTTCTATACCAAAATCTAAGTAAGTGAATGAGTGCCCAACACATTCATATTGGTCTTTTTAAGTCACTCGCCCTTTATCTTCCTCACTGGAATAATTTTCCCTTGCATCCTCAGAATTTACTTCCTGAGGTTTCATTTATCTTAAATTGATTTACCCTGTTCAATATTAGGCCAAGGAAGGCTCCCTATCCTTTTCCCAAACTGTTGATGCTCCCTTTCCCACAAAACCTAGGTTATGCATTTTACTATGGCAAGCTTTCCTTTTCTTCTCTATCACCTATTATAAGATGGAGCGATTATTGCCCTGAAATCTTCCCTTGCTTACAATTTTGACAAATAGTTCCTTTTGTAGGTTAATTGGTCATAATCAGATCCAGGAGAATAATTTCCTTTGCTGGTTATTTCAGCTTCTGAAGAATGTAATTATCAGGAAGGCTAAGAAAAGAGGATGGGGTCTTTCCTGGGAAAAACTGTTCCTGCTTCCTGGGTCTGATTTTGTAGACTTGCATTCTTGAATTCAATATTACTGGAAACAGGAAATGAATTTGATTTTTTTTTTTTACAAAACTAACAATGACTTCAGAAGTGTGTGTTTGTTATCAGATTTAGTGCACTTGTCATAGCTTTGGCCCAAAACTGAGCCAAGGGAGGGACTGAAAAAATGCCCAAAAAACTTCTTCGTTGTTCTTTCTCTCTCTTAATTAGAATGTAGTTTATCTTACAGGCTCCAGAGCTTTTTGGATTTGTGGTTTCAAGCATGATGTCATTTTCCCTGCCTATATGACCATAGCATTTTTTTATCTTTAATGTTTTGTAACAAACAGAGCAATAACTGTGGAAACCTAGATGCTGAGCTTGAGTCAGTGATAAAGCATTCCCATTACCCCTTAGCATGGGCAGAGGATGACCTTACCTCCAATGGGTCTGCCCCAAAAAGCTCTGTTTTAATGAGGATGAGGTCATGGGTTCAATTTCTTTCTCAGATAGTCAGTTCCTTGCTGTTCTTTGGACAGACTACACCCCCTGACCTTGGTCAAACTTCTTACAAAGGAGAGCCTTTGGTCACAATGGAGCATGGTCAAAAGAATGTGAATGGATCATTGCAAATCCATCCTCACTAGAGGGAGGGAAAAAAAAGACTTAGATTACTAAACTGACTGATGTTGTGTCAATCAGTTAATCAATCAGTAAGTATTGATTATATTCAGGAGAATGGACACTCTTTGAGGTCAGGGACTCTATTTTTTTCCCTTTGTATGCCTAGCACTTACCACAGCCCCGACAGGTAGTAGGCACTCATTATTCACTGAACAAATGAATGAATGAATGTAGTACTGAATGCCTCACATAGAAACAGAAATATATCATTGGGAAAATGCATTGCAGCTAGGTGGCATAGTGAATAGAATGCCAAATCTGGAGTCAGGACGACCTGAGAATGAGTCCTACCTCTGCCACTTAGTAGCTGTGTGACCTTGGACAAGTCACTTAATCTCTCTACCCTTCAATTTCCTCATCTGTAAAACGGAGATAATGATAGTACTTATCTCACAAGGTTGTCATAAGGATCATGTGAGATATTAGTATGTAAAGCACTAGATAAATAACAGTTAATATTATTAAATCCTATATACTAAGAGGAGAGAATTAATAGGGGGCTGATGCCCCCTAAATAAAGAACATGGCAAGGAGATATATAAAAAGCTAATTTTTCAAAAAAGAAATCAATCAAGGAATATATTCATATCACAAGAAGCTTCTCCATTTTAAAAGACACCTTAGAAAGCTAATAAACTTTCTGATACATTTAGATGTTCACACATAACCACTTGATGGTAGAAGGAAGGATGAATGGAAGGAAGGAAGGAAGAAACGAAGAAAATGAATGAAAGAAAATATAAACTAAAGTGTTAGAGCAATCAGAAACAAAGTAAACTGTCTCTGGGATTACAGTTTAAATAGATAGAAAAATAAGGAATAAATGACCAAAATTTGATTTCTATGTAACTTTTTTTAATCTTTTAAAAAAATTTTTCAAATGCTTTATTGACTTCTGGTTTACATAATTCATTTCCTCCAGATTTTGAGTTACAATTTTTTCCCCATTTTTCCCCTACCCACCACCCCCAGAAAGCAGTCCCACAGGATATCCCCTCATCCAATCTGCTCTCTCCCATATCTTCTCCCATACCCCCTTCAACTTTTCCATTAGGGCAAGGTGAATCTCTGTGCCCCAATGCCTATACATCTTATTTCCCAATTATATGTAAAATAGTATTAATAATAGGATTTATATATATTTAAAACATTTGATTTTAAAACTTTGGATTTCAGATTCATTCCTTTCCTCCCTTGTCACCCACTCTTGCTGGGAACATAAGCAATTCAGTATATGTTGTACATGTATAGTTATGTAAAACATTACCATAGTAGATATATTGTAAAAGACTGGCTATATTTCCCTCCCCCTCATCCCACCCTCCACCTGGTCCATTGCCTACTTGATCCTGTCCCTCTTCCATAGTGGGCATCTCCAACCTCCCCTCCCCCCAAGGATGCCCTCCCATCCATCATCCCTCCTCTCCTCCCCCTCCCCCCCGTTCTGCTGTAGGTTGAGATGCCCCACCTAGTATGTATGTCATTCTCTCCCTGAACCAAATTCAATGAGAATGTGGTTTTGCCTTTTTGCCTTCCTATTCTTCCCCTCCCCTGCAACCATTTCCCCCTGCTTCCTCTACATGAGATAGTTTACCCCACCCTGTCTCTCCCCATCTCCTCCTGCCACTTTCCTCTCTCACCTCACAACTTCACCCCTTGAGTATCCTCCCTTCCCCACAAATTCAACCTATGCCCTCTATCCATATATAACTATAACCATATACACACACATTCACATATGTATTCACATGATCATACACCCTTCTTCCATTATTTTCATAGTGAGAAAGATTTCCTCCTTGGCTGCCATGCCATACTCTTAGCTCATGTGAACTTTCAGTGACAAAAATCTCCTAATTTTCTTTTTTACGATTGTTATTTCATCATGATTCTTTCATTTTATGCTTCTCCAGTGATTTAATATATACAATATGTATATGTATATATATATATATATATATATGTGTGTGTGTGTGTGTGTGTGTGTATATACTTATCGTGTGTATTGTAATTATTTGGGATCTATATTCTATCATATAACATGTTAGCTATCCCTCTAAGTTTTATATCATCTTCACATTTAATCAGCATGCCATCTATACCTTTATTCGTGTCATTGATAAAAATATTGAACACCATAAGGGCACAGAGATACCTCTGGGGCAATTCACTGACTGGAGTTATCACAAAGCTTTCTTTTTTTATTACTCTTTTGAATACTCTTTGGGCCAGGTCATTCAACCAGTTTCAAGTTCATCTACTTATATTATATAATCCACATCTCCACTCCTAAATAAAATCATTTAGTCCACATATTTCCAGCTTGTCCAAAAGAAGAGCAAAAAACTATCAAATACTTTGCTGAAATTCCCATTTGGATTTCAAGTATACATATGGAAGTCCTCTGGCCTAAAATACAGCTATGCTACCAAAAATGGAAATAAGATTAGTTTGGGCTCTCATGTTGCTGAAACCATACAGGCTTCTAGTGATAACTTCTCCCTCTTCTAAATGCTCACAAACCATCCCTCTAAAAATACATTCTAAAATTTCACTAGGAATTAAAATCATGCTCATCAAGCTCTTATAGTTTAAAGGCTTTGCCTTCTTACTTAAAAAAAAAAAACTTATTGGGGCAACTAGGTGGTGCAGTGAATAGAGCACCAGCCTAGAGTCATGAGTACTTGAGTTCAAATTCAACCTCAGACACTTAACACTTACTGAGTGACCTTGGGCAAGTCATTTAACCCCAATTTCCCTGCCTTCTCCCCTCCAAAAGGACAAAAAAACAAATTATTGATAGCTTTTATTTTTATATCACCTTCCTTCTCTCAGAGAACCATCCCATATAACAAAGAGCTAGTCTTAAAGGGAAGGAAAAGGAAGAATGGGGTAAAAAAGCAGAAAAAAAGCCAATAAATACATTGAAAAAAAACCTCGGGGCAGCTAGGTGGCGCAGTGAGTAGAGCACCGGCCCTGGAGTCAGAAGGACCTGAGTTCAGATCCAGCCTCAGACACTTAATGCACGCACAAACAAAAAACCTAGCCGTGTGACCTTGGGCAAGTTACTTAACCCCAATTGCCCTCCAAAAAGCAAAAAAAAAAAAAAACCTGAAAAGATGTGCAATGTTTCACACCCATGGAACTCCCCCTTCTACAAAGGACTTATGGGAAGTGTCTTCTCATATCTCTTCTTTGTGGGGTAGAGCCAAGATAACTGAGAAAAAGCAGGGACTTGCCTGAGCTCTCCCAAATTCCCCTCTAAACAACTGTAAATAATGCCTCAAAATGAATTCTGGAGCATCAGAATCCACAAAAAGATATGGTGAAACAAATTTATAGCCCAAGACAACTTAGAAGATTGGCAGGAAAGATCTGTTATACTGGGGTGAGAGTGGAGTCCAGAACAAGCGGCACCAGCAAAAGCTTTGTCCTGTTTACTCACAGCTGGCCTTGAGGGTGACTGAAGCAATGACTACAAGTGGCAGCCTCTGGAGCTCTCAGTCCATACTTCCTCCTCTTCCTGCACACACACACACACACACACATACACACACACACACACACACACACACACACACACACACACACACACACACACACCTAGCTCTGAAAACAGCTGCACCAAAAATCTGAAGCTTGTGACAGTGCCCCTTCTAACCTGGGAGTAGAGCCCAACTTAAATATATAAAGTTAAAAGGTAAGAAATAGGCTGGAAATATGAGCAAACAACAAAAAAGAACTTGACCATAGAAAGTTACAATGGTGACAGGGAAGGTCAAAACATAAACTCAGATGAAGACAACATAGTCAAAACTTCTACATCCAAAGTCTCAAAGAAAAATGTGAATTGTTGTCAGGTCATGGAAGTGCTCAAAAAAGGATTTTTAAAATCAAATAAGAGAGGTAAAGGAAAAATTGTGAAAAGAAATGAGAGTGATGCAAGAAAATCATGAAATAATAGTCAACAGTTTGGTGAAGTAGGCACAAAAAATACTGAAGAAAATAATACCTTAAAAAACAGAATTGGCAAAATGCTAAAAGAGGCACGAAAATCCACTCCTTAAAAAGCACAATTGTCCAAGTGGGGCAAAATGCACAAAAATTCACTGAAGTAAAAAAGAAGAATGTCCTTAAAAAGTAGAATTGGCCAAATGGAAAAGTAGTACAAAAACTTACTGAAGAAAATAATTCCTTAAAAATTAGATTAGATAAGCAGAAACTAATGACTCTACGAGACATCAAAAAACAGGCATTTATCTTCTTTGAAGCAATATTTGTTCTTTATAATTTGGCAACATTCATTTTCAATTATTTTGTGGCTGTTGTCTTTTCCACTTACATTGTTGTAGTCATTGTGTATATTGTCTGCAGGACTTTTCTGACTTCGTCTTTGCAGCAGTTCATGTAAGTCTTTTATTTAATTTTGTGTCCTTCAATAATATTCTATCATATTTATTTCCAGTCTCATACTATTCTGAGCTTTGATGCTGTTCTTCATAACAATGCACATTCCTGTAGCACTCTATACAGCACTTTTTTGGTAACTACAACCCTGTGAGTGGACCTTACAGTGGACCTACCAGTTCAAGTATTATGATCTCTACCTTGCAGATGAGGAAACTGAATCTTAGAGTAGATGAATGATTTGCCTACAATCACAGGACTGGTCTTGTCTAAACAAAGCTTAGCCTTGAATTTTAAACTTCAATCCCAAATCCATTTAGCTTTCCCTTCGTACTCTGCTGTTTCTCATCATGGTGGATCAAGATGACCATGTTGACCCCACTGTTTGGAGGATGCACATTGAAGTATTTTTTTCCAACAAGTGGAAACAAAGTAAATTAAATAATCCATGCTCTATCTCCTCATTTCCTTTTGTGGCCATCACCATGCAGATCCAATATGGTTTGAATGATATTAGGGGTTTTGTTCTTGGTCATGGAATAGGGAGAAGGTTACTGGTCTATATGGGGAAAACCCATGGCCATTACTTAATGGTTCTGACTCTCTAACCTAGAAAGCTGTTTTATGTGTAAATACTGCCACATTCCAAATCAATTGTAAGTACCCCCTGCCTCAGAGGGCTCACATCCACTATCATAGGACTAAATTTGGATTCGAACTAGACTTGTGATTTTTCTGGTATAGGGCACTCTAATGAGGTATTTCTCTTTACCAATTCAAATTTCTATCTATTGGTACAATTTATGCTTTTAGAGAATTTCTTGGGACACTGAAAGACTAAATAATTTGCCCAAAGTCACACAGTTGGTATGTTAGAATCAAGATCTGAGCCCATATCTTCCTGACTCCATGTGTAGTTAGGTGATACAGTGGATAGAGCACTGGGCCTGGAGTCAGGTAGATGCTAGCTGAGTGACCCTTGGTAAGGCACTTCATCCCTATTTGGCTCAGTTTTTCATCTGCAGAATTGAGACCCACTGGAGAAGGAAATGGCAAATTACTCCAGCATCTTTGCCAAGAAAGCCCCACAGACTTGTTCATGGGGTCACATAAAGTCAGACACAAGTGAACAACTGAACAACAAAATAAAATGGTTTAGAACTCCAGTGTCCCTCTTCTATAGTGGAAGAAACTGAGGCCTAGTGAGAGGAAATAGCTTGTCCAAAGTCACACCTGCATTAAGTGACAGAGTTGGGATTCAAACCCAGATCTTCTGATTCCAGTCAGTTCCTTTTCTACTCTACATCCATTATAGTCACATAACTCTTCATAAAATAGTATCCATCTTAATAAACACATAAGTATTTATAAGTATAAGGAGCTTAATAAATACATAAGTAAATGAATGAAGTGAGAAAAATACCATTTACATACTCCAGAATTATAATGGGCCATTTATAGCTATAGGCTAAAGCAAGTATCCAAAACGGTGTATGCATTAAATGACCCACCCATGTGAAATCTGGCCCTCCAAATATAGAAGAGTTATTGCTTATTAAAAAGAAAGACATTGAAAACATTGGTTAAAGCCAGATGTTCTGTGGGCTGGAGCTCATTGTCCCTGCACTCCACATTCCCATAGCTGGAACTGTGTGTATTTGGGATGCTGGGACATTAGATCCTACCCACAGAATCTTTTGAAATAATGTTGTTCAATTACTTAATCCTTGTTAGGCTATTGAATAGAACCCTCTCTTATATACAGTATTATAAAAACATTGTGCCTGGGACTCAGGATCCAGAATATCCAATTACAATAGCTCCCCCCCCCCACCACATTTGTATTCTCTTTATTTTATTTAATTGCTTTCAACATTTGTGAGAGGATTTATTGTTTAAGACAGCAAGTAACCTGAGACTGTAAAAGAGCAAGCATATGCTATTTCCTGCTCCCCACCCACCCACTGCCTCACCAGTCCACCTCCATTCTGCCTTCCAACACCCTCATTAACCCAGGGCAGGTTTTTCTTAGAGCAGGGACTGCCAGAGTGGTACTGTACTGCAGGAAATTGTCCATTGGTGGACAGTGATCACTTCCTCTTCTGAGCCCCCCAAAATCGATAGTTTAACTTACACATGCACTTATTCCTCTTGGAACCTGATAAATAGAGAAAAGTGGGATTCTCATGATAGTTTATAGAGCCCTGGACTAATTGTACTGGTTTAACCAGACAGGCCTGGGATGTCTTGCTTTTGTCTCTCTTTATCACCCAAAGAACTTCCATTTTTGAGTTAGATGCAAGCAGGGTTTGGCAGGGTTGGGAAATGAGAGAGAAACCTCGATTCTGGCCAACCTGATCAATTGCTGAAAAGTGGGATCTGGATCCATGGTCATATTCTACTTATACTAGGTGAGGAAAATCAAGAGTTGGGGCAGATACAAGCCTGATCAAAGGGCTTCTTCCCCTTGATTACATCCTAGGGACCCAACCATCCTAGAGCTCCTCATTTGATAATCCCACCCATCCCCACTTCTCCTAGGATTATAGGATTTGGAAGGGGACTTCGAAGTGATTGAGCCCAACCCCACTATTTATAGATAAGGACACTGAAGACAGAGATGATCAATGATTGGTCATACAAATAGGCTATATTATTCAGTCAATAAATATTTATAAGCACCTATTATGCTAGTCTTTGTGCTAAGTGCTGGGGACACTAAGAAAAGTAATAATAATAATAAATAGAAGTTCTTACTATGTGCCAGGCACACTATGTGCTTTACAATTATTATCTCATTTGACACTCACAATAACCCTGCAAGGTAGGTGCTATTATTATTCCCATTTTATAGATAAGAAGACTCCAACTATAGAATAAGGACACTGGGATAGCTTGCCTCTATGCTCCTTTCTCAACTCTAATTCATTTTATTTCATTGTTGTCCAGTCGTTCACTTGCGTCTGCTTTATATGACCCCATGAACAAAGTCTGTAGGGTATTCTTGGCAAAGATGAGGCAAACAGAGGTCAAGTGACTTCCCCAGGGTCATATACCTAGTGAATGTCTGAGGCCAGAGTATCTAGGTCTTAGTGACTCCAGGCCTATCTCTCTATCTACTCTGCCACCTGGCAAAATACAGACCCTGCCCTCAAGGAGTTCATGATCTAATGGGGGAAGATAACACTTAACAAGAAGCTAAAAGGCTGGGGAGGGGTATGGAAAGGGCTACCTGGCCCAGGGGCACAATGGAAGTCTAGAAGAGGCTTGGTGAGGTAGCTGCCCTGTATGTCCTCCTTAAGTGGGGGCTGGGAGAGGAGCCTTCCAGCATCCCTTCACCCTCTCCAATCAGAAGGAGGACGGAGCCTCACAGGCAGTGGGTACTGAGGAAATGGAAATGGGTTTCAGAGCTGATATCTCTTGCAAGGAGGATGAGGTCCCTGAGGGCATGAGGAAAGTCCTAAGGACTTCTATTTTCAGCTCTGACACTGCCTTCCCAGAGCACCTCTGGTTGTCACTGAACCCAGCTGGGCTTCAGTCTTCCCCTTTCAAAAAGGAAGTGCTTTCCTTAAAAGTTTCAAGTGAGCTGAGCCATTTTTCTGGTCAGATCATTGTGGTAAAGTGGATAGAGCATCAGAATTGGAGTCAGGAAGACCCAAGTCTGAATCACACTCCAGAAACTTCCTGCCTTTGTGACCTTGGGCAAGTCACTTTTCCCCTCTGAGCCTCAGTTTTCTTATCTGTACAAAGAGAAACTTGTACTCAGTGACTTCAAATGGTCCTGTGGAGCCCTAAACCTACAAAAATAAAGTTTAAGAACCATGGAAAACCTAAAAATATAATCAAATGTTTTTATTAAAAGTCAAGGTTAGGAGGGCTACCAGGGAAAACTACGAAGATGAAAAAAATGACATTAATAAAAACTCATTTTAAAAAATAAAGTAAGAAATAGATAACACTATTTATGGTGTTTTTTGATTTGCTTAGAGCTGGGGGTGGGGCTAAAAGGAGGGGGAAAGGACAAGACTTTTTTTTTCCTAGTAAGTTCCTAGAGCAGTAGAAACAGAATTCTTTTGAAAGCCAATTGGTAGTCTCTGTGGGCAGGTACAAGAGAAGAGACCTTATTTTCCTGACCTAGGATTGACTTCATTACTAATGGGTATTTAAACTAGGTACTGAACACTGAACAAAAGCCCCTGTCTAATCATTCAAAATGTAGGCCCAGAAAATTGTGCCTTAGAATGAAGGGAGCCCGGAGTGTGCTCTGGCTAAGCTACATGTCCCAGCCTTCCTCTGCTTGCCACGTACTCTTGCTTTTCATTTTTATTCTCCATATGTGAGATGCGGTTCCATTATACAAAATAAGTGCATTTACAACTGAAATTACCAAAGTGCCCTATTATGTTTATCGAGGTAAGAGAAAAACAAAAATGTCTGCCATACATCCCAGCCTTCTGCAGAGCAGGGTGCCTACAATGGAGGGCTACTGATTTTTTTCCCTTTCCAATTCCCTTCTAAAAGAATTGCATATATGAATAGTCCCTCATGATGTGCTTTCAGAAATATGGTGTTTTAATGGAACAAAAGGTCAAGGCATTCCAGAGCAGTCAGCTTTCCAAACATCTTCACTGTGGGTTCTACTCTCTGTCCTCCCATTCCTTGTGCTGCTTTCTCACAGCTGAGGACACAAGGGAGATTGGATCATAGATTTAAAGCTGGAAGGGGAAATTAAGTCTAATTCTCTTATTTTATGAATGACAAAACTGCCTGCCAAGGAGATGAACTGACTTAGGATATTAGAGGAAGAACTGAAAGACATGTCAAAGGCCTTTCCAAACCCTTCATTTTACAGAAAAGGAAACTGAGGCCTAGAGAGATTAAGTCACTTGCCAAAAGTCACATGGTAGAAAGGGGCATAGCCAGCTGAGGAACAATAAGTAGAAAGAGGAGAGGGAGAAGGCACTGGAGTAGTCTTCCCATAGGTGAAATCATAGTCACAGGAGGGAAAAGAAAGAAGGTAGTGAATTAAACTGACAATGGCTAATTGTTGTGACTAATTCAGCTTTTGGAAGGCAGAACACTGTGGTATACAGAAACTGCAAGACAACTCCTGTTTTAATTAGTGGCACCACAGGGAGAAGATGGGCTTATAATTGAGTAGTTTGCTGATCGGTCAACTTCAACCCTCAATCAGGCATGCTGAGAAGTGGACTTTAAGGAGGAGTTTTGACTAGCAGGCAATCTGCTCCATTACTAATGCCAGTGTCAGGGCTGGAACTTGTTTCTTGGAAAATCTCAGGCAGAAGATACTGAACAATACATTTCAAGACTGTCTCTATCTATGTATCTATCTATCTATCCATGTATCTATATATCTAACTATATATCTATGTATCTACATATGTATGTATTATGTATCTATGTGTTGATATATGTGTCTGTCAATCTATCCATTAACTATGCTATTTATAGGCTTACAAAAAGCTGTCTTTACTCATTGCCCACACTTTTCCTGTCACTGATTTCCCAACTCTTGGCAACCTGGCTTCAGAATTCATCACTCAAATGAAACTGCTTTCTCCAAAGTTACTAATGATTTCTTAATTGCCAGATCCAATGGCCTTTTCTAAATCCATCTACTTTGTCACCTCTCTATAGCATTTGATCCCATTGGTCACCTCCTTTCTTCTTGGATACTCTGTCCTCTCTGGGTGGCTCTCCTCGCCACCTTGGATTTGCTTCCCAGTGTTCCAGCAAAAATTTGGCATTAAAGAGTTTTAGTGACATAATGAGCAAAATGCCAAATGCCAAAGGTTTCCAGGGGAAACCAGAATTTCCAACATGTGAAATGATGGATGAAGCTTAGAAGGATACCATGGAATGGCCAGTCAGGTAACTAGCTACTACTGCCAGTGTAGTTTGGTTTAGAACATCTCAGAATGACTTATTGGTCTGCTGTGGCTTATGAACTGATTATTATATTCTTCTCTGCCAGCTAGGCAGATGCAACAAGAAACATACACATAGATACATGTATGCAGATATATATATATATATATATATACATCTATAGTATATTTATACATATATGTATGTTTGTATATATTTATACATGACACTATTCTCTCATGGTTGTCTTCTTACTTACCTAACTACTCCTGAGTCTCTTTTGCTGCATAATCATACATGTTTACCCCTTAAGAATGAGTGGACCCCAAAGTTCCAAACTGGGCACTCTTCTCATCTCTTTCTCACTTCCTCACTTACTGATCTTATCAATTCCTATGGGTTTTAATTATCAGTTCTATTCAGATGACTCCAAGATCTATATGTCTATACCTAATTTCTCTCCTGAGTACTTCTTGTACCAATAGCCTATTGGGTGTTTGCATATAACTCTGTCATATGCATCTCAAATCCAACAAATTAAAAGCAAAACACATCTTTTTCTTTCAGCCTTTGGGTCAACAAGCATTTAAGAAGTGCTTACTATTTCTTTTGAGGGCATCCCTGTCCTTCTCTTTACTCTGACTTGCTACTTCATCATCATCCTCAACACTGCACCCTCCCATCCAGTCAGCTGTCAGATCTTCTTGATTCTCCCACCACACTCTCTCTCTCATTCCTCCTCTCATCTCCATTCACACGGTCATCTAGTACTAGCTCTCAGCATCTCTTACCTAGACTATTGTAACAGCTTCCTAAATGGTCTCCCTGCCTCCAATCTAATCTGTCCTCCACACAGTCACCAAAGTGATATTCCTAAAACACAAGGCTGACTCTGTCAACCGACTCCTACAAAAACAAAACCCACAACTCCGGCAGGTCACTCTTGGCTCTACTATAACACACAGGCTCTCCCAATTAGTATTTAAAACCCTTCACAACCTGAGTCCTGAATTTCAAATTTTATGCCCTATACCATTGCCAGACTTTTAAGTTCCAGCAAAGCTGGCCTCCTAGGTGTTCTGTCAGACAGGACATTTCATCTCTCATAGCTATGTCCTTGCATAGGATGCCCCTTATTTCTTTCTTCATCTCTAAAGCTTAGAGATCCCTCTGTACCTTCATAGCTTGGCCAGCTGCCACCTTCTGTATCATCCCTTTTCTGATCTTCCAATCAGCAAATACCTTACCTTCATTCCCTCCTTGTATTTATTATGCATATAATATATATATATATATATATATATATATATATATAAAACTATTATTTTCTCCAGTAATGTGTAAGCTCCCTGATGGCAGGAGCTATTTTTCTGTGTATGTGTGTCTCTACCTGTATGTATGTATATGTATGTGTGTGTGTGTATAAATGTGTGTGTGTGGAAAGAGAGAGCAAGAGAGAGAGAGTGAGAGGAAGGGAGGGAGAGAAAGAGAGACAGAGACAGAGACAAACAGAGAGAGAGAGAGAGAGAGAAACAGGGAGACAGAGAGAGTAAAACAGTGCCTGCTGCATTGCTGATTGATTAATGATTGTGCTACAAGCAATTGTTCACTGGTGGACTTTAATAGTCATTTCCGCCTTTGATTTACACCAAAATAAGTATAGTACTATAAAAAATATTCCTATTCCCAATGCTTCTCACCAAGTGGAGAAAACTGGGAGACTTAAAATTTTTGAGTTTCTAGATCATGAGTCAACGTGTAATGGTGTAACCAGATAGGCCTGGAATGTCTCACTTTTTCATTCCTCTTTATCACCCAGTATCTACCACTTTCAGTTTAGGGTCAAATCCAAGCAGGGGAAAGCATGGTTAACAAATAGGAGACAGACCTTCTGGGGTCTTTTGTACACAAACACACACACACACACACACACACACACACACACACTTGTTCATCCTGATCATTTGCTATGAAATCAAGATTCAAGTCATGAATAACAGAATGACCCAGGAGGCAAAGAGACAAGGGTAGGGAAGGATACAACATCCCAAGATGCAGGTGCTAAGCTATATTAATACACCTACCTATCTATTTCCGTTTTTTTCTCGGTAAATCTATTTAAAGGTCTATCACACTGAATTGATTTCAGTGGCACCTCCATTTTTCAACTGTTTTCAAAGTTTCTGAGAGCTCTATCTTCACATACAACTTTGTCTTTCTATTTTCCCCACCTTTTCTTTCTTGTCCCCAGGAAAAGATCAAAAGGAAGGCCAACCAAATGTGTGGTATTTGAAGATTTCCCCCCAAAAAATAAATAAAGTAGAACAAATAAAGCATTTGCATTAATGAGTTTGGGTTAAGTGCCGGGCAAGAGCATCTTAATTCCAGATGTTCTCATGGGATCTGTTCATAAGCCACATTCCCATGGGATTCTGAAGGCAGCCTGGAATTGATGAAGGCAGCTTGTCCACCCCCTCCCTTTGACCCATCCTCCATCATATGATCCCACTCTTCTCCTTTGTCACCCCAAACCACCCCCAACAATTTTATGTGTTGGCTTTTGGCCCACATATATAGGTCTCTGAAGGGTCACATGACACATAGTTTGGTAAGGGAAAAAAGTCACCCATCTGCCCTTATCATGTAGTTCTATGGTATGTTTTGAGTTACTCTGCACTGAGCAAGGCCAGCTTTGGCCTCCTTTCAGATGGGTGTGTTGTGCATGTGTGTATACTCTGTTGCCAGGCTACTGCAGGAAACATACCCCTGGCAACACAGGTTGTTGGCCTTGGGTGTTGTGTGTGCTGTTCCCCTGGGGATAAACACCCTTCTGGTATTTTGTGGATTGTCCAGTAATATATGCATATATTTTTTAATGTGATTCACCTGTACAACATGAAACAAATGCTGGTGCCCTGAATGCTAGTTAAAGGTCTTATAAATGTCATCTGCCAAAGACCTAACAATTCCTGTCCTATGCATTCCAAATATGTGCTCAGAATTCTGAGGGTCAAATGGAAGAATCTCCAAGCTGATATTTATTTTCCTCATCAGTTGTGAATATAAAAGTAGAATATATGAGATATACACACCATATACATATGTGTATATACACATGTGTATGTACACATAAGTCCTACAGACACACCCACATTATGTATACACATATGCAATACACATGTGTGTGCATATATGTATGTGCACATGTGTGAGTGTGTGTTTTTATCTTTTTTTTTAATCTCAGGAAATCCTGGGTTCAAATACAGCCGAAAACTAGCTGTATGATCCCAGGTAAGTCACTTAACCTCTGTTTGCCTCAGTCTCCTTATCTGTAAAATGAACATAATGATAGCACCACCACCCACAGTTGTTGCAATGATCAAATGAGATAATAATTGTAAAGCACTTGGCACAGTGCCTGGCATATAGAAGACACTATATAAATGTTAGCTATTATTATTATTAAATGAGATAATAATTGTGAAGTACTTAACATAGTGCTTGGCACATAGTAAGAGCTTTATAAATGTTCACTGCTGTTAGATATTATATATGTGTGTGCATGTACATATGTGTACGTATATATATGTAAAGGGAATGCACTAAAACTTGATGGGAGCCAGGAGAAGGTAAATTCAGTCAATTCAGAGTAGGCTAAATCGGAGCAGCTTGGCCAATGCCGTTTCCTAACAACATCAATTCAGAACTTTCATGGGTTTGATTTCCTTTCAGCCTAATCCACCAAGGAGTTACCCACAAGTTCTGTGGATTTTCTGCACAATTACAGATTATTGCCATGGCAACAATGGCACCATGTGACCATTTTGCTACCTCAGAGACCAGAAACAGCCACTTAAAGGGAACACATATCATCGAGTAATGGGACTTCTGCTGTTGGCCTCACATTGTTTTAAGGGTAATCATTGTTTTTTTACAGATGTAGTTTCCCCCCATTTTCATGAGCTTTTTAAAGCAGTTTTGATTTGCTTTAAAGCAGTTCCACATTTCCCTGTGTTTATTTGGCCATAATAAAAAGACATTTGGGGGGTTTTGTGGAAGAAAAAGAGGGGCTGAAGTTGATGACTTGATTGGGGGAGAGGTGTTGGAAAGAAATAAGTATAAGAAATAACTTCTTAGCAGACAGTTTCTCTGCTCCCATTTTAGTTGAGTTGAGACCCACATCATCCTTGAAACTACGAATCTCCATGTGCAGTGAGCCATTCTGGGAATCAAGTTCCCATTTTCTGTGGAATGAGCTCTGCTCTTCTGTCAGCTTTGTAGGCACAATGAGAAATGGGGCCCATGCTAATTAGGTTATAGAAATGATTGAGATGGGGTACCAGGTAATATTTTCACTCCAACAAAACAATCCATTTCTTTTCAGAAACTTGTAGGCCTGGCCAAACCCCTGGCTCATTCTGCCAAACATTTCCCCTTTAATTTTTTAACCTCTGGGCATTTCAGAGAAAATTGAATCCACATGTTTTGAGATTCATTTGCAAATGCAGTTTGCTCAAAGCTGTTTGATGACCAGTATGCCCTCTGAGTATTTTTATGAGCTCCCCCTCCCCCCTTTCTTTTTCTTTTCTAAGCTCCTTGCCTCTGAACCAGGAAGTGGCATTTGAAGTTGTTTAGGAATTCGGGGCCTGCTACTCGCAAAAAGCTGCCAATGTTTCTGTTCCCCTGCTCTGGATCCTGGTAGTGTTAAGGAATAGTCTTCTCCATTGAATACACTAGAATATTTGAGGGTAATGAGCTGTTGTTTATACACAGAAAAACTGAAAAGCAGATTTTATATGGAAACAGTCCAATTTCTATGTCATGTGACTTTTCTATCCCTCTTTATTATGGGTGACATTTGTATGGAAACAGATGTTTTGTTTCTCAGGGACAAGTCCCCACCTGTGACAGAATTCCCCATTTAGAATAGTGCTTATGAAGCAGTATCTTAAAGCTGAAATTCTGGACCCTCCAGCCAAAATGGCAGAAAGAGCCCTCAAGGCCCTTTGTCAATTACAAAATCCATAGATCTCCAGAGATGTCTGGGATCCCTTTTTTAGGCCATGTCCTTAAAACAAAAAGGTACAATTTCTTCTCAGTACATACAGTCAAAAGCTGGAGGTTCTGACTCCTTGTATTACAAGCAGCCTAATATTATAATATAATAGTAAGTATTACAATAATATTATAAGAATTACAGGAGGGAGGCAGGTATTCCAGGAATAATATAAAGCTTTTTCTTTTTTTTTAAGTGCCCTCGGTGTCATGAAAACACACTTTGTAAAGAGGAAGAAATGAGAGAAATAGGGGAAATAAACTGGAGAGCAACTGTCTCTAAACAGTGTTTTTGTTTTAGTGTTTGTGTTTGCTTTCACAGTTCAGCTGTCAGGGGCCACAGTCAGGTGTTTTTTAATTATTATTGAAAATTTGAAGTGGCATCCCACCTGTGTTCCAGGACCCTGTTGTTAATGAGGCCTCGTTCTGATGAGAACTCTTTCTCCATAAATATTTGTGAGAAAATAAGATGCTGCCAGGAAGCTTATTGAATACAATTTCTATTTTTTCCCTTTCTTCATTTCTCTTCACCACACTAATAGTCCCAGAGAAGCTCAAATTAAATTCACATGACCTATTTTTAACTTTCATCCAGACTTTTTTCCCCTCCTTCAAGCCTGAGAATTGAGCAAATGCTGTTCTTGGTAGTATATTGAATGTTAGGTCATAGACATGATGAGTTCACTTAGTTCTGAGGCATCGCTGTGGAGTGGAAGGAACACTGAATTTGGAGTCAGAGACCCAACTCTTGGTTTATTTCCTCAATTCACCTCTCCTGTGCCTCAGCTTCCTTTTCTGTCAAAGGAGGAGAATGGACAAAGCTAACGTCCCTTCTGGCTCAGTCCCCAGGATGCATGAAATATTAGTCTGAATGGACATAGGATAAGAAAATCATAACTACAGAGAAAAGGAAGCTTTAACATCATCTAGTGCAGCCCCTTCCTTTTGTACTTTAGGAAAGTGGGTCCAAGAAAGAAGTGACTAACCCAAGTTCACAGAGGTGGTAAATAGGAAAGCTAACATTTCAAACCAAGTCCTCAAACTCCCAATTAAGCACTATTTTAACTACAGCACATAGCTTCCCATATGGTATCCTGTAATTTTCTTTTTCATGTCAGTTATACCAAGTACAAGCATCTCCATTTCATAAATGAAAATAGGTGAGGAAGCAATAAAGAGTTCCCCTAAATCCCGAAGACCCCTTGAAACCTCACAATTCTGCCCCTCCTTTGTGCCACCTAGAGTTTTTAAGCCTATGGCAATCTAGAAGATATTCCATAGAGTCTTCAAAGGGGTCCGACTTTTAGGATTCAACCATTCAGATTAGAAGCCATAAAATCATGGACACATAGAAAGCAAAATATCTAATCAACCTGACTTGATCACTCATATAAAATACTAAATATCCAAAAAGCTACCAAGTATTTGAAAGATGTCACATTGAAGAAACAGTGTGTTCCTTTCCATCGATATAATGGTGGAGTTGGCAGGTGTGCCCAGGCTAAGCAGTGGGGTTGGACACAGGGTCAGTGGCCCCAAAAGAGTGCTTAATTCTTACTGCATATGCTTAAAAATGCAGAGAGCAACGCAGAACTTAAGGGTTTGGATGTCGATTCTCTTGTCATTGAGCATATCCAGGTTAACAAGGCTCCCAAAATGCGACGGCACACTTACAGGGCTCATGGTCGAGTCAACCCATACATGAGTTCTCCTTGCCATATTGAGATGATACTTACTGAAAAGGAACAAATTGTTCCTAAACCAGAAGAGGAAGTTGCTCAAAAGAAAAAGATATCCCAGAAGAAACTGAAAAAACAAAAGCTTATGGCACGGGAGTAAATATGACATTAGAGTGCAAATAAAAGTGAAATGAAAACAACAACAAAAAAAAGAATTAGGTGTGTATATGTATGTGTGAGAAAGAGTATGAACTTGAAGAAGGAGCAGGATCTCAATCAGAAGATTTTTTGAAACCATCAATTTCATCATTTTAGAACATTTGCCAAGCATTTACAGGGAAATCTTCCAAGAAGACCACCTTTGGAGACTTCAAAAAAACCCCAGAGAATCACAAAATTTCAGAGGCAGAAGAGGTCTCAACTGCTGTCTTGTCCAACTCATACCCATAAAAGAATCTCTACTTCAGTATTCAATGGTTAGTCAGCTTTTGCTTGCTGATCTCCAGTGAGAAAGAGCCTACTGAATTCCCCAGTAGGGGAATTTAATTTCTGGAGAACTATAGTTACTAGTATTAGAACATCTGACCTAAATCTGCATCTTTGAAATTTTTGTCCAATATATCTACTTCTTTATACTGGGGAGGGGTCCAACAAGTCTATTCTCTTTTCCATATGACAGCCTTTTATTTATTCATTCATTCACTTATCTATCTATCTATTTTTTTATTTTTACTTTCAGTTTTATTGGTGTTTTGTTCTTATATCACGTACACTTACAGATCACTACCACTTCATGAGAGATCTCTGGTAACAAAGAAAAACAGTTAAGTAAAATCAATAACATAGTGACTTCATCTGAAAGTTTATTAAACAGTTCACATATGAACCACCCCTCCCACCTCTTTTTTTTTAAAGTACTTGAAGACTATTACATGTCCCCACCCTCCACCCCCTCAAACCCTTAGTCTTCATTTCCCAAAGTCTTCACTGAAGTTTTTTCAGTAAACAACTGCTTGATTGAGAGGCACTCTAGATTCTCTTCACACCAAACCCCAACCCTAGTCCCCCTAGGGACTAGGTCTCCGTGTATTATGTGTAGGTGATATTGCTCAGCCCAGTATGACACAAACTTGTATCTCTTTCTGAAGAGCTCAAAGGGAAAAAGCTGAAAAGTAGGAGGAACAAGGAATTCCCTCTTTAAACAAAAAAACAAAAACTACAATATACAAAAGAATGATATGAACAATGAGTCAATATTTGCGTAACACTTTATGCACATTTTCTTATTTGAGGTAAAAACAAACCTGGGATGGGAAAAGGACCCACATGTACAAAAATATTTATAGTAGTTCTTTTCATGGTAACCAAGAACTGGAAATTGAGGGGATGCCCATCATTTGGGGAATGGCTAAACAAGTTGTAGTATGTGAATGTAATGGAATACTATTGTGCTATAAGAAATGGTGAACAGACAGAATTCAGAAAAACCTGAAAAGAGTTACATGAACTGATGCTCAATGAAGTGAGTAGAACCAGAACATCGTACACAATTACAGCCACAGTGTGTGATGACTGACTTTGATAGAGTTAGCCCTTCTCAGCAATTCAAGTTCCTAAAACAATTCCAAAGGACTCATGATGGGAAATGCCATCCACATCCAGAAAAAGAACTATGGAGTCTGAATGCAGAGTGAAGCAGACTATTTTCTTCTTTTGTTTTGTTTTGTTTTTTCATTCTCGTGGCTCACCCCATTCGTTCTAATTCTTCTATACAACATGTATAATGTGAAAATATGTTTAATAGGAATGTATCTGTAAAAGCCTATTTCAGATTGTATGCCATCTTGGGGAGGGAGGAGAGGCAGAAGAGGTTGAAAATTTAAAACTTATGGAAGTGAATGTTGAAAACTAAAAATAAATAAATTAACTGAAAAAAAACCTGGGAAGTAGGTTCTCCATGTATTAGCATCCTAATTTTTCAGATGAGATAAATGAGCCTCAAAGAGGCATTATACTACACATTTTAAATTTAATCTGAATTTTAAATACTTTCTTAAGTTTAGACAATCAACAAAAAGCAAAAAATTAAGCCCTGAGTTATAGCCTTTATTGATTGCAAATCCTCACACTGAAAATTATATATATAATATACATATATAATATGTATATAAATAATTTTATATAATTATATATATATATATTTAAGGACTGGATCACCTGAAAAAAAATTTTTTGCAGCAATCCAGTTATTAAATATTTATCAAACTACATTTTCCCTGCCTAGACTGGATGCCTGTTTCTTCTGCTAGTTCATCTGTGGGTTCCCTTTCCCTCTCTGTGCCTCAGTTTCTTCATCTGTAAAATAAGGGAATGAAACAGAACATCTTTAAGGTCTTTTCAAGCTCTGAGGTTCTGAATCTATGGCTTGATTCTAGTTTCCCTGAGTCCTTGAGGAGTTAGTAACCCTCATTGGAAAAGGAACATGCCCTATCCTATGTACAGCTGACTTTGGCTGTTCAAGGTCTGTAAATGCCCTGGAGCCCAAATATCTTTCCATATCCCAAGAGAGGGAGCTGTTGCCAGGTCAAGACCAAGGTCTTGGGTTGGATAGGCTGAGGAAGCTCATACTATAACCATCTAAGTGTACTTAGGCCAGAGAGGGAGAAATCAGAAGATTTCAGTTTCCATTACTGCTAGCCCTTTAACCTCTGCAAGCCAAACATAAGTAAATAAAACCCCAAAATAGAACTGGTTTTAAAAATAAAAAAGAAAAGTTTTTTCCCCCTTCTTTTCTCTGCCTTCCTTTTTGCTTTCCCCTCAGTGGCTCAGGCAAGAGAACCATGTTTTGTGTGTGTGTGTGTGTGTGTGTGTGTGTGTGTGTGTGTGTGTGTACTTTGTTGGCATGATTGAGAGGATTTTGTTGCTTTATAGTTCAATTCTCTGGAGCTGATGGTTGGCATGTTGTTTGATTTTTCCCCAAATGGACCTGTCTGTATCTGACTTGATCATGTTGTCTTGGTGATTCCTGAGGTCTTATAGGTGAGAGTAGGAGGAATATGGGAAATAGGAAAGTGGCTTACTTCCATGAAGTGATGAGGGAATGAATGGAAAGCGGGAGGGGAGATAGTTGAGTAGAGAATTAATGTACAAAATTGAAGAAGATAATACCTTTGCATTTTTTCCTGTATGTACAAGACAGAGTAGTCTCTTCTAGAAAAAAGCATGAGTCTAGGAACTGGGAGATCTCATCTCTAGTTTTGATTTCACTTAGCTTCTCAATAAATATAAGCAAGTCAATTCATCTCACCATACCTTGGTTTCTCCAGCTGCAATATATGAGTATTCTAATTCCCTGTATCTTACAGAGATGCTTTGAACATCTAGAAGATATCAGAATTATAGAATCTTAGAACTGGAAAAGGTCATCTGGTCCAGCCTCCCACTCATCACAAGATTCCTTTCTATAACATCCCTGACAAATGGTGACCCAGCCTCCAGTTGAGGTCATATGTTGAACTGAAATCTAACTCCCTGTGACTTCCTCACAGCAATTGGGAAGATGGTCTTTGGAGAAAGGCACTTTGTGGAATCACAGAATCTTAGGGTTGGAAGGGAATCTCAGCAGTCATCTAATCTAACCCTAACCAGAAGCAGGGCTACATTCTATTTTCTCCAAACTTTTGACTTGTAAGATATCCTAAGTGGCCAAAAATCTCACTTTCAAAATCAACTGAATAGGAAAGAACTCATTAAATAGAATATGTATGCCCAGGAATACACATACACATACATATACATTTTTGCTTACACATTAATTTATTACTTTGAAAAATTCCTAATTTCATGAATGAGGTTACTCTCCCCCCCCCCCAAAAAAAAAATAGATCACAATCCCTCCATGCCTTAGTGGATGACCTTTGTGAGTTGTGGACAAAATCATTAGCTGGTAACAAGATTTCTGGTACAGAGCTGGTTTGGGGATGAATACATTCTTTTGTTGGTGCATTTCTAAAGCCTTCCTGAGCTGGTGTAGCTTGAACTTAAAGTATGCTCTCAAGGTTTTCAAGTACCCTATGTCCCCTCCACACCATGTTGAGGTACCACAGTGGGGCTTTTTTGGAAGATATAGATACATATTTGCTTATGTGTCACACCTACACAATCCATAAATAGGCATCATATTTAGGATGTAAGGAAGCTCAGAGGACATGGAATTCCAGGGAATTGTGAACTTTTAAAAAAATATTTCAATAACTATATTTCAACAAAACTGATTTCCTTCATTATGCTACATATTTTATTTTTATGGATCTATAAACATTATTCTGAAAAGCAGTCCATAGGCTTCACAGATTGCCAAAAGGACCCATGACACTATTATCAGAACCTCTACTAAGTTGTATAGATAAGGAAACTGAGGCTAAGAAAAGCCTGTGTGCCTTGTCCAAGGTGACACAGAAAGGAGGATTTGTCCCTTTGCTCCAAGCTGAGCAAAGTAAGGATGGCTGGCTGACAAAAGTAACAAAAGTAAGAATGACTTGGCTGACAAAAATAACCATACTTAAACAGGGCATTAAACTATATTAACAGACTAGACTAAAATTCCTGGTTGAATCAAAGATTGATTTCAAAGACTCTGAGATACCTCAAGGCCAGAAGGATCTCCAGAGAGGATAGGAGCTGATTGGAACTGAAGCACTGACTCGTCTCTGTGCATCTGAGTGAACACTTTAAATCTCCAAAGATTGAACTATAAAGAGAAATTAGTTTATTAATAATTCACAGTCTTCAAGAAGGGAAAAAATGTCAAAAACATGTGCTCAGGAACAAAGCTTGATTTTTTCCCCCTGTTTAGAATAGAGAACGCTGTAGAAAAAAAAGTTGTAAAACTCATAAAATGAATTTGGTCCCTTTTTTGGTTATTGTTGAGTGTGTTACATTTGTGTATGTATATATGTACACCTGTGTTGGAGTGTGTGTGCATGTGTGTGTGTGTGTGTGTGTGTGTTTTACCCCTATCCAAATGCATGTAAGCATTTGTTCCAACTTCCCCAGTGATGTTTCAAATTCTCCAAATTCTCTGTAATTTGTGGGGAGCGTTAGCAACTCAATATTTTCTTTAGGCCTTTAATTATTGAGGCCATCTTCACATTGAAGTTTTTAGCCAACTACACTAAATTGGAGTTTGTGAATTCTAGGCAACTTACTCAACTCCACTATGAAAATATGTTCCTCAGCTTGTTAGTTCCAGTATAAAAGGAAGACATTAACCATTGGACCTAAGTACGTCCCACCGGAAGTAAAAAGCTTAATAACACAATGGGATCAGCTTGACGGAGGATCGAAGCCCAAGAAAAGGTGAACAATGGGGCCCCTTTGTTTCCTAATGGTTGATATGGTATGATGGCAAAATAGGATTGAATTTAGGGACAGATAACCAGAATTTGAACTCTGATGAATTTGAACCTGGCTGTAGATATGCAATTTAATAAATCTTTCTGAGTCTCAGTTTCCTCATTTGAAAAATGATGGGGTTAGGCTAGACTAAGAGTTCTTCATCTTTTTGTGTAGGTCAATGGACCCCTCTGGCAGTCTGGAGAAGGCTTTAGCATCCTTCTCAGAATTGTTGTTAAAAACATAAAATAAAATATTTAGGATTACAAAAGAAATAAATTAAATTTGAGTTGGTTTATTTGTTTTTGTTTTTGTTGTTTTTATCTTTCAGATTCACAGACCTCCTGAAATCTAACCTGGTTGGTTAAAAATCTCTAGGTCACACAAAAACCTAGCCGTGTAACCTTGGGCAAGTTACTTAACCCCAGTTGCCCTAAAGGGGCGGCTAGGTGGCACAGTGAATAAGAGCGCCAGCCTCGGAGTTGGGATGACCCGAGATCAGATCCGGCCTCAGAAAATGAGCACCCATGCATAAATAATGACTAGCCATGTAACCTTGAGCAAGTTCCTTAACCCCAATTGCTTTAAAAAAAAAAAAACTCTAGGTCACATGGTCACTCAATCTTTTTGAGCTTTAATTTCCTCATATGTAAAATTAGCAAGTAGTGGGACTAGAGATCCCTTCCACCTCTGACATTCCATTGTTCTAAGTGCACATGGAGTAAAATATCACAAAATATCATTGTAACCCTTAAATAATAAGTGAAATTCAGCATAAGAAGCCATTTTAAATTGTTCTAGAGCTCCCTTTAGGATTTCACAAATGGGAACAACTCCCTGAAATTCAGAACTATGCATGTTACTGGGGTGTATAGAGTGTTTTAAGAGGACCAGCATCTCTGATTCGAGGGCTTGCTGAGCCCTTTTCAAGCTTGCTGAGCCCTTTTCAACCTTTGCTGTCAACCTGGCACTCAACTCGCTTGTGACTCCAAGAAGCTATACCATGCCCAAAGCCCATTCCCTGGTAAACCATCTCCCCAGACTGGCTAAACCAAGTTGAGGGTAACTGGTGGGCTCAAACTTGTCAATGAGATAGTGGGGTGTCTACCCCAAGCATGTGAAAATTTCTCTCAGCGGAATGGGCAGCTAAGAACAATTTGTTCTAATGGCCATGAAGAGAACTGAAGCAGGCCCTGTGGAAGACTTAGAGTTTGCTCAGACATTGAGGAAACCAGGGTCAATCTGTGCCATTGCCAGTCATCCTGACTTTTGTTTTGCTTCTGGACTTTGATGACTCAGGAAGAGAGATTGAGGCTGATGACTTTGTGCTGCTGTGTCTCACTTAAATCCAATTCATGCATGAGTCAAGACATCATGATGTCACTGTGATGTCATTTATCCTCTTTAAAAAGGAAGGACGAACAACAACAACAATGCATATTACCAGAACAGAATGTTTGTGATTTCCTTGAGGTGCTTATTGTGCTTTGTGAGCTGCATTCCCCATCCCCCTCACCCCTTCCAAACACCTCCCCTCCCCATGCAACACACACACACATATGCACACATTCTCTCTTCCTTAATCTATTCTATAGAATGACTGAAAACTCTAGGGTCTACTCGCCAAGGTTGTTTTTGAGCACTAGTTTAAACAGATTTCTCACTTCATTACTTTAAGGATCTGTGATTTCATCTATGGGAATAAATCCTTTCATTAGTACAGTATGAAACATTCCCATGCCCAAGTAGCCTTTTTAGAAACTTTTGGAAGTGGAGGAGGTAAAGTAATAGAGGAAGAAAAGGAAAGGAAGAAAGAAGGAGGAGGAGGAGGAAGAGAAGGAAGAGGAAAAGGAGGAGGAGGAGGAGGAGAAGGAAGACCAGTAACATTTTAACATTTAGGAACAAACCTTCTTGTGGTGAGCTCCTTGTACTTAAAATCTTTTCACCTTGATGGCATCTGGCAGAACTTGGGCTCCAGTGGCACAAATTTCAAGAACCCAAGGCATTCCCTTCCTTCTTGCAAAGGTAGAGAATTACAGGTGTAGAATATTACATATGCTGTCAGATTTGGTTGATGTGTTAGCTGTTTTTTCTGTGAAAAATGGAGCTGATAAAGCATGTGCCACACAGGGATGCTATGAGGATCAAATAAGATTATATGTATAACATATATATTATATATAGCATACATATGTATATACATGTATCTGCATACATAGTGCTTTGTAAACCTTAAGGTCTTTTATGACTTGTTTTTATTACAAACAAATTATGTTGATATTTTTAAAAGAATAAAAAAAAAATCCTCAAGGAGCCCACCACTTCAGAATGGTACATGAGATTATAATTTAAGTGGAGAAACATATATATAAATACAGGATGGAGGAAGGAGAGACTTTCTGTTTTTAACCTTTCTTCCCTCTAATTCCTCCTTTTTGCATTTCCAAGACTGAGAGTCTCTAAGCAGGTTGACCACATCACTCCCTACTCAGATTTTCTTAAAAGCTCCCTAATTGCCCCTAGCCCAGAAGTTTTTAATGCCTCCCCACCCCATTTTTGCCATGGACCCCTTTGGCAAGCTTCCATAGAATCTTATATACACCTCAGAATATTTTTAATGAATAAAATAAAATACATAGGATTACAAAGCAAACCAATTATGTTGAGATAAAGATGTAATTTTTTTACCATCCAACTTCATAGACCCCCTAAAATTCCCAGATGAAGAACCCCAGCTCTAGGATAAAACTCTTCAACTTGACATTTAAAGGGTTCCAGAGTCTGCCTCCTGCCTCTGTTTTTAGTCTCATTTCCTGTGACTCCTTCACATGCTCTCTATCCCAGTCAGTTTGACCTGCTGGTTGTTCTTAGCATGGCCTGTCTCCTGCCTCCCTGCTTTTACATAGGTTGTTCCCCAGGCATCCCTGGAAACCACCTTCTCCTCACCTCTGCTTAAGGGCAGCCTCCTTTACAAGGCCTTCCTTCATCTTTTCATTTTGATTGTTGATGATTTTTACGACTTCTGCACAAACTTTGCATTTACTTCTCTGTATCCATGTTGAATTCTCTCAGGCAGAATTGAAGCTCCTTGAGGGCAAGGATTTTTAAAATTTTATTTTGGTCTTTGCATTCCTGGTGCTTAGCATATTCCCTGTGTATATAGAAGGTGCTTCATTAATAATTAGGTGGATTAGATTAGTTTGTGTAATCCCACATGGGCAGTAAAGCAGGATTATAGATGTTGAACTAGAAGGGGACTTAGAAACCAACTACTCCAACCTGTTCATTTTACAAATGAGGACATTGACTTGACCAAGATCACACAACTCATCAGTCTTAGAACTGAGATTCTAATCCAGATTCTCTGACTCTTTTGGGGGCATCAAGCTGCCTCTAGTACAGTATTGATAGTCACAATTCCCCTTTAAAATGTAAATATTTCTGGGAAGATCTCAAGTCCTATCACTTGTTTCCTCATCTGTAAAGATGGGGATAATGATGGTACTTGCACTGCCTACCTAATAAAATTGTTCTCAAAGAAGAATTGTGTGAACTCTAAAGCACTATAGACATGTGAGTTATTTTCTCCTTCTAGACCAGGGGTGGGGAACGTGCAGTCTCAAGGCCACATGTGGCCCTCTAGATCCTCAAGTGGGGCCCTTTGACTAAATCCATTAGAGCCACACTTGAGGATCTAGAGGGCCAAGTGTGGCCTTATGGCCACAAGTTCCCCACTCCAGTCCTAGACTATAAAACTGAAGACAAGGAAAATCTTTTTATCCTTTTGTATACTCCACCTCCTCCTTCCCATTATCCTACTATTCAATGAGAGCTGAACTGGAATACCTTGAAACTTCATTTTCCAGCACCTGCAGGTATGGATCACATCTGGATCCTCCCCCAGAAGGGAGTCTGGACTAAAGATGTTTTCTTGCTTTGAGCTCCCAGAACTTCTTTCTTTAATCTGGATCTCAGGATAGTTCACACTTTCTCCAGGCTGGGAACTACAACCACCCAAAAGCAGACACAGCCTCTGGCGATAAGTAGGGCTGTCCTCTGAAGCTCACCATTCTTTTGGCCTCATTTCAGACCTCAGTACCCACCTCCCACAGCTTTCACTGTCACTTCTGGAAGTTGTAATTTGTCTTAGACCTCTATTCTTCCTAGGTCTTCTACCTTTTTCCTCAAACAACACAAGATGAACAGAAGAAGGCTTTATTTACTAGGAAAAACTGAAGTTTCACCTTATGTAACAAGAGACAAAAGTACTCAGTGTTAACAAAATGATTTTTCCATGAGATATCTCTTGGGCTTGCTAAACTACTTTGTTCCATAGTAGTAATGGTGGAAGTACAACTGCCTCTAATTAGGACTAAAGGAGCCCTGTGCACTCCTGCTTTGTTGCTTGCTGACCCTAAAATACAGAAGTTCTACTTCCAAGAACTTTGGACCTTGGTTTTTATTCTGCCCAACTTTCTTTCTCCTGGATTTAGCCAATTGTGTGGTTTTAAAATCCTTTCTGTACCCTTTGCTGATCCAGAATGTTCACTGACACCTGACTGGGACCTAGAACTTTATACCCTCTCCCCCACACACACATACATATCTCCCTCCCTGGGCCAACTGGATCATGGGAAAGTATAAAAATTTGCCTTGGACTGAGGGTTGAATTTGTTGAGTTTGGACCCTGAGAACCTAGGTTCAAATTTCAGTTCTGCTCTTGTCTGTGTGGCAAATCAATTTTCCTTTTTGAAGGAATTTCAATGTCCATCTCTGTGACATTATAGTGGTGGGGGGTGGGGGTTGGAGGTGATTAGATGCCTTCTAAATTCCCTTTCAGATCTAAGTCTTTGAAGATTTTGATCTGATTTGGGGAGTTCAATTAATAGGTAGCTAAAGACTAATAAGCCCTTGGTGGAGTAAGGGGACAAGAAAAGAGAGTAATATCTAGAATACTGAGGGGATGTAAGAAGAAGTCTGCTGAAAGGACAAGTGGGGAAAACCCTATTTAAACAAACTTCACTATTCTCCCAAGGGTGGGTACCTGACCCAGTTAGCATTATTTTCAAAGGACAATTATGGAAGTAGTTGAGACAGAGGGTAAGAGAATTGCAAAAACAAAAACAACAAAACCCCAATAATTCATTCAAAACTCAGTAGAGCATTTGAAGAGATGCAAGAAGTTGCTCAATCAAGTCATTTATACAGTATCTCCAATCTGTACTAGCCATGGTGGGGATATGGGAGAAAAATCCTCAAAGAGCTTATGTCAATTGGGAAGGCTAGTCATGCACAACCAAAACAGCAAGCCATCCAACAAATGGAAAATAATAGCACAATTCACCCCAAACTGATCCATCAAAGTTGTTGTCCAAGTGGGGTGGGATTAATCAGTCAGGCTTCCTGTGCTTAATTCAAATCACAATTACCACCACCCCTCCCCACCCCTTAACTGCTGTCTATTATAACAGCCTCCCAATTGGTCTCTCTGCCTCTACTCTCTCCACTCTCCAATCTACCATCCTAAGAGTGTTCAAAGCTGTCTAGTTTTAACCATGTTCCTCTCCTGCCCAAGAAGTCCCAGTCACTCCCTCTTGTGTCTAGGAGAAAATACAAGCTCCTCTATTCTCCTTTAAAGTCCTTCACAATGTGCCTCCAACCTATCTTTCCAGAATTACTGCATATGATTTTCCTTTACACACTCTATATTCCAGTCAAATAGGCCTAGTCACTGATCCCCTGTAAATGATATTCCATCTCCTGTTTCTATGCCTTTGTAGAAGGTCTTCCTATGAGGAATGCCTTCCTCCACCCTGCTTTATCTTGTTGAATCCCTATTTTCCTTCAAAGTTCACTTCAAAGAACACGTTTTATGGGGAACCTATCCTGATCTCTCTATTTGCCCTATCCCCTACCCTGCTAGTGCCCTTTTCTCTGGAAATTAAATTGTTTATATTTTATATTTTTTTTCTTTATGGTTATTATTTCCCCCTCAAGAGAATGGAAGCTTCTTGAGGCTGGGGAATTTTTTGCTTTTGCCTTTTATATCCAAGGCCTAATCCATATAGCAGGTCCTCACTTAATAAATTCTGATTGAATGTACAAGCTTTGAGGAGAATACAATGAAACTAATGAAAGGGACTTCAATATCATGGCAAGGGTTTTGACATAGAGATGTTAATGGTGGCCCACTGTGACCATTTCCTGACAAATTTGGAAAAAAGTTCCTTCTATCTGAATGCAGATTGATGCAAACCACTTGCTGTCTCTCTCTTTTGTGTTTTGTTTTGTCCCTTCTTCCTCACTATTCACTCCATTGTTTATAATCCTTCTTTACAACTCGACTAATGTTTAATGTGAAGGTATTGGAAGAACCTATATTTGATTGCATGCTGCCATGGAGGGAGGGGAGAGGAAAGGCAGGGGGGAGAAAATTTGAAACTTAAGGAATGATGGAACTGAATGTTGTAAACTAAAAGTAAATAAATATTTTTTTTAAAGTTCTCTCTATAAAGAAAGTATAAGCTGAAATTGGCTAAACCTGACAACCAGCTAGCTGGCTAGGCTGAAAACTAGAAAATAAGGCTGGACTAGCAGTTCCCAACAGTAGACTCCATTTAGAAGGCTAAAATAAAGTGTTTCTATCTGAATCATATTTTCATTGAACTTTTTGGAAAGGGGTTGGAGAGACCTTAAGAAAGTCATTGTGCTGGGCATAATAAGGACAAATGTTCTACCAAGCTCAATACCTAAATGTCCTACCAATGCTACAGAATCCAAAAGGCAGAGCTAATAATGAAAACACATGGAGGAGCATGGGTGGGAAGACTTGGAGGCTAACTCCTTAGGCTAGCTGGCAAACAACCCCACTTTTAAAATAGCAGAGCCCTACATGCATCCTGTTTGTGTCCTGCCCTGGCCTGGTTCCAGGCCTATTCTCAAGTCCAGTCCCTGTGCCTGCAGTGCTCCACTTTCTCTTTCCTTCTGTGTTCCCACCTTTACTTTTTGAAATCCTATCCATGCTTTAACACAAATGCCACCTTCTTCATGAAACCTTCTCTCCTAACAAGGAGTTAATATCCTCCTTCTTATCCTGGATCTTACCTAACAATCATGTGTCATTTGATATAGTGAATTGTGTAGTATCATATTCTTCTACATGTTTGTGAATTCCATGAGGGCAGGGACTGCTTCTTACTTAATTTTGATATCACTCCTATTGCCCAGCACAGTGTTCTTCATACATTAGGCACTTAATAAAAACTTGATGAAATTGCTTACGGGTCTGCAGAAACATAAATCCTGCTCTTAGCCTTCCAAATCAACATGACATAGTGGAAAGGCACTGGGTGAATAAATTATTATTCTAATCTAGGTTCAGCCAATACTAATTGTATGACTTTGGGCAAGTCATTTCCCTCTATAGGGATCAGTTTTCTATAAAGTGAAGTAGTTATATTAGAGGTTGTCTAATATCCCTTAAAGTTCTAAGTTTTTTATTATTTGATTTTGTATGTGCGTGCATGCATGTGTATGTGTGTGTGTTTATACCTATATACAATTTTTTGAAGCAGGGGACAGACCAAGGAGTCCAAGAAAATAAACAGAAGCTCTGTGCACATGATGACAAGATCATGGATGCCTTCTTAACAGCTAAAAAGGTCAGATAGTTATGAATTTTTATATATTAAAAATTGATAGCAGCATGACCTCATTAAAGAGCTAATATTAGTAGAAACGGATAGGTCAGTGTCAAAAACAATGCCCGATTCCCAGCACAAGGTACCTGACTTAGTCACGTTGTGTCAACTCCAACAGAATGTGAGCAGAGGTGGAATACAAACTGTCATTCCCAATTAACAAAACCTCTGGTCTGTCCATGTTTAATGTCAAAGAATTATGACACATCCGAGAGGCGACAGCCATTGGACACCTATTGTCCCATTCACACCTGTCCTGCATACAGCCAAACCCGATCACTTATTAATGTCATTGTCACGGGCTCAGGCCCATTTTCCACATCCATTTCTTATTTGCCATTAATTCATTCAGTGACAGAATGGCCACCTCTAGAAGGAAACTCAGGAGATAGTTCACAGCCTCCTCCCAGAAAGAACAAAATGACAGAATGTCAGTCCTGATCGTTGAGTTTCAATCTTTGCATTTTATAGATGCAGAAATGAAGGCCTAGAGAATTGAAATGACCTGAACAAAGCAGAATTACAGAATGTCCAAGTCTACTAATGAATCACCCAGAAATAATGATTTCTTGGACATCTGCTAAGCAAAGATGCTGGGGAGTCAAGGCCGTATCTGGTATTTCAGAAATTGGTGAAATAAAAGGAAGTTAGGGGGTATTTGGAGTGAAGAGAATGGTGAATCAAACAAATTCTTGATGGAAAAAAAACCCACAGAGGAGCTACATCCAGGAAGGCAGTAGAAGTCCATATTTAGCTAAAGTAGTATGATTAAGCTTGGTAGAAACCTGGGTAATATTCTACGGAAGAATACAGGGATGAAAATTAAATGAAGGAGCAGATGCTAAAAGGCTCAGGAATTTGGCAGTGAATGAGATCTCTTAAGTTGGTGTTAGTTAAAGACAACACCATGTTCATGAAATCCACTAAAGGGCTTTAGTTTAATCAGGATTCGACTGGCTGCAGCATAATTCCTATGAGTTTAAATTAAATAGGAAACCCTAGAAGGAACTTTAATAATCTTGGAATCTAATCTCATTTTGTAGAAGAGGAAATGGAGGCTTTGAGAGGGGGAGTGGCTTTCTTAAAGACACAAAGTAAGCAGAAGTGAGACTAGAACTCAGGTCTCCTGACTCCTTGTCTTCTGCTATTTTCACTGCATCAAACTGCCAGCCCTGATAACTTAGTTCAGTAAAAAGAGAGAGAGGGAGGAAGGAAGAGAGAAAAGAAAGATTGAAAAAGAGAGAGAGGAAGAGAGTGAGAGAGACAGACAGAGACAGAGACAGAGAGACAGAGAGAGACAGGGAGAGAGACAGAGAGACAGAGAGAGAGACAGAGAGAGAGATGCATTTTCAGATGATCTAAGAAACATGACACTGGCCAGGACCCAACACCATGGCCTTCTGATGCAGGCCCAGCCTTTCCCATGGGAGCAGAAGATGATTCATAAAGGAGCCCCTCCCATAAAGAGTCCTCTGCAGCCAACAAGTTATTGTTGAGGAGATCTGATGTGCCAATAAAGGTCAGATTTTCCCCTCAGATAACTGTTTGTTTACCTCCCCTCCAAATAAGCCCTAGCAAGACTGTTTCCCGAGCTGTACACAGGAAGAATGTTGGTGTCTGAAAGATGAAATTCACCTTTGACCAGCATTTTATTTTTATTTATTTATATGTATTTTTTTTTTGGAATCAGGGGCCATGTCTCTTGCCAAAGATCAGTGTAGTATTCAGTGTTTATGGATGTTCCACAGCTCTGAAGGAACAAAATATAAAAATCTGATAGACTGAACTAAACCAATAAAATTGGTACTGCAAAAATAAAATTAAATAACCCACAGCATAGTTCTAGCAATTTTTTAGTGGGTGGGAGTAGTGGTGGAGAGGGAGGTAGAGGAGTGGTAGATAAAATTGGGGTAGATGTGTCCTAATCTACTATTCACTGATGGCATCTTCTAAAAAAAGAATAGATTTTGTTAGTATCTTTTGTTTTTACATTGACTATATTTGCCCCCTGCCCCTCCTTCCTTCTAGAAAGTCCTCCCTTAGAGGGGGCAAAAATTAAAAAGAAAAAAAAGAGGAAGAAAAGAAAAAAACCTGGCAAAATAAACCAATATGTTAGAAAAAACAATTGTGTTCTATGCAGTGTTTCTCATCCATGAATCTTGACCTCAGCAAAAGAGGAGAGAAAGGTTCTTCTCTCTAGGTTCATCACTCTTTTTGGGGTCTAAGGTTGTTCTGTATAGCTTCACAACATTCATTTTCATCTGCTTTGTTGTTGGTGGTAGTGGTGATAGTCTTCCCATTTGCATTGTTACAGTCATTTTATACATTGTTTTCTTGGCTCTCCACTTTATTTTGTATTGGTTCATATAAGTCTTCTGGGCTTCTCTGCATTCACCATGTTTGTGTTTCTCTCTCTCTCTCTCTTTTTTTTTTTTTAAAGCAATTGGGGTTAAGTAACTTGCTCAAGATTACACGGCTAGTCATTTGATTTATGCGTGGGTGCTCATTTTTCTGAGGCCGGATCTGATCTCGGGTCATCCAAACTCCGAGGCCGGTGCTCTTACTCACTGCGCCACCTAGCCGCCCCTTTAGGGCAATTGGGGTTAAGTAACTTGCCCAAGGTTACAGGACTAGGTTTTTGTTTGTGTGGATTAAGTGTCAGAGGCCCGCTCCGAGCTCAGGTCCTTCTGATTCCAGGGCTGGCGCTCTATTCACTGCGCCACCTAGCCGCCCCTGTTTGTGTTTCTCTTAAAGCATAGTAATATTCTGTTATATTTATATACCACTTTTTGTTTAACCATTCTCTAATTGATAAAGTCTCACTTTAGCCATAGGACAGATATAAAGACTAAACCCCTGATCAGAATCTCCTTTATGGAATCCCTGGATAAGAAAACTCCCTGTCCCAATTCAGGTTGTCAGTTTCTCTCCAACTTTAGTTTTAGATATTTGCCTGGAGCACTGACCATATGGTCACAGGTTAGACTTGAACCCAGGACTCTCTGGTTCCAAGGCTAGCTCCTTATTCACTATACTATGCTGCCTCTCATTTTTCTACAGGCAAATGTTTAAAAGTCCTCTTTAAAAAGTGTTAAAAGCTTCTATAGCTTATTGGTCAACAACAATCAAGGGACATGAAGGTTTTGCCTGGCTTCTACTCAGTGTGGTCTATGACCCAGGGCTGTCAGCTTTTTGAGAAAGATGTTGCCCAGGAAATTTGGAGGACTTCCTATTTTGAGTCAAGTTAATGCTTCTTCCATTTGACCCACAGTTTTTCAGGACTGCCCTTTCAGGCACAACTAGATCTAAATCAGAGAGTGTAGATATAGGAGTTGTAGAGATAGAACCAAATCCCCAACACCTCTTCTGGAACCTCAGCCTTAGACTGAAAGTTGTCTTCCTTCTAATGCTTGAACAAAGACTTCTTTGGGAAAATGCTTCCCAGGTAGATCTCACTGGAGAAGGAAGTGAAGGCCTCACCACAGGCTACATCAAGCTGCAGAACTGGGAATGCTGCCCCTATTTATCATATCTCAGGTTGGATCCATAATGCTGGCAGGACTAGAGTGAGAAAGAAAGGCAGAGGATGGGAGGCAGATGCAGGGGCGTTTCCAGGACCATTGGGGGGTGACTCTCCAAGCCAGCTCTCAGGACTGCAAACCCTCACTAGCAAGTTCTGTCCAGCTCATGAATGTTTACCATAGAAAACAGAGAGAAGGACAAAGCTCAAAGTCCATTACTGTTAAAACATCAGTTATGAATGTATTTCAGTCTTGAGGTAACAGTGGTATTCAAAATAGTGATAATGTCTAGATAACTTGACACACAGTAAGCATTTAATAAATGTTTTCATTCACTTTTTAAGAAAACATGTTTTAGTTATCATGACATAGAAACTGAAGGAAAGGGAACTGAGGAGAGGGAGGAAATCCTATAGTTAAATGTCATATCATTTGGAGGCTATTAAATTCTGCTCACCCATCCTTTTAATGCATTTGTTCCAGAGGAACAGGTGCTCATAGATTGTCAGGAACAGCTCAGCATATGCATAAAATCAATCCCAAATAAAGTTCAAAGAGACACTTTCAAAGCTGGGTTCAAGGTGACAAATGGCCACTAATGAGAAATGGACTCCTGCCCCTTGCCTGACTGACAGGTGAAAGGAGATCCTGTGTGGAGAGGACACCTGCTCTTCCCTGGTCCAATTAAGACCTCCAACTGTTTGCAGTAACATGAGATTCAAATTAATTGATTCTCCCTCTTTAATCTGCCCCCAGGAAAATCGGACATGAAGTAGGAACTGTGGAATGATAATAAAATAAAATGACACGTCATTTTAATGTTTTCTGGGTTGTATGCCACACTGTATTACTGCCATCTTCTCATGGCTTTAACTCTTCTACCAGTCTACTACACTGTCTGCTTTTAGGGAAGCATAACGACACAGGGGTGGAAGGAACTTGGGGCATCATTTTGTTCAAACTGTTCCTGTATTCTCATGTTCCATATCCCCAACAAATGGTCATTCATCTTCTACTTTAAAATCTTTTGAGAGGGAAAACCCATTTCTTCCCAACTAGGCTTTGAGAGAAGCGGCCATTTTCCCTCTTTTCCTTTCTGCTGTCTCTAGGACCTAGTACAATTCCTTCCCTCTGAGGTCACCTTCCATTTATGTAGTATGTATCGTATATGTTCCTAGATATTTACACAGTCTCACCAGGGGTGTGCTGGAGGTTGCTTATACCAGCTCAAAAGAACTGATTGCTAAACTTTTATGGTGAACATTTACATCTTGGAAATGAGCAAATGCTATAAATCAGAACTTGATTGTTTTGTTGATTGTTGAGACTAAAGAAAGTAATGGAGAAAATGTTAATAATGCATATCCAACTTAGAAGTGTGTCATCTGTTTTCAGAGAAATAGTAGCACACTCCTATGTCTTCCCCATTTGAACATGAGCTTCTTGGGGGCAAAGGCTGTATTTTGTTTTGTTTTTTGCCTCCATAACTTCAGATCTTACCAGAGTGCTTGTTACATAGTAAGCACTTAATAAATTATGTTTATTGATTGATAAATGGCCACCAAAACAGCCTGTTCCACTTTTGTATAGCTCTAATTTTAGGACTTTTTTTGTATATTCGGCCAAATTGTTTTGTGGCCACTTCTGCCCATTTCTCCTAGTTTTGTCTTCTTGGGCCAAGCAGAAGAAATTTAATATCTTTTCTGTGTGACAGTTTTTCAAAAACTTGAAAACAGCTGGCTTTGATGTCTTCTGTAGCATGGTGATACTAACATAATCAGTTCACATTTCTGTAGTATGTCGAATTTTGCAAAGTGCTTTCTTTAGGGGTGGGGGTGGGGGGGAAGGGTGAAGTGCTGTATTTTCAGTCTGGAGAATTTACTTTGAATTCTGGCTTTTCTACTTTCTGCCCCTGAGATGCTGGGCAAGTTCTTTAACTTCTTTGGGTCTCAGTCTCCTCATTGGAAAACAAAAAATGGTATTGCACTAGATTACCTTTGAGGTTCCTTTAAGAACTTTGTCTATGAACTTTGAAATATTACCTCCCTAAACTAAATCTTTTCTTTTCCAGACTCAACATCAGTTTCTTCAACTGGTCCTAATATCAGATAGAATTTAAGCTCCTTGAGAGAAGAGACTGTTTCATTCTTATCTTTGTATGTTCATGTTTACACTATCCAACACATAGTAGACATTGTGTATTAATGGAATGATATGACATGATCCCCCTGTTATCCTGATGCCACCTAGGATTGCATTTACATTTTCGGTAACCATGTCCCACTGTTAACTCATATTATTTCCCCTTCATGGCACAGGCCCTATAACAACAACAACTAGCGATTTTATAATGCCTACTATGTTCCATGCATTGTGCTAACTAAGTACTTTACAAATATTATCTCATTTGATCCTCAGAACAACTGTAAGAAGTAAGTACTATTACAGTTAGGGAAACTGAAGCAAACAGATTTTTTTTTTTTAGTCACTGAGCCAAGGCCACATATCCAGGAAGAAACTATTATAGTTGGGGAAACTGAGGCAAACATTTTTTTTAGTCACTGACCCAAGGCCACATAGCCAGTAAGAAACTATTACAGGTGGGGAAACTGAGGCAAACAGATTTTTTTTTTTTTTTAGTCACTGACCCAAGGCCATATAGCCAATAAGAATCTGAGGCAAAATCTGAAATCAAGTCTTCCTGACTCCAACCCCAGCACTCTATTCACTGTGTCACCCAGTCTATAAGGGTATGTTTTTCTTGGTGATCTCATCAGCTCTTGTAGGTTCAATCCTATTCTTTTCCCAGATGACTCCAAGGTCAATTTATCTTGCCCTAGTTTCTCTCCTGAGCTCCTCAACATGTCTAAAATCGAACTCATTTTCTTTATCCCTAAACCCTCCCTTCTCTGAACTTCTCTCTTTTTTTCAGAAAACCACCATTCTTAAAGTCACCTATGTTTAAAACCTCAAAGTCATCCTTGTCTCTTCCCATTTCTTGATCTTTGCTCCCAATCAGTTGTCCAGTTCTACAGAATCTACATCCACATCATGTCCTGCACATATTTTCTCCTTTTTAATTATATAGCCACCCCTCTAATGCAGGCCATCACAATCTCTTCCCTATTCTATTGCATCAGCCTCCTGAATGAATTCTCATTTTCTGGTCTCTTCCCTTTCTAATCTATCCTTCACACAGATGCCAAAATAATATACCTAAAGAACATGTCTGAACTTCTCATTCTGCTGCTCAAGAAGCTTCAGTGGCTCCTTATTGCTTTTAGTGTTGAACACAAATGCCTCAGTCTGACATTTACTGTGGGTTAGAATATGAGTCCAGCCTACTTTTCTTGGTTTATTGCAAATGACTGCCCTTCCTACACTCTACATTACACCCAGACTGGAGTACTTATACTTCTCCAGACTTAGCACCTCTTCTCCTACTTTCATGCCTTGCATGGCTCCCCATCTTCACCACCATGTCTTATAATCCTTAGTTCCCTGTAAGGGTGTAATGGTAATGAGAATTTGAAGATCTTCCCTGTCCCTTAATAAACCTAAGGGAATTTGAAGACTTTCCCTGCTTTGAAGATATATCCTGCCCCCTCATAGGCTGAATGTAATCACATGGAGCTTGTGGTGGGAGGAGTTTGATGAAGGGTGGAGCAGAGCCCACAGGAAGCTGGGAGTCAGAGTGGTTAGAGATAGGAGGGAGGAGAGGACACACCCAAGGGGACAGTTAGGCTTGTGAGTAAATGTTGGTTTGTGGGAAGGCTAAAGAATACTGTGGCTCTCTCTGCTGTTATGACTTATTAAGATGGAATCAGCTTGCTAGTTTGGTTTTCTGGTGTCTGAATAAATGTTTTGCTTCTATCTTATATATGGAGAGTCTGTTACACTTTGCAATTGCACACTATACCGGCATATTTACAGGGTCCATTGGTGCTGTGAATATTGTGTTGGTGCTACAAAGGGTAGGATTATATACCATTTTCTATGGGAAACTTCCTGATACCCTTAGTTGTAGGTATTTCCTCCTTTCTCAACAAATCATCATGTATTTAATTATCTGTTTTCAAGTTGTATCCCCTAGTAGATGGTAAGCCCTTTGATGGTAGAGATTTTGTTTTGTTTCATTTTGTCTTTATTGTATTAGTGCCTAAAGCAACACCTTCCACATGCTTACCTAATAAGTGATTTTAGATTGGATTGAAATTGTCAGCATTTGTTTCCATTGTTGCCAGAGCTGAAACTGGCAACTTTATATTCTTGCAATTTTGGACAGCTGGGATAGTGCCATTGGCCAACATATGTAGCTTCCATAGAGGTCAGTGACACTTATTTTACAGACCAAGTCATGGCCATATCCCTTTAATTAGACATCCTTGAACATTCCCAGAATGGTCAGCAAATTCACCTACTGAACTTGAATGTCACCTAGACTTTAGCATTCACATTTTTTATGAGTTTCTTTTATAGAAGCCCCTAGATTCTAAGTGACATACAAAGTGGCATTGGTGTATCTTAGTTGTCCCTTCTTACCCAAGGTTAAAGGGCAAAACAAGCTTCTTATTCCCATCTCTCTGTCTCTCTTTTGCAAAGCAGAATATCTTAAACTTCCTTGACACTCTGGCATCGTGCCCTGGATCAGGGAAAATACAACAAAACAAAACCAACAAGATCCCTGCTGTCAAGCTGTGACCTTGCTTTTGGCAGCCAGATGGAGTGGAGTCCCAAATGCCTTCAACATACCACATACCTAAGCAAGGTAAATCAGAGCTCTAAGACACAAAGACATCACAGCAAACTGCAGGGTCACCAGGGGGAAGTGACCACATATATTGTTGCTTCTTTTTATTTCTTGGCTGCTTGTTTTGTCTCTGAGCTGATGGCAGATATTTGGGGAAAGAGTTTCCCTGGCATTCCTGTTGATGAATCTTGGCTTGTGAAGTTGGGAGAAGAGCAGGAGAGGATGCAAACAGAAGTGTCAAAATAGTGTAAGCAAGTGTTGTCCCAGTAGGAGTCTGTAAACTTGCAGAGTAGACAAGATGAATTCTAAGGGAATTAAATTTGTGAAGTATCATTTCACCTTCAGAAATATGCGTGTGTGTGTGTGTGTGTGTGTGTGTGTGTTTGTATATGAGTGTGTTTGCTCAAATGATGACTGCCAAGATTCTATATTAGTTTATGGAACCTTGAAGGTTATGGCAGGGATAACTAAGGAGAGGCATCTAGTAGATGTAGTAGATAGAACACTGGGCTTGGAGTTAGGAAGACTTTAGTTTAAATCTGGCCTCAGATACTTATTAGCTGTGTGACCCTTGGCAAGTCATTTAACCCCTGCCTGTTTCAGTTTCCTTAACAGTAAAATTAAGATAATAATAATAGAACCTACCTCCTAGGGTTATTGTAAGGATCAAATTATATAATATTTGTAAAGAACCTAGCATAGTGTCTGGCACATAGTAAGTACATAATAAATGTTTGTTTCCTTTGTTTTTTCCTATCTTCCCTATTTCCATCCCACCTTCCTTCCTTTTTTCCTTCCTTCATGCCTTCCTTCCCTTCTTCCCTCCTTCCTCTATCCCTTTGTTTCTTCCTTCCCTCCTTCCTTCTTCCTATGGATAGTGGGAAGGATAATAGAATCCAATACCCCCAATGAATCTCTGATCACATCGATGTAGGTATTCACTCCATTAATGGGTATTACAGCCCACCTATGCCTATCTAGTCCTGCCTATCAAATCCAATCCTCTTGCCTTCACTCATAAGTTTTCCACAAGGAGACCACTCATTTTGCCTGGGACTCCTTGTGTTCTCTTGATATCACATGTATAACAAGGGAACGCGAAGGCCCTTTACTAGTTATCCTTCATTCTAAAGTAAATGCCTGGCCCACCTTCTACTATAATACATTTCTTTGGTAACATCTTTTATGCTGCTGTTCCTGTATAATTATCTCTTTGGTGGCTGGCTCATAACCACCATGGACCTGTGCATTGCCTTTGCGAAATTGACGACTGATAATTTCAGTTCTTCCAAAGACTTTAGTATTCTGACTCCATAAAAATCAAAACAATTTGACCTAATTATACCTGAAGGAAAAAACAAGTGGATGAAGAATGCATATATGATATGCAATTGGCTGGAAAACCTATATTTATCTGAATATTCATCTTAAAAACAGTCATTGAAAATGGACAAAGAGTTAAGGAGAGTGGGTTGAATTACCTTCAAGGAAATTGCAGAATTCTTTTATGATCACATCACCACCACCCGCTCCCAGAAATAATAGCCAGCGAAGACCCATCTTTTTTATTTCAATGTTCATCCAGTGATATTGTATGACCATGAAAGAGGGTGACAACAACACTAAGGATACCTCAGGAGGTAGCATAGTGTAGTGTAGTGGATCAACTACTGACCTTTGGAATGAGGCTGTCTGGGTTTTAGTTTCAGCTCTGATTACCTATATGACCCTATGTTACCTCTCCCAGCCTCAGTTCTCTCTTTGGCTAAATGAGGAAATTGTAATAAAAAATCACCAAAAAATCCCTTCCAATTCCAAGATTCTATTTTCTAAGATGGGAAAGGCCAACATCTTGGTAGCCACCAACTTTCTAGCCTAAGTATGTCACCAAAATTTTTTTGAAGAAATGAAGTGCCAGTGGTCAGATCAGAACCAATCAACCTCAACACATTTCTATAAGTTAGAAAAAATCTTTCTGAATGTCTTTCTAGTCTCCTGATTCAGTCTCCCCCAAGTACTTAAAATACCTGTGTACACACTACTGGAGTCATTCATTTACCAACAAGGAGATTTTATATCATAAATTTAAGGCTGGAAGGGACTTCCAAAATGACTAAAGCTCTTTAACCTTTTGGGGGTCATCGACTTCTTTCACAGTCTGGTAAAACCTATGGAGACCATCTGAGATTATTGTTTTAAATATATAAAGTAAAATACATAGGGGATTACAAAGTAAATAAATTATACTAAAAGAAGCAAAACTTTTAAATTGCTGAAATGATCAAAATAATTGAAGTTATCAAAAAGTTGAAAAACTAAGTCTATGAATCACAGGTTAAAAACTTCTGATCTAGCCTACCCCCCCACCCCCATGCCACATTTATCAATAATGAGCCTACATCCCAGAATGGATCAGCAGCTTGCCAGACATCACACAGGTAGCAAGTAGAAGAAGCAGGATTGAATCTTCATCATAGAATCACAACTATAGAGCGGGGAGGGATATTGGAAGCCTAGACCTTAGACGGTCTAATCTCCCCTCATTGTATAAAGGAGGAAATTTATGTGCCAAGGTCATACATACATACAAGGAATAAAAGAAAGAGCTGGGATTTGAGCCCAGGTTCTTCAGTTCCATGTCCAGTTCCCTTTCCATATGGCATTTGCCACTCTGCAGATCAGTAAGGCAGTATGTCCTGAAATAGGTTACAACTAAGATCCAGTTGAGCTTGAGTCCAGTTCGCATGGCATTACTTGCCCTGTTTGAATGCTGGCATGAGTATTTGTGGCATGAAGATTAGAAGGGGTTAAATGAAGGGACCAACCACAAAGAGGCTGAAAACACAGTTTGCTGTTTTGATTTAGATGAGATGAAACAATGTACCATCTCTATGGCTTCCAGGATCAGTTCACTGAAATGAATCCTTTCACGCCATACGGAGACTGGCAGTGAGGCTCATTGTAGGAGGTTTGAGAACCTGAAGCAAAAACAGGGTTTTCCAGCTGCCACTGAGCTTCAGAGTTTCTCAGAGGAGCTCACGGCTCTGTTTATCTATCTCACATCTCCTTGCATATGATTTGCAGGCTCTTCCCTGTGAACTGGGTAGTGTAAGGTGCTACTTTTCCACCCATTTTCCTTCTCAGGAGAAATCAGGAAATGTTTCCTCTCCAAGATGCCTGAGCTTTTCTGCCTTGGAAAATTAACTGTGTCACCGCCTCTCTTTATGCCCAGTTTGCTAAGTGGAATGCCCCTCTTCCCTTCCACGGTGCCTGAAGGATGTTCTATTACCCTGGGGGAGGTAACTGGCTTCTACATCTCTAGCTTGTGGCTCTCTGTAAGCTAGCCAGTGTACCCAATGCTAAAGGGGTGTTGGCCCTGGGATCATTGATATGAACATTCATTTTCTATCATTACAAAACTCCATGTGAATATCAGCCAGAAAACGAAGTGGGAGACACAGCAAATATTTCTTCAGCCTAAAGAACATTTTCACACATATTTTCCCAAAGGAGAAGCCCATGTTGTCTGGAATGTATAACATCAAGAGGGACAATATGCATTTTGAGTATGGGACCTAATTAGCAGAGCCATGGTCCATTTGGCCCAATGCTCTTTCCCAACAGGTACCAAGGATTGAATTGTAAGAAGGTAAGGAGGCACTCCAGGGTATGAATTGGACTCCAAGGTTTCTGAGGTCCCTTCCAACTCTGAGGCACTGTGATTCTGCCTCTGCAAGGCCTTTCTTAACTGCTTAATTCCACAGTTATTTCTTCTCATCTCTGGACCCCTGTAACACTTACTGTCTGTACCATCCATGAATGAACTATCATTAAGCTTACTGTATGCCAAGCACTGGGGATGAAAATCTAAAAGGCAAAGTAGCTTAAATTAGTTAATAATTTAACTAAATTAAAAATAAAATAAAGAAAAAAATTAGTGGGGAGAAAAGATAGCACCGGTACTTAAGAAGTTCACATTCCAATAGACAGGGGAATGATGGGAGGTGTACTTTGGTTTGGAGAATTACACAGATATTGAATGGAGCCATAGAGTGACTCACTTTTTCCAACAGTAATGGTAGTGTTCAGGGCTTCTTAAACTTTTTCTGCTTGCAACCCATTCAGGCCTTCTTAAACTATGGGTGGCAACCACATGGGTCAGGACCCACAGTTTAAGAAGTCCTGAACTAGATTATAGCTCCAGCAATAGAAAGCAGAGGCAATGGTGGCAGTAGTGGGGAGTGAGGGGTAGAGAGGAAAAGGAGTGGGTTGGGAAGAGAAGGAAAGTGTAGAAGGTATTGTCAAGGTGATGACCAGGTTATAAAGTGAATCATGACTGGAGATGTCCTGGATATAGATAGTGGTTCGTGAGACATTTAGCAATCAAGAGAGTAGAGCCCCAGGATGAGAGTTCCAGAGATGAGAGAGTTAAGTCTTCTAACATATGTTCTTTGGTCCAGGGAACAAGGCAGCTTGGTGAGTAGATAACTTGGTAACAAAGCAAGTTATGGTGAATTATATACATATATATATTATAGTTAGTAAACTATAATATATATTATAATATATGTGTAATATACTATTATATATAATATCAGTATATTGTAGTTAATCAGATATTGGTCTGCTTTTCTACTTCACTCTTTCCATGTATGAGTATCTTGTATTCCAACTTGACTATAAAACCAACTACTCACTCCATCCCCACCTTTTCTTTTTATATCACTCAGATGCCTTCTGTCACTATCTCCTTTAACCTTGTCTCCCAAGAAAGTGTAGCTCTTATTAACCAAACTGCCCCTTAGCATGGACATTTGATCTCATCCTCTTCTGTCTCCCCCTGCAGATTGCTCCCTCATCCCCCCTTTCTCTTTCTCTTCAGTCTCGATCTGCTGGTTCTTTCCTTGTTGCCTACAAATACTTTCCCATCCTTGAAAAAACAGTAAAAACAACCTTTCCCTGGAGCTAACGACTAGCTATCATCCTTCCCTTGTCAGCTAAACTCATTGAGAAAGCCTGGGTACAGCTGGTGTCTCCCTTTCCCCTCCTTTTACACTCTTCTAAAACCTCTGCAATCTGGTTTCCAACTTCATAATTCAACTGAAAATGCTTTTTCCAAAGTTATCAATGATCTTCTAATTGGAAAATCTAATGGCACTGTAGTCTCAACCTCCCCAGAGTTGCTGAGCTACTTGGATGCTTCTGCATTTGGCACAGCTTCATACACAACTCTATGTTTGGCCAGTGAAGGAGGAGAGTCAGTTTATGTCTCAGATCCAATTCAACTCTGTCATCCTTGCAGGGACTTATACAGGTTTTCCCAAAAGTCTTAGTATAGTTTTAAGTGCTATTAAAGCTTAAAACTGCACCAAGACTTTTGGAACACCATTTGTAGTATTAGCCACTACAGAGACACCATCATCTACTTACTTTCCCCTCTGTTACCTCCCTGATTAGATCCAGTTTCCTTATGACTCCAGATTCCTTTCCTTTTTTTTGTTTTTGTTTTTGGTTTTTTGCTTTTTGGAGGGCAGTTGGGGTTAAGTGACTCACCCAAGGTCACAAGGCTAGTTTTTTTGTGTTAAAGTGTCTGAGTCTGGATTTGAACTCAGGTCCTCCTGACTCTAGGGCCAGTGCTCTATTCACCTAGCCGCCCCTCCAGATTCCTTTTTAAAAATGCAGGTGCCAACTAATCATTGAGTACTACCTTGCTATATGATTCTTAGGCTGAGATTTCCCACAAATAGGTTTATCTATTATCTTTGTTAGACTAGTTTTCCTGTATCCATTATAATTCTATATCCCCAACCTCTTTGAGTATTAAAAACGCATTATATGTCTAATGTATCCTCAACCTGACCTAAAACTATGGTGTAATTTTCATATCAAGGGTTTCCATTGGATATATTGATCCTAGGTATGCTTTGGCCAAGGGGTGGGGTGGGGAAAAGGGGAGTTCTCTCTTCCCTCACTCACTGCCCTCACCCAGATCATAGGGGAACTATTATATCTAACATATTCCTCACCACCCCCACCCCCTTGCCCTCCAGATATAATCATCAGTTCTCCTCAAAAGCACACAAAGGTCAAAACTACCCACAAGTCAAATGGGCTGCTACCTCTGCACATCTTTAAGGTCTTTAATCAATGGGCATAACCAGTTGGGGGCAACTTTATAATTGAGATTCCTGGCAAGTCATGAATAGAGTAGGTAGCATCTGAGTTCCATCCAATCTGAGATTCTTTGATTCATGAGAAGTTTTATTTATAGATTAAGGAAAATAAATAACATATCAGAATCTATAGAAAAAAATGTGCATCAGTGAACAATCCTTCCTAAAGGTCTATATAGTTTCAGTCAGACTATATTTGCCTCTGTGGCTCTTCAGTAGCACCCAACAAGTATTTTTCCTCCCCATGCCTAAGAAGTGGAAGTCTGGGGCTAGGACTTGTGGCCTCCTAACCCAGAGGCCAATGTACTTGGACTAGGCTGTGGACTTCAAGAGTGAAAAAAAAAATCAGATGATATTTCACAAGCAATTTTTTCATATAAAGATTGTAGGATTTTTTTTATTTATGTAAATCTCTTAGGCAGCCAAAGGTATAGGAGAAATAGGACTCCTTTAAAGCCAGAAAACCTGGGCTCAAATACCTGGTTCTGCTCACTGTGTAGCCTTGGTCCCTGGACTTACCTCCTCCAAGCTTCAGTTATTCTTCTGTATAATTAAAGGAGTTAAACTGGAGGGTTTCTAGCTCCAAATCTAGGATCCCATGATGATGTGTTAGTCAATCAGTAAACATTCTCAAGTTTCCATCCCCATCAACTTGATAACTTGGAATTGAGAACTGTGTTTTCTCTGTGTACATTCCAGTGAATTTGCTTGCCAAAGTCCCAACTTTTTTTCCTTTTTTATTTTTATGGGGGAAAAGGGTGAGAAGAGGGGAGAGGTAGTAGAAAAAAACAGAATTGTGGAATTTCCAAGTTGGAATGGAATATAGAGATGATATAGTCCAACTCTATCACTTTACAGATGAGGATGTTGAGGTCTGACACAGGAAGTCAGTGGGGAAGCCAGAACTAGAATCCAGGTATCCTGGCTCTCAGGTCAGGGTTCTTTCAGCCTCCTCAAATGAAATTCAAGATTTTTTAAGCTACGTGCAAAATATGAATTCATAAACAATGTGTGCAAAGCTACATTCGAAGTTTGGGATGATTTATTTTCATATTGCCCTATTTAATATATTTGTGAGGCTGGATTCTTAAAATGGCACTTACTACACAACCATAATGATTGTCTTAATAGTTTTTGGACAAGACAAGAGAATGAAAAGTACCTTTTATTCATTTATTTTCAAAGAAATTAAAGAATTGTGAGATTATTATTTGGGGGGGTGGTGTGTGAATTAAGCATTTGAACAACACTTGGGGATGAGATTGGAAATGGAGATAGGCCAGTCATGGAAACAGTTGAGAGAGAGCAGAGATGTCTGGCACTTAACGTAAATACTGAAAGGTATCTGTGATCTCATGCCTGTGTGAACTCCCTCTGTTCTTATCCATGTCTTTTCATAAATCATCAAAAAAAAGTTTACACAGCATGCCAGAGGTCTTCTTCCAGATCTTTTGATGCTTCATGGATAGTAGGATACCCAAAATACTACAAGAACTAGGACATGACTACCAAAATGTAGAATGGATCCTCTGGACAAAAACTGTAGGGGGATGAGTATGATGTAAATGTGTTGGGAACTTAATGGGTGGAGGGAATGTCTATGTTGATAAGGCAATGGAAGCACTTAAGTTTTCCTTTATTGTCTCTAAGTACATCTCATGAGCCCCTACTAATGTGTTTTCCATCAACAGTCAATAGATGCAGTTAGTTCTTAAGAAAGGCATTTCCTCAGATGACATACATAAGTAAGGACATTAGCTATAGCTCCCCCAACCTGGGGCACAATTTTCCATAAATTTACTTGATGTCAAAAAGAAAAGTGGACACAAACTTAAGAGTACGATGGTTGTAAAGTAAGCATGTAAGGAATGCATGTGGCCAATGCTTGTCACTCTTCTGGTAGTGCTAAGCCTTAGAGTCCTTTCTCTTCTTATGAAGTTCCCTCTAAAGCCCAAGTCTCAATTTACCAGACAGAGTTCTCTTGAGTCTAAGGCTGTCTTTCTTTTCTCTTTCCTAGAGTCATGGTTCTGAAGGTTTTCCCAGTCTCAAGTGACTACTTCTCCATATCTGTGTCTGTCTGGAGAGTGTCTTATCCCTCAGCTGTGCCTCAAATTCCCTCAAACTGATATATCAGCTGTTGGGTGGGATATCTCTTGGGAGGGTAGCTTTGCTGCTAACTGTGATGGATGATGAGTGGGGACAAAGAGAGAAAATATCCTCCTCCCTGTAACAGGTAAAGAGCTGGGTTATCCCTGGCTGCTGGTCTCTGCCCTACATAGATTATCTTAAACTGATTGGACTGTTCAGGGGTGTGCCCAGTCATTACTCATCCAATGGCATTGCTCCATTCTGATTCAGAGAGGTGTTCATATGTCATGATGGGATAACAGGGTGCCATCACCTTTTTAATACATTAAAACTTCATCTCTGTGATCATATCTTGTGACTACATCAGGTTTGGAGAAAGCTACCCTCCCTTAAACTAATAATGACCTTGATGTACTTGGAACAGGAAATATTTAATTATATTTACTTTTTGTGTGAACTGAATTTTGCTGCATTCTATATTTTTCCAAAGTAATCACCCAGGTATGGTACATTTACTTTCTCTCAACCAAAGGATTGACTTAACCAGAAGCTTCTGTACTCTGATCAACACCAAAGAACAGAATGTTTACTGTGCTCAGGTTTTCCCAATGCATTGTTTCTGATTCCCAAATTCTAAATTCCTGTAGAGAACCTTAGATAAGAGATAGCAAGCTCTTGGAACTTGGGTCGAATGCTCACTTGCTGGAGATAGAAAAGAGGGAATATATTCTTCAGGTAAGGGTTAGACAAGGTAGCTTTTAAGGTTGTTCCCAACTCTAATATTCAATGTGCAGGATGTATGGTCTGGGAATGAGAGAGCCAGCAGATTTTTTTTACTTGTCTTTTCAGAATCACCTCCAATAAGTCACTTCTATTTCCTGTACTCAAATCACTCAGTTGTAAAAGTCAAGAGGAATGAGGTGACTTGTTTCAGTGAGCTGTTAGGCCATGAGTGTTTTGTGACAGGTTGGGATATTGTAGAAGGGATTCATGCTTCAGGTAGGGGGTAGATTGAATGACCTCTAAGGTCTCTTTCAATACTGAGATTCTTTGAATCTAGAGTCCCCTTCAGAAAATGCCACAAGCTGCAGATCAAAATAAGTGTGTAAATGAAGCAAGCAGGTAAGAGAAAGAGAAAAAGAGATGGGGGTGGGGAGGGGGGAGGTAATGAAGACACAGCCACCCAGAGGCAGTAAAAATAATGTGTAAAATATATAAAAGAGGAGAGAGAATGCAGTGCGGGGAGGGCAAGTAGCAGGAACAAACTGATCGCTCAGTAATAATCACATGTAGATAATGTTATTTGGGTTTTCTTGGCAAGGGTACTAGAGTGGTTTGCCATTTCCTTCTCCATTTCCTCCTCAATTTTACAGGTGAGAAAACTGAGGCAAACAGGGTTTAGTGATTTGCTCAGGTTCACACAGCTAGTAAGTGTTTAAGGCCAGATTTGAACTCAGAAACTTTCTTACCACAGGCCCAGTATTCTATTCACCGTGTTTCCCCCATGTAGTTAATACTTTTTGGTTTCAAAGCATTTCCATTTACACTAATTTCCAAGCAAACATTTTCTCATCCAATTTCCTCTGCCCCTCACTGTCAATACCATGAAGTAGGCAGCGTAGCTATCACTAGTACAAGGTAGTATTACATACTAGATTGAGCTTGGGGCTTAGAGTCAGGCAGTCCTGTGTTCAAATGCTACCTAATATACTAGTATGTGATTGTTCCATTTCCATCTCTTCATCTATAAAATAATAATAATTATAATTATAATAATATCTACCTTAGAGAGTTGTTGATGAGATAATATATGGAAGAACATGTTGAAAACCTTAATGCATTATATGAATATCATCTGTACTTGCTTCACAGATGAGGAGATTGAGATTCAAGAGGATGAATTGCTTGCAAATGTTATTATAGTTAGGATGTAGTAGAGATTGGCCTCGAATCCAGGCCTTCAGACTCTAAGTCTTGTACTTTTTCCAATAGAATGTGAACAAATTCCAACACAGTGTTGTGATTCACTGAAGGGAATTGTGCCCTAACATAAGCCAGGTGATTATATCCCCTTCAGTTGTGCATAGCCGGCTGCTAGGCCTAGATATAACCACAAACCTGTTCAGTACATTGTCTTATATAACCCTGGTTACCAAGTACCCCTAGCACTTAGAAAAAAATCACTCTGAATTTTTCAGATTCCTTTTCTGGGGAAAATTTTAAAAGAGACACATTCAGGGGCGGCTAGGTGGCACAGTGAGTAAAAACACCAGCCCTGGAGTTGGGACGACCCGGGATCAGATCCAGCCTCAGAAAATGAGCACCCACACATAAATAATGACTGGCCATGTAACCTTGAGCAAGTTACTTAACCCCAATTGCTTAAAAAAAAGAGACACATTCTCCCCTCACCCTGCAAAATAAAGATGGAAAGAGGAAGCTAAGACATAGGAAGTTAAAGAAATCAAAGTCAGCTAAGGTTGCCTCATGAAAGCTAAAAGCATAGAAACTTGGCTGGTCAGTGGCGGTGTTATTATTTCAAGAGAATGCAGAACTACATTTGTTTATTAAAGAGTTTAATATGGCCAGAGTAATTTTTCATATATTGTATTGATTGGCTTCAGGCTTAGAGTCACATCGATACTCTTTTTTTAATTTGCCACATGAGGGGCTCCTGACAGCTTGTTTCATCTAGTGAAAACCTTCATGTTTAACCCTGGACAAAGGAGCAGTCGGCAAAATAGCCAGCAGAATAAGTGCAGCACTCTCTGTCCTCTATTTATTCCTTGACTTATTTATTTAATTACTTATTTATGGGAGGAAAAATGAGTTATCTGAGGTCTTCAGGGAAACTGAATCCATGTTTGCTGGAACAATTCAGGACATAAGCAAAGTAACAGGAAAAGCAAATCCAGAAAATAGTAGCTCCAATGACCACATGGAGAAAAAGAATGAAAAGAGGGAGGGAGAGAGGAAAAAAAAACCTGAACAACATCCAAATTTAAGGCACCGCCAAAGTTTGCAAAATATCATTTCATTTAGAAATGCTATGATTTAATGACATAGGAGGACATTTTGCTGGAACATGTAGCGTAGCAAACACTTTTCTCTTCACTTAACAGCCCTTTCCTGGCTTAGTCTTATAAAGAAAATAATAATTTGGATGTTTTGAATTATAATAGTAATACTAAAGGCACTCTGGGGGCCCACCCAAATTCCCAGTATTTAATGTGATATTGGCTCTTTGTGAGAATGGAGCAGTATTATGGCAACCACTAGGTGTTTAGAAGAATGTTCAAAGAAGGTGTTGGGTTAAGAAAAATTCTGAATGGGTCACCAGATTTGTTTCTCCACAAACTGCTGCACCCACTATCTTTCCTACTTTGCTTTGGTGGAACAAAAAAAAAGTGCTGAGCTCAAAAAACCCCAATGATTTTTACTCCAAACAGGACTCAAAAGGAAAATGACCAGGAAAACGACACCTAGATTCTTGTCCTGGTAAGCCTAAGGGTTCTTAATTTATTTTTATGTCAAGGACCTCTTAGAAAAGTCTGCTGAAAAGCCTAAGGATAATGGTTTTTAAAAATGCGTAAGATAAATTTTTTGTAATAGAATTGAAATACAGTTATCAATTTTTTTTAAGTTTATGGACTCCAGATTAAGAGATTCTGATTTAGGGCCTTTGCTTGAACGCCTCTAGGGATAAGGAATTCACTACTTTCCAAGAAAGCCCTTTCCACTGAAGGATGTTTCTAAATTTTTTTTCCTTATTATAAGCTCAAGCTTGCCCTTTTTTTGGTAACTTCTCGAGCAATATAGAATAAGCCTGTTTTTCCTTCTGTCAAATGGCACCTCAACAACTATCCTAACAGAGATAACATGCCTCCCCTGGGAGGGCAGCAACATCACCCAGTGGAACATTTCCAGTTCCTTCAAATGTGTCTCAAATGACATGACCCTTCACCATGTTGGACAAACTCTCATTCCTTAATAATTCCCTTAAAATGTAAATTGAACTTTAGCCCTAACCCTATTATGGATTAGGGCTAAGGTTAAGGTCACACTAATCCAGACATGGTCTGACCAGTATAGAGTTTATGGGATTATGACTTTTCATGATCTGAGCACTGTATTTGTATTTAGAACCATTCCTGGCATTCATTAATGGAGTCGGAATTTGTACTTGTTCTTCTAGAAGCTGGGCTAAACTGTTGGTTCATTTTAAGCTTATGCATGGCTACCATTTCCAGGTATTTTTCATGTGAATTTCTGCCAATCTAATCTTCTCCTATCCTATATTTCTACATTTAAAAAAATCAGGACTTTACATAGAGTGTTATTCAATTTCATTTTTTATCTTTATTCTGTCATCTGACACTAACTATTCCTAACAACTTTGCAAATTAGATAATAATATCTTCTATATCTTCACCCAAGAAATTGGTAAAATTATGAACATGAAAGAGTCAAGTACTGAGTCCTTTGGGATATCTCAAGAGACCTTCCTCTAGGTTAATAGTGCTCTATTAATCCAGATCTAATTATTTACAGATGGAGAAACTAAGGGCCAGTGAAGTGACTTTCCCAATGTCACTTGGAAAAAAATGGCAGTCACAACTTCAACCCTATCTTCTTTACTCTCAGTCAATTGCTACTTGTGCTACGCTACACTTTAAGGATACTTGTACTTTCCTACTGTATGGGAATTATAGGGGTAAAGTATAAAGGATTATGATTTCTTTGGTTTGGGGAACTCCCATGTGAGGCAACTCCCTCTAGTAAAGCAATTTGGCACTTTCTTGACAGCTTAAAGTCTTAGAGGGTGGTCTCAGTCTAAGAAGCAGCTGGAGATGTGTGATTGTAGTTCAGAAAGGAAAAAAATAGGGTGGGTTATATAAATCTGAAAATCATCTGCATAGAGAGAATAATCAAATACATGGGAGATGATGAGATCACCAAGAAAATGGTATAGAGGAAAAAGTGAAAAGGGTTTGGGACAGAGCCTTGAAGGACCTCTAAGTTAGTGGGTGCAATATGGATAAAGAACCCAAAAAGAAAATGAGAAGGGATAGGCGGTACTGATTATGATCAACTCAAGAGGCACACCTTTAAACAAACAAATGATTACAGTTGAAATCAGAAGTGTAAAAATGACTCTAACGAAAAAATTTCTTCAGAGTTGTTCCTGTTTATTTGGTACTAAGCCCAAGCTTGGTCTTTAGGAATGACATGCCTTAAAGGATATACAGTCTTGGAACACAGATGAGGAACCTGTGGAGTCAAATCCACATGTGGTCCTATAGGTTCTCAAGTGAAGCCCATTGACTGAATCCAAACTTCACAGAACAAATCCCCCTAATAAAAGGATTTGTTCTGTAAAATGTGGACTCAGTCAAAAGGCCACATCCAATGACCTAGAAGGCCACATGTGGCCACAAGGTTGTCTTGGAAGATATTATACGTGTGTGTGTGTGTGTGTGTGTGTTGGGGGAGTGGATTGTGTACACACAGCTCTGAAACTGATTGTACAGTCTTCTATAATGGAAAGCATTGTGCTTCTTGTACTTTCTCACATTCTGTCCATTCTTAAGGTTATTTGTGTACATGTCTTATGCCTCTCCCAAGGGCAAGACTCTGTTCTATTTATTTTTGGTAACCCTGACAGTGTTCTGAACAGTACCTTCTTTCACCCACTAGATTAGGGGTTCTTAACCTAGAGTCTGTGAACTTTTTAAAAAACTATTTTCATAATTGTATGTCAATATAATTAGTTTCCTTTGTAATTTTATGTATTTTAGTTTGTGCATTTACAACCCTTATTCTGAGAAGGGGTCTATAGGCCTTACCAAAATTCCAAAGGGGTCCAGGAAAAACAAGTTTAAAACCCCTGGACTAGAAAATCTACATGAATGAATACATGAATGGATATTTGGTCCACTCTTGCTACCCATGATAAAAAACAGGATACATACTGAAAGTACTAATTAATAATCATAATTAGGGGCATACTCTTAATTTCTGAGTTTTCGAGTGTGATTTTCGAAAAGAGCTCCCCTTCCAACCCTGTGTCATCAGAAATTATCTAGCCAGTGCCTTGGGATTTTCACTGCAGCCCTGGGCTAGTGGGAAGCTCACATGTTAATGCCTGTGTTTGAAGGGATGGGCTGGGGAGCAGAGTCCTACGGTTCTAGTGACTAAGGGCCAAAACCACAGCTGAACAACATCTAGGACTGAAACGTTCTTGAAAGAGATTCTCAAACAAATTCAAGCCTCCTGACAGGCGAATAAAAATCAATCTTATTCCTTCAGTATGTATTTTGGAGATTACTACTACAAGGTATAAATGACAATGCAAGAAGCAGGACACCAGGTCACAGGGAGGGTGTGATATTTGTCTCAGTGAGTATTGCCACCACCACCACCATCATCATCATCATCACCATTATCATCATCATCACCACCACCGTTATCACCATCATTTTCACATTTGGAACAAATATCTCTCCTTGCCCTTCCCTTCAAACACAGGCATTAACACAGGCAGTTCCTCTTTCTGATCTGGCCAGCATTCAGATACCATAGGAATTAGAGTTGGGTGGGATTTTAGAGGTCCCCTTCACTGTTCAAATGGGGAAACCAAGGCCCAAAGAGATTGTCACTTGCACAAGTTCACATCATTCACATGAACAAAAGAATGAAATAAAAAGCATTTGTCAAGTACTTACTATGGGTCATGCATGTACTAAGTTAGTAACTAGAGTAGTCAGCATTCAAAACAAGTATCACTGATTCCAAATCCAGAGCTCTTAATGTGGCCTCATGGCTGCCTCCCATTTCAGATTCATTGAACTTTGGGTCATTTCTCTATTGCAGTAGCCATCTTTAAGACCTTTATTATATAGCTAAAATGCCAATATCTTCTGCTTTTTTAAGCAGGATTTTTAGATTTCACTTATAAATATTAAGTATCTCCTATGTGAAATGTGCTATGGTAGGTCCTGGAGGAGACATGGTGCTAAAAGGCACTTTTGTCATCAAAGACATGTGATACCATACCACTAGTAGGACCACAAATCGAAAGACTGTAAGTTTAGAGGCAAGAGGGACTTCAGAGGTCAACTAGTCCAACCTCCTTCATTTCATAGATAAAGAAGTAAACCCAAAGAGTTCAGGTGATTTACCCAAGGTCACACAGGCACTTATTTACAAAGCCAGGATTTAAACCCAGATCTTCAGGCTCTAAAATTTAGTACATTACTATATTATGCTTTTTTCATGAAGAAACTTACTGAAATAATTTGATTTTTTTTTGCAATAAAAGCTTCAAAATCCCACCACTAAGATCCATCTCTGAGCAGAAAAAATCATCCAGCCATTCAGTCAATAAACATTTAATACTATATACTGGGTACCATTCAGCATGTTTTGGGAACTATCATTCCTCCTTTCTCCCAGCACTGAAATATCATCTCCATTAGGTGCCTGCCTCAAAGCTTGAAATACCCAATCCTATATTCAGTCCTCTGAGAGTGAAGCATGTCATCCCATGGCAGCTGTGACCAAAACATGTGGAGCTTATTTGTGGCACAGGTAGGATAGGCCAGCAAGTGGCTTCTGGAAGGCTAGCTGGAACCCAGGGACAGGAAGCTCAGCTAGTCATGAAAACCAAGGCACCAGTTCAGGAAAGAATGCCATATGAAGACTTCAAAGGGTAAGAACCAAAGCCCAGGCATGGACAATACTGCTAGAGACACATGGGGCAGGCCTGTGCTGGAGTATACCCATCACTACAGGCTAAACTCAGGGTCAGTAGCAGATACACTTATATAAGGTGAAGCAGCAGGAGACAAATTAAAAGGCAATGTTGAATTTCAATGTCAGAGTCAGGTCAGAAATCTCATCTAGCCAAGGTTTCAGACAGTCTTGGAAATTTGAACTTGGCAGATAAAGTCTGCAACATGGTCACCCCTCTTATAAAGTGGGACATGTGTCCCATTGTCTAATGGTGATGGGATTTAAGTCCCTTTCTCTGGGCTAACAGGAGTTAGTTATTTTCTGTGGATTGTATCTGACAAAGTGCCAATATCTAGAGCTTTAGCTAGAATTTTGGTGACTAAGGCAGTAGGTAGAAAGGATACCCTCAGGTGTGTTGGGGGAGGGTGATCAGGACTCTGTTAGATATGACAGAAACCTGGGGACACAGGTGTAAGGCTATTGCTAGGAAGGTCATTGTGGTGAGCAGAAGCTTCTACAATGGACCAACTATATCTTTTCATCTATCTTTTAATTAATTGTTCTTTCTAACTAGATGCAAGTTAGGCCATGCAGGACTTGTTCAAGGGCCCTAGGGATGTTGGGGGCAGGAAACATCTGTCAAGCTTTTCTATACCTTTTCCCCTCTGCAAACTTCCCCACTCTATCTTCAATTCTCACTACTCTCTCTTACTTCACACTGATAGTGGGTGAGACTTCCCCAGGTGAACTCCCACCACGTGTATGGAGGAAATAGTAGAATTTGGTATGGTAGTGCCATGGGCAGGAAGAACTGAATGAATCTACATGGCCCTAGACACTCACTTCATCCTGTTTATTAAGAAAACCCAGGGTATTTGTGGGCCATAGTGCATGATGGTGCTATTGCTTCATTAATCTCTCTTCCTGGCCACCCCATCTTACTGCCAGGTTTAAGCTTACATTCCTCTTAAAGTGGGTGGGGTCATGGAGGGCCATACTTTTTCTCTTCGACGCAATGCTTAGTGGTAAACCAAATCCATACTCTCCTCAATGTCACCCAGGTACCCAGAACAGTCCCAACAAAGAGTTTAATAGACTTCCCTAGACTCTGCAGGAGGGGTTGTGGCAGGTCATTAAAGAATGGTGAAATCACTGGTACAAAAGGTACAAGCAGAATTATTGCCATCTGCATTTGGAGAGATACCCCTTTCAACCTTATGGGTGGGACAGACTATAGCTGCTCTCCTAACTCATGCAGGGTGGAGAGCTACAGAGGACTTGGCTTTTTTTTTAGGTACTTCCTCTAAATTTGGCTTCTTGGGACAAAACTCTGGCTGCCTCACCCTTGTGAGAAATGATTATTTCTCTCAGGTATTAATAACTAATTATTGTATCAGGACCAAAGATTTTCCCCTTTTCTACTTCCTCATCCAGAAGTCATCCAATGTGGGAAATCTCTCTCAAAGATGTACCCAGGCCAAGATCTAATCAAAGAAAGTAAATGAAATTCTAAGTTTGGGCTAATTGGTGCATTCCTGTTTTTTGTGTTTGCTCAGACAAGTCTGGGAAAATGTGAATCTTCCCTTTTGTCAGAGAGGTGAGATAGAAATTGATATCTCTTTGACTAAGATTTAGGTGACTTAAGTCACTTTCCAAGATCCTAATCTGTAATGTACCCCACCCTCTCATTGTAATATTAATTTTCTCATTAATTGTTAACCAATCAAAATTGATTGCCAACCTGAGGAACACCTACTCTTCCAAGAGCATATAAACTGTAAGCCCACCAATATGAGGGGTCTAAGAGAGATGACCAAATGACCATTCTTTTATTAATAAACATACTGGGCTTATTAATAAAATTATTAAATTACCCAGAAATTATGTCTCTAAAATCTTTTTTAAAAATCTTTTTAAATCCTTTGTGCTTAACTTTATATATTAAAAAATATATATTATTCTAAGAAGGGGTCCATAGTTTTGACCAGACTGCCAAAGAAGAGAGCAGTCAAGGAAGAGAGAGAGAGGGAGACCAAGGGATGGTGGGAAGAAGGGGGGGAGAGAAGGGGGGGGGAGAGAGAGAGACAGAGAGACAGAGACAGAGAGAGAGAGATAGACAGAGAGAGAGAGAACGAGAACATAGGATCATTAACACAAGGCCCAAGCAAAGTTAACAGTATCATAGTGGAAGGCAGTGCCTCAAATGAATGAAACTTTTGGTAAACAAAGGTCTGCTGTATGGAACACTACTAAAGAAGGGTAAACTTAGTTCAGAAGCCCTAATGGGAAGTGGGGGCAGGGAAGGAAAAACAGGAAATTTCTAGGTGCCTGCTAGGATAATGCCAAAGGGAAGAAGAGAAAGGGCACTGATTGGATTCTGTGAGCCCCACTTAAAACCATTATCCTCTGAATACAGCACTAGACTAGACAACTCCCATAATTCTGATCCTCACCCATGAATAAAATGATGTGATTCTCGTTTAAACATATCATCAAAGCACATGTTTTTAAATCTCCCCACCTAACAGTCTTATTTAGAAGAAGTGTCCTCAACCGAGTTATTTAGTATCCGTTTCTCAGCCAGGAAAAAGATCGGTCGGTCACACTTTAAATTAAGTGTCTTGAGCAAGGATTTAATTTAGAACTAATAAGACAGTTATTGTATGTTAAATACCATATGGTTATTAAAAAACATATTTATTGAGGTTTAACAACTATGTCAAGACAATACTCTATAAACAGCAGGAACTGTTAACAGGATGCAGTTATTGATTCTTACATCATGCAATGTATCTTGTGCATGGATACACTTAATATTCTCCCATAAAAAGACTCAGAGGGACTCTGGCCAGGAGGGTGAGGTGGGGCATTGGATTTGTGTATGGCTCATTCCACCCTGGAGACCTAGGATCAGTCCCTGACTTCCACGCTCATGAAAAATGAGGTTGGAGGTCTCCCCCTCCTCGTCCTCTTCTTTTTGTGCTGGGGCAAAGCCAACCACTGCCACTTGCTATGATTGATAAGAGCGAAGCTGAATGCAGAGACCTAGAGAAGAAGGAATGGTAACAGGAAGATCGTATGAGTTAGAAGGAACCTCAGAGGCTATCTAGTTCAACGCCTTCATTTGACAGAAGAGGAAACAGAGGCGCGGGGGTATTAAGCGATTTGTCCCAGGCCACTAGTATTATCAGAGGCAGCATTCCAACCTAGGATCACTGACTCCAGTTATCACTCTTTTCGTTCTAAGGATTTTGGGGGTCGGGGGCGTCACTGTAGGGATCTGAAAGGAAAGGCTTGGGACAACTGGGGTCCAGGTGCTGATTGTTAACCAACACTTGCCAGGTCTCAAAGACACACAACACCCACAGGACTTTGGAAGCAGGGACTTTCACAGTGGAGCCAAGGATCCTGTTAATCCAAGTCTACCCCCACAGTCGAGCCCAGCCCAGCCCACTCCCATTTCCTCTGCCAGTAAGTTCTTCTATTCCCCCTTGCTGAGCAAAGAGACGTTTGCGTTGGAAGCAGAGCCTTCTCGCCTTACTGTCGGGCCTCTCCTTCCAGCTGTGCCGGCAGCGGTTTCTCCTCGCCTCCCGCCCGTGTTTATGGCCTCGTGTGCCGGTGCCATGGCAATGCCTCTGGCCCAGTGGCTGGCACCCGCCCCCCATCCACTCTCCTCAGAGGTTTGGCTTCACAAGAGATCAAGCTGGAGGAGTTAAGATGGGCCATGAGTGAGAACAGGCATCAACCAATCTCCTTAACAGTTCGCAAAGGTGTCGAGGGACATTATTTATAAATATTTGACGAGGGACTAGGTGTAAGTTGCAAGTAAACTGCTGCCGTGCTCAAAGTTTTCCCCAGTGAGGCAGTTCCCTCTTTAAAACCACGCAGCTCCGAGGCTCAGACTTCAAAAGAGAAAGCCTACTCTTCCCTCCATTGCTTTGTCACACAAAAGGCCTCTAGTTACTCGAGAATAGGTAGCTATGTTGCTTTCTCACTTGAGGCAGATGGGGCTGGTGACCCAGAAAAGGTGTTTGTAGGGATCTGTCAGTTCTCTCTATGCCCATGTTTGGAATGTCTTCCATTCCTCCCCAGAGCAAAGTGGGAAAGGAAGGGGAACAAAAAGCAAGCAAACATTCAGACTCAGAGAAATCAACAGACCCGGAATGCTTAGAGATAATTATATTTTACAGTTTGGCTAAACACAGGAAAGTCTTTTTCTCAGGCCATTTAATTAAAACAGCATCTCCGGTTATACCTTCATTGTAATAAAACTCCAATGTGTGTCCGAGCACCCAGGGATTTATTAACTTGCTCTGGGCTCTGAAAAATCAGCAGGCAGGGTCAGATGCGGCTAGTGATGATGACATCACCGTTTTTGGCAGTTCTTTTCAACTAGTGTTGAGTGAGGTAATGTCCCCAAAATTAAAACTGACAGCAAGATTAATGATGATAGATTCACTGACTTTTTCGTGATTTAAATTGGTGTTCTGTTTCTTCCATTCGGGGCTGCCAAGACAGCATCGTGCCATTAACTCTGTATATCAGTCAGCGGAGATAAGATGAACCCCCTCTCTCGCCTGGGGACAGACTGTTACTTCAGGGTTGCTGGTGATTTAGAGATGGGTCCAAGAGAGGACACACCCTCATCCTTCTCGCAGAGAGGTTGAGACAGCAAAGACCTGCCTTTATCAGACTAGACTGGCCAGTACTTTCAAATCCATCATCTCTCTGGTTGGAAGGTGATATATTCTTTAACTAAGTTAAGTACAGCAGTTAGCTGAATACAGAAAAACCTCACCAATTTGTACTTCAGTAATTCAGAATTTGTGATTATTTAGACAGGGTCTGAACTGAACTTTCCCTTAGTAGAAAGAGAGATTATTAAGGAAATGGGAATAACAGGAAGATTATTTCAGAGGGGAGTAGGGCAAGGGGGAACATTTAGCCTACTAAAGAGAGAAACTTTTCAAATACTTCAGACAATAGTTATTTTCCTGTGAATAACAGATATCTTAATTACACATCATCCTTCTCTGATCTTTTAAAGCCAGCACCTTAAGGACCTCTAGTGGGAAAAAAAACATTGTTAGCCTAGTTAGTGTTACTGAATGTACTTGGAATAATAAAACCACCTTTCTAGGAACACATGCTTTAATTCAAAATGTGTATTGTTAATTAGGCTTTGCCCCTAGTTAATCTATGCTGAGTTAGATTTCCTCTGTATTAAAAAAATTAATTAAAGTTAATCTGAAAAAAATAATAGTTCTAGAATGTTCTAGGTGGTCTGATGAAGGCACATTTTAGGAGAGACATTGACAAACTGGAGTGCATTCAAAGAAGAGCAATCAGGAGAGATGATGAAATCACAGATTTAGAGCCAGGAGGCAACGGAGATCATCATGTCCAACAACCCCCTCATTTTATAGATTAAGACACTGAAATTCAGAGAACTTAAGAGATCTGTTATACAAAGAATAAGTAGTAGAGTCTGGTAGATTTGAACTCAGGTCCTGTGGTTCCAAGTTCAGCATTTTTCTCTGTATCACATCCAAAAGGGACTTGAAAACATGGCATATGAAGTTTGCCCAAAGCAGACCTGTACAATTCGGTAGTAGGTAGGGGCCAAAATTAAAATAGGCTAAACTTCTTTGAGCCACAGATAGGTTTTTAGCAGCTTATTCTCCAAATAAAGGTATAATTGGTGATTAAACTATTTTACAAATAAATGATACTAAAAAAGCAAATTTCAATTCACATCAATTAATTACACTTATTACTTAAGATTTTTATTTATCATGAAATCGATTTTCTCAGCCTAGAGACAGACTGACAATGGTTGGTTGCCTTGGGTCATGTGACAAACAGGGGATAGTGTGCAATTGGCAACCCACCCTTTAAATTACATGACAGGATAAACTGGATATGTCTAACCTGAAGGGGAAGAGACTTGGGGGGCATACGATTGCTTCCTTCAAATATGGGGAGGGCTGTCATGTGGAAGAGTGATCTGGGTAAGTTGTGGCACAAGGAGCACAAGATGCTGAATTTGAGTACATGGGCAAGAGTTCAGGCAGGAAACAATACTAGGCAAGGGGCAAGATTGTGGAATGGCAGAAAGAGCACTGGATTTGAATTCCAGCTCTACTCTGAGATCCTGAGCAACTTGTGTCTCCTCCTCTATAAAATGAGGGGAATTAGACTGGATGGCTTCTAAGTTCCTTTCTTTCCATGAACCAAGAGCATAGACAATAAGCAAGTGGTAAGTGCCAAGGAAAAATCTGTTGAGCAGGCAACCTCAGTTTGCTTAGAGTCAGGAAGGTAAATTCCCTGGAATCAGGGTAAATCTGGAATCAGTAAGGAATACAGTAAGCCATACCTAAAATGAACTGCCCGTGAAAAGACCCCCAGTGTTTGCTGATTCTTTTTTACTTTGTGGGACATTATGGCTGTTGTCCAATCCAATCCAACAAGCATTTGTTGAGTGCCTGCTATGCACAAGGCATTGTACTAAATGCCAGGAAAACAAAACAAACAAAGAATAACCCTTTCTCTCAAGAAACTTAGATCCTACTTGCTCATTTAAAGAACTGCCATATTTGAAATAAATCCTAGTCTTGCCACACCCAACAGAACTGGCATGGCATCCCAGAAGAAGAAATCTCAGTAACTTAGAGGTTCAATTTAATTTCGATAAGTTGGGAAGATCATTTGAACCTCTAAAGTTGGCAAAAAAATGTTGTGATCATGATAGCCATTTTTTAAAAATATCCAGTTCCTCCTGTTTCTGGAAGAAATTTTGTTCTCTTCAAAAACTGGAAATATTTGTTCACAGGCCTCCTCCTCTTGTGGTAGTTATAACCAAGAACTATGAAGCCTTATAGCTAGTGTTATTCTATCATTATTAATAATAGTAATATAAACAGTATGAAAAAATTAACCTCTTCAATGTCTCAAACCTCAAATAGAGTTGTGTTTGCTTTGGATGGAATTATAAGCAAAGCCTAAAATGCATGCTTTGTTGGCACTAATACAGTTGGCACTGGGTTTTTTGGCTTTTGGTTTTGGTTTGGTTGGGGTCTTTTTGTTTATTTTATTTTGTTTTGTTGTTGATAAGAGAACTTATATGTATCTATAAATTCCTGACATAAACTTTGTGCTTACTGAAAGCAGAACTGAATTTGGAGTCCAAAGCCCTGGATTCAAGTCCTAGGTGAACAGTGTTTTAGCTCCATAATATTGGGCAAGTCATCTAACTTGATGTTTGCTCACCTGGAAAGTGGGAATGAGAATTGTACTCCCCCTCTCACAGGATTATTGTGAGGATCAAAACATCTAAAGATTATCAGGTAACCATAGAACTCTTTCCATCAAAGCAAGATATTATTACTGCTACAAATAGGAAAACTGGAGTTGGATGATTGTATAGATCATAGAGAATGAGAGACAACCATTTTTCATCCCAAAGTTGTGCCATATTATTCATAAAATGTCAAAAGAATCAGAGAAAGGTCTATAGAGTGCTGTGGAGACAATGACTATAAATGCACAGGCTGACACTGAGTGAATGGGTTGTAATATAAATTATCTCCCAAGACTCTTCCTGAGTTTCTTAACTTTTCTACCTCCTCAGCAGCTTTCTCATCCTGGAGTTTCCTCCATCCCTGTGGCCCCTTCCTCTGATTAGTGAGTTCTATACTGAAAGCTCCATTTGAGGAAGTGCCAAGGTGAACCATTTTCACTTTTCTTTTGGTTCCACTCTTAACCTGTATGTCCCTACCTACCTCAAATCCTGATTACATGTTATCTTCTCCTATTAGAATGTAACCTTCTTGAAGGTAGGGACTGGATTTTTCTGTGTATTTGTATTCCCAGAATTCAACACAAAAGCTGGCACATAGTAAATGCTTAATAAAGACTTTACCTATCCATCCATCTATCTATCTATCTATCTATCTATCTATCTATCTATCTATCTATTTATCTATCATCTATCTGTTTGTCTGTCTCTACATATCTATCTTTCTATCTACCTCAGATGCCCAAGCTTCAAAATGAGAAGGTTGCCCACCCCTCCTATGATCTTAAAGCTCACTTTCAGACTTTGACTATCTATACCTGAGTAGCTGGGCCTGAGGTCAGGAAGACTCATATTCCTCAGTTCAAATCGGATTTCAGACACTTACTAGCTGTGTAACCCTGGGCAAGTCATTTAACCCTGTTGACCTCAGGTCCTCATCATAAAAAATGAGCTGGAGAAGGAAATGGTAAAACACTCCAGTGTTTTTACCATGAAAACTCCATATGGGATTATGAAGAGTCAGATATGACTGAAAAATGACTCAACCAAAAATCTATTTTCTATCTATCTCTCTGTCTCTGTCTATTTGTCTATCTTTGAGGAAGGGAATATCTACATGGAATATTTGCATGTATTCCTCCAAAATTAACATTTGCCTTATTATCCTTACTCTCCATTCAGTTCAACATGGAAAAGTTACTTATAATTTTGAAGCCACAGATAACTAAGCATGCACATAGAACTTCAAGCATCAATTGCAATTTAGGGAGAAGAAGCAGAGGTGTTTTCCAACTGAGAATGATGACAAGGTATAGTAGAGAAATCACTAAACTAAGAAAGGATGCCTCTGTTCTAGTCCTTGACCTGCCTTTGACAAACAATGTGACTGGGTGAATTTTATGTTCTTGGAACTTCAGACGTCTAAGCTTCAAAATGAGAGAATTTTCTCCTCCAAAGATCTTGAAACTTCCTTTTAGACTATGACTTTCCTCATCTGGGCATGGTGACAAATGAATGACAGACAAAGATTCTAGCAGGACTGAGCATGATGAGCAGAATGGTTATTTCCCTAACATTTTAAATCCCAGAAGTCATGGATATTAGGCAAGCAAAGCTGAGACGGGGAGGGGTACAGGTAGAAATGGTGTTGAATCCACTATATCAGCCCCAGAAAAAAAAAGGCAACCAGTGATTGCCAGATTTCTGATTTGGCATCCTTTTGCAATGCCACAGGGTTGCATTATCAAAGAGCTAAGGAAACAGTATCATTAGAACATTCCAAATCTCATTCTTTGGAATCTTAAAATAATCTGGCAATATTTTCAAGCAAAGACACAGTATATGGACAAGAATGCCTTTCCCCCCCCAAAAAAAATCTTCCTCCTCTATCCTATCATGACACTGATAATTCATTGTTTTAAATTCTACCATTTGTGTCCTGATGGCCATGAGAAGGATGAGGTGGTGCCAGTAGACAGAGCAAGGACCCCTACGGGAGAGACTGGCAGCTGCCCAAGACAAATCAAACCAAGTTAAATTATCAAACATTTATTGAAGACCTCTTATGTGCTACATTCTGTGCTAAGCTTTGGGGACACAAAGATGGACACCTCACGGAGCTCACAATCTATTGGAGACAACATGCAAATAACTATGTACAAAAAAGTTAAACACAGGACAAATCAGAGATAATCTCAAAGGGAAGGCATGAGAATTAAAGGAAAGAATTCTTGCAGAAAAGTATAATTTAAGCTGAGACTTGAAGGGAGTCAGGGAAATCAGGAGTTGGAGGTGAAGATGAAGAATATTCCAGTTACCCAAGTTTCTAAGCACCCACAACGCAAGCCAACACACTGGGCATCTACTACACAGGTAATACTTGGGTATTGTTGGGGATACAAAAAGTTAGGATGCACAGTCCTAAGGGGCAATGGGTTAAGATCTAGTTGAAGAAGTAAGACATGTCAACTACGAACTAGTTAAGAGCAAGAAATGTTATAAGGCAGTATGATAATTAATCAAATGCCAAGTGAGTAACCCAGACAATAAATGCTCTGAGCTCAGAGGAGGGACAGATCACTGGGCCAGAATGGTCAGGAAAAGGCTCCCTGCCTTTCAGAAGCTTCCACTGTAACCCAACTGTAATCCCCAGAGAGGACAACAATAACGAATGCTACTGATTCAGTGAGAGAAAACTTCAGAGAGAACCCTTCAACCAAACAATTCTATAGTCACCAGAAAAGCAGGGCAGGTCACTTTTCATTTTTACATTTCACTAATTTTTGATTGAGGGATAGGAACTCTATATTTGAAAAGAACATGAGCAAATCACTCTCTTAATACTTCCAGTGGAATCCAAACCAAGATTTACTGGAAGAAAAGCTTGATGTGAATCCCAGCCAAATTCCCAGAGTTCAGTTAAGTTTAGAAGAAGCTAGCAGCTCAAGCGTTTGAAGCTGCTCCTTGTCTCTTTACCATCTGGCCTAGTGCTGGCTATTTTACCCTCGTGTTTATGTAAGTGTGTTCTGGTGCCATGGAAATGCCTCTGATTGTGTCTCTGATTCGTAGAATGGTAGAATAATAGGCCTCAGAGTTGGAAAGGTTTTAGGAAATAGCCTTTATGTAGGTGAGTTATTATTCCCACTATATTCATGAAAGCAATGAAGACTCCCACCCCACTACTAGAGGCTGTTATTTTCCCAAGTGTACAAAGCCAGTGGTGGAAAAGGACTGACCCTTCACTATCTTGTCTCCTGCTCTGGTGTCCTATTCATTACAGTTATTCCTTCTATATACAGGGAATATGGGGGTTAGAGACAAGGTGCCCCCCCACCCCTGCAATCTGGAAAATTTATGTGAAATTTTTTAATCCTCCATTCATACCAGAGAAGAAGTCTGAATTATGATGATATTAAAAGATAAAATATGTTGATATTATACAATATCATACATATATTTTATGCATTTCTGAGTTTCTAAACTTTTTCTGTGTTGACTGCAGGCCCTTGTGTGTCATCTGTGGCTTCCCCAAAAATTTCCATTTAATTTCTTATACTGACCCATGATATATCAAAACCATGATGGGGAAAGCTGGAATGGTTAACTGTACACTCAGTTCAGCAAATGTATGAGTGGCAGTGTTGCATAATAAGTGAATATAAAGCCAACCTTGGAGTCGAGAAGTCTGGTCTCAAGTCCTGTCTCTGACACATGTTGACTGTGTAACCCTGGTCCTTATCAGGAGTCTCCTTTATCAATGAAATCACAGGTCTGGGCCAAAAAAACAACTGTTAAACATTACAAAGATTAAAATAAAATATTATCCACCCTGTATAGGTGCTTACATCCTACTCAGGGATAAAAGAGGTAGGGGCACAAAATGTACACAGAAAAGGCAATCCAAGGTAATTTAAAATTGTTAATTTTCACTAGCAATTCCAAAAATCATGGAAGGTTTCCTGGAAGAAGTGGCACCTGGCCTGTATCTTAAAGGAAGATAAGAATTCTAAGAAGTTGAAATGAGAAGGGAGCATATTATAAGTATAAGGAATGTCCAGTGAGGAGGTACAGAAGTGGTACCACAGATTGTTCAGGTAGCTCAGAGCCTAGTTTAGCTGGAACACCTATATAAAAGAGACTAATTTTTTAAAAGTCTAGAAAAGATAAGGAGTTAATATTTTATCCTGTGGCTAAAAGGGAGCCACCAAAAGTGTTTGAGCAAGAGAATGACAAGGTCGCTTAGGAAGATTATTTCATTAGTTACATGTAGTATGGCTGGAGAAGAGAGACTCATTAGAAAACTAGTACAAGAGTCCAGAAAAGTGGCAAAGAGAGTTTGAGCTAGGGCATTGGCTATATGAGTAGGGAAGAGCTGGACAGATGATAAATCATTCAGGTGGAATTGACAAGAAAGATAAACTAATTGTTTATTGAGGGGGAGATAAAGGGGAGCCAGGGATGGCACTGGTTAGAATGTTAGGTGACTGTGTGAGCAAGGAGGAACCTTCAACACAAATAAAAAAGTTTGGGGGAGCAGTGGGTTTAAGTAGAAAGACAGGTACTATTTTGAATATGAGAAGCTCTAGATTCTAATGGAAGATGCACATTGAGACATTCAGCAGTTGGTTAAAAAGGATAGTACTGGGGGCAGCTAGGTGGCACAGTGAATATCCAGCCCTGGAGTCAGAAGGACCTTAGTTCAAGTCTGACCTCAGATGCTTATCATTTAATAGCCATGTGACCTTGGGCAAGTCACTTAATCCCAACTGCCCTCCCCACCACCCTCCAAAAGAAAAAAGCAAAAAAAAAAAATAGTACTGGATCTCGGGAGGATGATTAGAGACCACAACATCTACTAAGACCCTATGAAGATCCAGCATCTACAGTGCTAAGGTGCTAGAGTACAAATGCAATAAATTTTTTTTAAAAATCTCTATTTGCAAAGAGCTTGCCTTCTAAATCTTCAACCCTTCATCTTTCAAAGGGATCATGTTCTAGATATAAAGTAATTAGAGCTAAATCCACATGATAATAAATAACTGGGAAGACAAAAATATTATAAAACATACCAGAGAACTTAAATTTTTAGTTTTAATTCAACAAGGTCCTCCCATTAACATCCATGAGCTTCCTCTCAAACCCAGTGAACAACAGTAAACTCTCAGGTTTGGATCTAAAGTAGGGTCTCTAGTTGGATCTCTGCTACAGCGGTTCTGCCTGATCATACCTTGTAGCTCTACTCCATAAAAAGTGGCAAAAGCTCATTATGCCCAATCATGTTAAGAAAGGGGAGAGAGTAGAGGAGGAATTAAATGGGCTTAAAATGTACCTGTTGGGATAACTGTCTTACCCGACAAGCTTATTGGAAACCCAGTTGGAATTAATTCCACCCCTGGAGGTCACTCAGAGCAGAGACCTTTGTAGTTTCAGTAACTAGCTAGTCCCTTCTCCCCTCCACACTACTAAGAAATAGTAGTTCTGATTCTTCCCAGGCTTGTGGAGGAAAGGAGTGTGGAGGGAGGAATAAAGCATGGTGAGGGTAAAGCTGAATGGGATTTGGGGGAGGAAATGATTGAAAATCCAAATGGAACCAGTTCCATCTCCTAGATTACTCATGGCACACACCCAGGCCAGTAAACCCCATACCTCCCCAAACTGAGGCAGCTCTGCTCATGAAGAGAGTGGGTGACAAGAGAGTATAAAAAAGAGCCCTAAAGATCAAAGATACAAAGAGAAAAGGCCTCAGTAAAAGTTCAGAAAACATACAAAATAACACAGAGGAATCTAAAAATAGAAGGAAAATGAGTAAAACCACAAAGAAACCAAAGTACAATTAACAAATATTTTAATATGAAGGAGAGTGAAGCAATAGTGCCTGATGAAAGGCAGAATCCCATAGACTCCCCAGAGATCCTGGAACAATAAGTAGAATTTCTCTAAAAAGAAATCAAACTCATAAAACAAGACATCAGGGATGAATTTAGTTCAGAAATTAGAGTTCTCAAAGCATAAAATAGAGTACTTAATGCAGAATTTAAAATATAATTAAGAAAAATTAGATATTTGATGGAGTTCTCTAAAGAATAAGAATCTGTGGAAGAAGATTAACAGATCCAAAACAGAAAAATAATAATGTAGAAGAAAATTTGACAGAAGAGAAACAAAAGGCAACAATGCACACACATTGCATGAGTTTAACAGGTCACTTAATCTCTCAGCTACCTAAACAACTCTAAAACTTCAAGTTGTATAGCAAGTGCCTATCTTTGTTGTAAAAGGAAACTTCCTTACCTGGAGTTACCTATACAAATTAAATCATAGGGCTCGTCAAAACTACACCCATGTAGAAATAGAGAGAGAGATAGGGAGGGAAGGAAGGAGTGAGAAAGGAAGGGAGACGGAGAGGGAGAAGGAAATTGAGAGAGAGAAGGAGAGAGAGAGAGAGAGAGAGAGAGAGAGAGAGAGAGAGAGAGAGAGAGAGAATGGTTATAAATTTGGGGTTTACTGTTTACTAATTAGGCCCTAGAGAAAGATGAAAACACCAAAGGAGAAACTATAAAGAAAAAAATGAGGATGACATACTTTAAAGTCTTGAGACATACCTACATTTAAAAGAAAGAATATGGATGATTCTCAGGCAATGGAAACTGAGAAGGAAGCCAGACAGATAAGAAGAAAACCAGGAGAGAATAAATGTCAAGGAAGCAAATAGAGGAGAGAATATGCAGGAGGAGAAATTGGGCAATGATGTAAAAACTGCAGAGATGTCTCGAAGTATGACCTCTGAGAAGAGCTTATTGGATTTGGCAGTTAAAATACCATGAGTAATCCCTGAGAGTTGAATAGTAGAATTTCAGTTGAATGGTGGGATCAGAAACCAGATCTCTAAAAGTTGAGACATGACTGATATGGAAGTGGAGGACTTGATGGACTCAAATACATAGTGAAACATATATTTTTGGACATGGACAATGAGGAAATTTGTTTGATTATTCATATTTATTACGAGGGTTTTGTATTTCTTTTTTTAATGGGGATATGTGGAAGGAGACAGGTAGGAATGTGGTTCTTTCCCTTACCCAAAAAAGGAGAGAGATCCTGGAAAATAAATGTTATATAAAATAAAGGGAATCAATAAAACTTTTATGAATGGAAGTGGAGGACTCATTGACTTTAATGAATTATTAACATAGTCACCGCAGATTCTAAAGGCCAAAAATTACAAAGTACTTTGACATAAAAATATGGAATGGGGGTCATGAAATGCTGATGAACTAAAAAAAATCTATACAGTCTTACCAGGTTGCTTGCTGTGCTAACCAAACAACATACATGCAGAAGATTGCAGGCTTAGGTCCTTTGACTAAAGAATAGGGCCAAGCTAAATTGCTTATACAAGGATTGAACACAAATTGCATAATCATTGGTTTCAAGCTTTAAAACAGTGAGCTAATTGGTCACCAACCACAATGTTGGTTACACAATAGGAAATGAAAGTCTTCCCTTGAAATCATGAAGAAAATATTAAATAAGAGAAGTATTAAGATTAAAGAATATTCTGTCTCTTAGGTCAGAGGTGTGGACCACTGGATTTTAGGATAACTGAGCTCTATTCCTAAGTCTTAACCCCTACATGCCAAGGGACCTATGAGAAGTGATTTTTTACTCTTAACGGGCTTCAGATTCCTCCTTTTCTAAGATGAAAGAATTAGACTACATGTTCTCAAAGGCTTCTTCTAACGCCGACATGTTAAATGGTCTGTGTTCTAGCATCTATGGTATAAAGACATTTTTGAGGCCAACTTTCTGTAATCCTAATCTCTATCATTGTGGAAGACATATTGAAGACAGTTTGTCCCTAAAGGTTGGGATAGAGTAAAGGTTGGCTTAGAATTGGTGGAAAAGCCTGTGGCTAATACAGGTATATCACACAGTACTAAGTACCATCCAGAATGCTCTGGCCACTTAATGTCATTAACAATTAGCAAAGATAGTAGGAGGAATTATTTATAGTTATTTTCATGCATTACATAGAGGGTTATGATTCAAACTTAAGTTAACTTCCACATCATTCCTGAACCTCTGAATCTTTCTTTAGTGGTCTGAAAGAGAGCTAATTATTGCAAAGTGAATATGTTTTACCACTACATATATCTGCTGATTAGTCTGTTACACACACTCATACAGAATGAGGCAAAAGTCACTATATAGTTATGCACTTTGGATAGTATAAAGTCAATTATAATGAAATCAAAGCACCAAAAGGGATCTTAGGGCTATTCAGTATAATTAGGGGATTATAGGATCATTAATTTAGAGCTGGAAGAGACCTTAGAAGCCTCTGACTCCAACTCCTACATTTTATATATGAGGAAACTAAGGCACAGAAAGATCATGTGGCTTACCCAGGCCACACAACAAACAAAGGTCTAGTTTGGGAATTGATCCCCCATTTTCCTGACTCAACCTAGTCACCTATCTACCATACAGTGTTTCTTCTTTCCATTTACAAATGGGGAAACTGAAACCTAGAGAGGTAAAGTTAGGAGACTGGACCATATGAGATATTTTCAAGCTCTAAAATTCTATGACTATAGAATCACTCAGGATCATACAGCAAGTAACAGAAGGGTAATAGATGCCTATCTCCTGTCTTTCAATCCGGTGCTCATTCTAGCACACCAACCTACCTCCTTTCAAATAAAATGCAGAAAGTAAGCAATTTATTTAAACTGTAGGCATGAACTAAACACACTTTATGTTTTGTCTTAACCCTACTGTGACTTTCCCCTCTCACTGTTAAACACACATATGATCATGCATATTGTCAGATGCTGAGGATGCTGGTCCAGGAGGCGCAGCTGTGTGCCTGAGGCTCCTGGGCCACACAGCTGCCAGTACCTGCCAGTTATTCCCCAGGCCCATTTAAGAAGCCCTAGGATACACCCTCATCTCTTGTGTTAGACTGGTGGGAAAAACTAGCCTCTGGGTGTATAGAAGATTTAATGTGCAGACTATTTAGAGGAAAGCTGGCTCTGGGACTCAGTTTGGACTCAAAGTATGTTCAAGACAAGCATAATGTGTCCAGTAGAGGAGAGTTCAGAATGTATGGAGGAGAAAGAATGAGTCTGTGGGAGGGAGAGAGAGTGAATTAAGAAATTATCAACATGTATAAGGGAGCTCCTGGCAGATTTGCAAGAAAAAGTCAAAATGTATTCAAGAAAAGCATTTTGTATCTGGCTATTTGTTTTTTGCAAATCACAGAGTGCATAGGGCAGGAATGGAGACGAAGGAGAGGGTTGGTGAAATTCTAGATCCTATTACCATCCATAGAATGATTCAAGTTTTGGAGAGCCATGGTGAACAGTCTACTTGGTTTCTACATTGTTCCATATATCTGAATGACAAGTTTCAGGGCTCACTTTAATATCTATTTGGGGAAGGAGAAGACAAATGAACCTAGAGGATTTGGGCTTGAATTGCAGTGAGAGATAGATCCCTAACACACACACACACACACACACACACACACACACACACACATCATACAACACTCCTATCCTCTCATGTACCCATTGCCTTTGTGGTCAGAGAAATAGAAATGACAATGGTGGAAGAAATGAGCAAAGTTTGGACTATTGTTTAACAGAAGGGCAATTTGACTCAAAAGTCTTTCTGCCAACAGTATAGGAGACAAGGGTGGATTCCTATAGGTACTGATCACAACTGTTGTGTGATGAAGGCATGACATCACTGGAAATATACCTTCTGACTATGTTCAGGGGAGTTGGTTTTATTGTGTTGCCTTATTCGCCTTCTCAGGTCTCATCTTTAGAAATGTTTCCTTGGCTAGAAAAGGCTTCCCACTATCTTCAACATTTGTTGTGCAAATTCACTGGAGAAGGTCATTGTAAATACAGCTTTTGAGAGAATATGCATAAAGTCTTCCTTCCTAATGATGACCACACAACAACATCTCTTAAACTTGGCAATAAAAGCCATATATTGGACACCCATCTTAGAAACTGTTTTTCAGTTGAATATTTTTATTCACATACTATCTATGGACTAACCAACAAGAATTTATTAAGTACCTGTCAGTACTAAAAATTAGATATACAAAGAGAGAGGTGAAATAAAGGAGATAATAAATACATGTAATACATACATACATATATATACATATATGTATATACAGAATGTACACAAAATTATTACAAGCTAGTTTGGGTAGGAGACATTCTATCCTGGGAAACTGTGATGGAGAAATTGGCACCTGGGGAATTGGGATATGGAAAAAACCTTCATGTTGAAGGTGATGCTTTAGCTCAGTCTTAAAATAATCCACCAGATTCCAAAGGAATCCCGGAAATCCAAGAGTCAGAAGTGAGGAACATCTTGAGTGTGAGACAGCAAGATGATAGTATGGCTGGTTCGTAGTGTTTGTGGAGAGAGAATATGTGTGAGAAGACTGCAAAGATAGGAAGCAATTGTTCATGAAAGGGAACGAAGGAAGGAAGGAAGGAAGGAAGGAAGGAAGGAAGGAAGGAAGGAAGGAAGATGGAAGATGGAAAAAAAAGAAAAAAAACAAGTTCATTTAATATTCCCTATAAAATAGGAGGGTGTGGATATTGAAAACAAAACCGGAAAGAGGGAATGATATTTCAAGATGAAATTAGCTATTTATTTGTCAGATTAGTTAATTTAAAATGTGTCCAGCATTTTTAAAGACTCTACAGCCAGATGTGCAGAAAGCAAATCCAAATAGCTTAAAGGCAATGATTCAACGAATCTTAGCTATATCAAGGCATGAACTCAGGCCCCACAAACACCTCAAGAAGGGATTCCCATTACTGGTTTGATAATATGCCAGGAAGGTTCCAATTATCTTATTTGGCTGAGGATAGAAGGTTATGAGATTCCCAAGCACATCCCCCAAAAAAGTTCTCATTAACTTTAATTTTAAAAATACATATGTGCCTTACAGCAATTATAGGAAAAGAGGAAATGGAATATTGTGAAATCAAACTAACCACAATGGGATATTGCAGTTCCACAATGGTTGGGAATCATCAACCAAAGCTGAGATTTGGGAAGGGTTTTAGAACTCACCTAACTTTCCACTCAACGGTCCTTCGACCGCACTTCGGATTTTACTGAAATCCTTCCAAAAATAGCCATTGCTGTGTTAATCCTTTAAAGTCAGTAGGCCTGATCTCTGTCAGTCCTTCAGTCACCTATTTTAAGTCAAACATTTTTAAGTGACTACTATGTGTTAGCTCTCCTATTATAATAATAAATTCTTATTGTGTACAGGACCTTGTAGTTAACAAAACATGTTTACATAAATTATCATGTAATGCTTAATTAAGCAAAAAAGTATGCTAGTAAGAAAGGGCACTGGTTGTGGAGGTAGAAGACCTGAGCTCATATTCCATCTCTGATACTTACTATCTCTGTAACTTTGGGCAAATCACTTACATTTTTAAGCCACAGTTTCCTCATCTGTAAAATGAAGGAATTGGACTAGATATTCTCTGAGGTTTCCAATTTTTTTTTTTGGAGGGCAGTTGGGGTTAAGTAACTTGCCCAAGGTCACATGGCTAGGTTTTTGTTTGTGTGTGTGTTAAGTGTCTGAGGCCAGATCCGAATTCAGGTCCTTCTGACTCCAGGGCCGACGCTATACTCACTGCGCCACCTAGCCGCCCCATAGAGGTTTCCAATTCTTACAAGATCACAAAAGGCAGACAAAAAAGAAGTTATTTCCATTTTACAGGTGAAGAAACTGAGGTTCAGAAAGATACAGTGGTTTGCCTCTGTTCATCAAAGGGCCATCAAAATGTCAGAAATAGTAGTAGATGCTGAGTCTTCCAGTGGTGACGTTCAGTCTAATGCATATTTCAGAGGCTAGATAGAATTCTTAGAAAACTATTTGTTACTTTTTGTGGTAACTAAGACTTGGAAACTAAGTAAGTGCTAGGGGTGGCTAACCAAGTTATAGTACATGACTTTAATGGAATTGTCTTCATTATGAGAAGATGACTATGAAGAATTTAGAAACATAGGAGGATTTGTATGAACTGATTCAGAGTGAAGTAAATCGAACCAGGAGAACAACATGTATGGCTACAGCAATGCAATTGCAAAGAACAATAAAACAGAACAGAGTTCAGTGTAATTAAAAATCTCTACCTTTGTGAAGTTGCAAGATCCTATTGTTAGTTTGATTTCACAATATTCCATTCCTCTTCCTCATAAAATTGCTATAAACCACATATGTATTTTTTGAATTAAGGTTAATAAGAACTGCTTTTTTGTAGAAGCACTTGGGAATCTCATAACCATCCCATCTTTACCCAATTGAAATAATCAAAGCCTTCTTGGCATGTCATTAAACCAACCCTGGGAAACCCTGAGTGAGGTATTTGTGTGGGTTAAATTTATATCTTGATATAACAGACATTTGTCAAGTCTTTGTTTAAACTATCTGGATTCAGTTTGAAGTTTGTGCTATTTCTGCACATCTGGCTTTAGAGTCTTTTAAAATGCTGGACACATTTAAAATTAATTAATCTGATAAATTAGCAGCCTGTTTGGTCCTGAATTTCTACTCCCTGCATTTGGTGTTCCAACATCCATACCCTCCCATATTATAAGGAACATTGAGTGGATCAGATTTTTTTTTTACATTTGGAAATCTTATGACCATAACTTCCTACCTTACTAATTAAAAAGACCAAACTTTGTCCTGGAGGAGAGTTGAGAAAATGCATCTCTCTTCCTTTGTTGCAGAGATCTTGCAGTATGGATGTGAACCATTGCATACACTGTCACAGTTAAAGTGTTGTCTGGTTTGGCTGTGATCTCATCAATTCAAAAGTTCACTCCAATGATGCAGATAACAACTCATCCATAATTCTCATCTGACTCCATATCCATAAGTTTTGCCACAGTCTGTTCAGCCAGTGTGTTCTAAGGGCCCTCCAGCCCAACAATGTTGGCATATAGCTCAAGTTGACTATATCTTACCTCTCCTCATCACAGGTACAATTTGAGCCTATGTGTCTCTAATGACTTTCTGACTTCAATTCTTCTTCAAAGTTCTTTATTTACTAAGTATTACAGCCTTCCCCCACCCACCATGACTCTCCCCATTGCCCTCTCTGTGACACCCATTTTTCATCCCTCAGACAATGTTGTGACTCAAGCCCCAAAATATTACAAAGACTCGTGAAAGAGACAGAAGAAGATACAGATATTTTGAGTAGCATGATTCATAATAATTTCTCTTGGCCTCAATGAGAGTATTTCTGGACACAGTAAATCATTCCTAACCCAAGCAGATAAAATAAAAAGGCAAAGTGGGATCATAGAAAGAAGCATCACAGGAATTCAGCTCTCCCTCCATTTGTTCAAAAGTGCAAGTCTGACCATGTCAGTACCCTATAACCTCACTTTTGTCTCTATTACCTACAGGATCAAATAGGTACAACTTATTTTTCTGGCTTGATTACCTGTTACTCCCATTCATATCTATTATGGTCCAGCAAATCTGGCCCCCTTACCATCCTTCATATACAGGTGCATGTGTACTGGCTGCCCCTATAACTGCCACCCCACAAGACTGGAATTATCTTCTTCCTGGCCTTAGCCCTTTAGGAGCCCTAGTTTCTATCAGGGTTCAGCTCAAATGCCCCCTTCTACATGAAGCCTTTTCTAATCCAGCTCCCAGTTTGTATGAACCAATCATTGGCTCCGGGAGCCTGGCAAGACACTGAACTTCGCACTGCCCTAGACAACTTCCTAAGATTATTATTTTTTAAATGCTTTATTTTATTTTTATTTTTATTTTTTGCTTTTTGGAGGGCAATTGGGGTTAAGTGACTTGCCCAAAGTCACACAGCTAGTAATTGTGTCAAGTGTCTGAGGCTGGATTTGAACTCAGATACTCCTGATTCCAAGGCTGGTGCTCTTCACTGCGCCACCTAGCCATCCCCTAAGATTAAGATATTAAACTGCAGAGGGGATGTTGGTTTACACTGATAGAGGGAGATTCCTAATCAGAGAGCTTCCTGGATGGATAAAATCACATTCCAGTCCCTATCCTTTCCCTCCATACTTTGTGTATACCCATGTGTGTACCTGGTGTTTCCCTTAGGTAGGTTATCATCATCTTCATCATCACTAACATTTGTATAATGCTTACTATGTACCAGGCACTGTGCTAAACACTTTCCAATTATCTCATTTGATCCTCACAACAATAGTGGGAGGTAGATGCTATCATTTTCTTTCTTTCCTTTTCTTTTCTTTAGAAGGCAATTGGGGTTAAGTGACTTGCCCAGGGTCACACTGCTAGTACGTTTCTGAGACCAGATTTGAACTCAGGTCCTCCTGACTTCAGGGTCAGTGCTCTATCCACCACACACCTACTGCCCCAGGGCTATTTTTCTCTATTTTGTAGATGAGGAAACTGAGGCAAACAGAGGTTAAGTGATATGCCCGGGGTCACACAGCTAATAAGTATCTGAGGCCTCTTTCACTCTATGAAGTGCTATACTTGTCAGCTATTATTATTATGGTGGATAACTCAGCCTTCAGTTTGAAAGCCCCAGTTGTGATTTAAATGCTTTTACACTTTGAAGAATCTATGTTCTCAATGATATGGGTACCGCACCCATTTTACAGATCAGAATCCACTCATGCTTTCCCTCCCATACAAGTCTTGACCATATTTTCCCATAAACCCTTCCCAGGAGGCCCACCCAACATGCAGAAGGTCATCTTCTGAATCTCTTGAAATTTTGTGGTTACCAATGCAGCAAACAGGCTGTTCATAAGCCATCCCTTGGTCTCACCGCTTGACTGAATCACATTCTTTTCTCTTCATGTATCTCTCTAATGACATATTTTCTGCTGCTTCTCCAGCTCAATTTATCAGTGGTAATATGCTGTGGCATAGGTAACACCATGTGACTTTGAATGACCAGCATTTTAAATTTTCAGAGACTATGGTATACCAAAATGGATCATAATTTCAGTTAGCTAAATTGCTTCAGGTAAATCTGCAAAGGGAATCCCTCTGTGTATTTGGCCCCCAAAGACCTTAAGCACTTTATAGCCAAAGACACCAGTTGAGAACTGGGACAGCATATGATGTAGTGTTCCAGTTCATGGGTTTGGAGACAAGGTATAGTGGGAGACCTAACAGAGACAGAAAGTCTACAGCAGAAAAGTCTAGGTTCCAAAGAGATAAACATAAGACAGAAAAGGTTGTGGCCTCCTTTTCATAGCATGGAAGTGGCCTTGGTGCCTTAGGAATTCTAGGATTGAAGGTTCTATTTGTCTGCTTGAGATCTCAAATTAATGAAAGGGACACCCAAAAGGATTGTGTCTATCTGTGCTTCCCACATATAAGAAACATCCAGGAGGAGTTGAGAGAGAGGACATCCCACTGGGCATCTTATTAGAATCATGGCAGAGGCAAAGTCAATACCATTGATTAATTAACTTAATATTCCCTCTGCTTTTCACCCATCAATCTATAGCATAGCGACATCTAAATGATGATACTTCAGCCCTAAGATTTCTCTTTTCTTGTGTACTATTATTTTAATGTTGGTTTTCTAGATATAGGCTGTTAGTCTTAACTTCAGAATGAAGATGCCTCTGGTATTGGACCACTGATATTGGACACTAAAAATTGATTTTTCTTTCCTAATCAACTATCAACTCAATAGTAAGATATAAGTTTTCTACATGTAGAATTGAACAATAAAGTTTTCTGGACCAGAAACCTGAGGTACTAGGGTATTATCATTATAAAATAGTTGTTTAAAAAAATAGAAAGTTTGGTGCTAAATGGCTCAAAACCACTAATGAAATTTTTAATGGAAATAGCTACTCCACATATACCAGGACTGCTTTTCCAAAAGAAATCCATTATGCCAGGAACCAGAAATGTTCTCTATTATTAAGTAGGCAGAGGTATTTTCAGCAGCATCTTTAAGAGACAGAGATGCTGCTAGTGAAAAGTTCCAGGATGAAATTAAGGAATGGAATCCAAGCTCTCATTAACTGATATCAATGTCATTCTGTGTCAGTTTCAAATTATGAAATCTAGTTTCCCTTATTTTAAACCTAGTATTCTTTCCAATACCTGGTATTTATTCAGTAAAACTTTCATATATATTGACATAGATATATGCTGTTTCCTTTGGTAGAATATAACATCCTTAAGGTCAGAAATATTTCATATTTTGCCAGTCTCTAATGGCATCTGCAACTTAGTAAATGCTGATTGAAGTTGTGATACATGATTGTAATGGAATATTACTGTACTCTAAAAAATAATGAACATGGATATAGAGAAGCATTGAAAGACTTGAATGAACTAATGCAAAGTGAAGTGAACAGAGCTAGGAAAACAATATATACAGTGACTACAACAGTGTAATGAATAAATACTATAACATTGTAAATGAAAATAATAGCCACCACAAAAAAGAAATCTAAAATTAATGCTACAAAATTATAAAGAATAAAGCTGTTCCTAGGTAAGAGATACAAGAAGATACTTCCTTTGCAGAGGATTCATGGGTATGGAACATTGCATATAACAGATTTTTCCAATGTATTGATTTATTTGATGAATATTTCTTCCTCGGGGCGGCTAGGTGGCGCAGTGAATAGAGCGCCGGCCCTGGAATCAGAAGGACCTGAGTTCGGAGCCGGCCTCCGAGGGCCTCCGACACTTAATCCACACAAACAAAAACCTAGCCGTGTAACCTTGGGCAAGTTACTTAACCCCAATTGCCCTAAAGGGGCGGCTAGGTGGCACAGTGAGTAAGAGCGCCGGCCTCGGAGTTGGGATGACCCGAGGTCAGATCCGGCCTCAGAAAATGAGCACCCACGCATAAATCAAATGACTAGCCGTGTAACCTTGAGCAAGTTACTTAACCCCAATTGCTTTAAAAAAAAAAAAGAAAGAAAAAATATTTCTTCCTCTTCCTCTTTTTTCTTTTTCTTAAAAAATTCTTTGTTTTAAGGGATAGCTCTCTAGGAAATATAAAAACAAAAATTATCAATAAAATCTTATTAATTTATTCATTATACTATAGCTCCTAAGATTTCCTTCTCAATGTTGCCCCTTCCTGGCAAGGTCATTTAGCCCTTGTGAGATTCAGTTTCTTCATTTATATCTGGGCACTTAGATGTATCTATTATATGATCTGTGTTGACATTACCATCATCTGCCTACCTCATAGAATTATAGATTTTAGAACCAGAAGAGATCTTAGAGAACATTTCATTCAAGCTTCTAATTTTTCAGAAAAATGGAGTCCAGAGATCTTGTGTGACTGATTGTCCCAAGGTCATACATGTAGCAAGTAATTAGCGGAGCCAAATTTGAGCCCAGGTTTTCTAACTCCAAACCCATCACTCTTTCTACCATATTACCTCTCAATCTCCTAGAGTTATGGTATGGAAAACATTTTAAAAACCTATACATTTGGTCGATCATTAAAGACCACCCACTACACTTAAAATTTGTCCCATAAATACTGTCACTCCATTGCAGCTATTTTTAGTACTTGAGCATATAATGTCTTCTATAATTCTTCAATTGTATTATATGAATAATGTCTTCTCAACCAAATTCTAAGGTCATTGAAGGAAGGGATCATATTATATACTTTGGAGGGGCAGTATCCTTTGCAGCATCTGGAACACTGTTGGACACATGGGAAGTTCTCAATAATAAATGTTGAATTGAAAATGCTGACACTCTTTTAAGTGGAGAGGAACCTATACCAGAATGTAGAATTGTCTAAAGCAGGCAGTACCCACTTAGAATGAGAGAGAGGCCTGTCCCTATATTCTACACTCAAACCAACTTTCACCCTAATTTTTCTCATCTCCTGAACTCAAGGGATTCCAAGGAGATTTCCATTATAGACCACAAATTCAATGTACAATCAATCTGTGCAGGGGCAAAATGAAATTCCTTTTTCTTTCCTGCTGGAAGAAAAACCCTTTGGCAGTAATCCTTGGATTGTTTTCTTTGTAAATTATATTCATGCTATTTTCAAGATGTTTCTTGGGTTTTCTTGAAATTTGACCCATTTAATGTGTAATGTATAACTTGTTTCCATGTCAAAATTCTCAAGGTTTCTTGAGAATAATTATTGAATGCCTATGTGTTCTAGAAAGCAAGTCCCATCTTCCATAAGAGCAAGGAAATAATTTCTTTCTCTGGAAGGACACATTTTTTCCCCTCAGTCATGGGTGTTCAACTTTGTTACATAGATGCTTCCATCGGTTATTTCTTTGGGGAAAATAAAGCTGTGGCTTCACTTATTAGGAATCTGAGTCATTATTTCACTGATTTGCCATTTTATCCACTAAGGATTTCAAAGAGCTTATCCAACATGGACCACCAAACACCACTAAGAAATGGAGAAAATATGGCCCTGGGCAGAGTTCCAAGGTGCAATGGTTTCATTATATCTAAAATTCAGATTTCCAAAGCTTGTTTTGTTAGCTAAATTCTACTTTTCTCATGTACTTCTTCTCACTGAACCATACAAGCTTCAAGTAGATAAAAGACTCATAGTTAATCAATCAACAAATGTTTATGAAACACTTACTATGTGCAGGCCCTGTGTAAAATGTTGGAGATACAAAGAAACTAAAGAAACACATTCTCATGGAGAAGAAAACATGCAAACAACTATGGACCTCCATGATATATATAGTATAAATGGAAGGAAATCTCAAAGCGAAGGGACATAAATCTCACTCACACTTAAATAACTCTGTAACACAGGAAAAGAATTTATTGGTGGTTTGGAAGAGCTAGAATTGGAAAGAAACTAAAAGGTCATCTAACCTAACTTCCTTTGCCAGGCAGGAATCCCTTCTAGAGCAACCCCGAGAGGTCATCACCCAGTCTTTGACTGAACACCTCCAACAAGGTATTACATTACAACACCAGGCTATCCTTCATTGTTGGAAAGCTAGAGTCAAAAAATTCTTTCTTAGATTGAGACATCTGTCTAACAATAGCTTTCACCATCAATCCATCAGTGGATAGCTTGTAGCAGTGGACTGCTGTGGCAAACATTTGTCTTTAACAAAAAGAACAGTGCTTTCAGAAAATTCAAAACGCAACACTTTTTTTTTGGAATCACTTACATACTATGGAGGGTGGGGTAGGAAATTAGACATTTGGATCTCTACTCATGGGTTGAATTGTTTTGAATCTGCATATTTCTGTCTTGAGTTTGCCATCTAAGTAAATTAAGCTTTGATAACTTCTCTCCCCCATTTTTTTTGTTCAGACATTTTTCAGTTATCTCTGACTCTTTATGACTCTACTTGGGGTTTTCTTTACAAAGACACTGGAGTGGTTTGCCATTTCCTTTTCCAGCTCATTTTACAGATGAGGAAACTAAGGCAAACAGGGTGAAGTGACCTGCCTAGAGTCACATAAGAAGTTAGTGTCCAAGGCCCAATTTGAATGGAGGTCTTCCTGACTCCAGGCACTCTGTCCATTCCCCCAGTGATTCCTTTTCCTCTCTCCTAGAGGTGACTAAAGCCCAGCAGTTAGGGAAGTACGAGGAGTCATCTAGATATTAATGGCAAAGAGAATCGGGACTGGCTGGTAGATCTAGTTCAATAGATTTGACATGAGTCAGTTTCTGTTTATTAGTTGAATATAGAAATGTGCACACTAGCAACTGAAGCAGCCTTGCAGATTATATGCAGTTCTATTACCAGAAAGAGGTACACTTCCTATGCTACATAATAAAGCCTCCCTGAGGAGCCACCAAAGACTGAGCCCTAAGCACAGTGTATTACATAGTCATTGCAAATGCATACCTAGTGATGCTTCCATAAATTCCCTAATTCCCTTCTTTCTCAGTCTGCTTAGTTCCTGTAACCTACTCTTCCTCTCTACTTTAGCTATACACAGAGATGGTCATATCCTTGATCTTAACATGTATTCCACTTCCATATTCATAAGGACCACAGTTCCTTTATCTGATTATAACATTTTATCATTCCATTTTTCTCTATGCCTTATGGCCCCATGACACTATCGTTCATCCTCACAGTAATTAATAATTCCTTCCCTACCCTCAGTTCTTTCCCAAGCTCATCTAATCTCTTGCTTCACTCTCCAACCTTCCTAATCTCTACTCCTTAGCGTGGCCCAATTCAACTCTACACTGTTCTCTACTCTCAAATCCTCTGCCCCTTTTTCCCATTGCCAATCACTCCTGACAAAGTAGAATCTTGGATTGCTCCCCATTCTTTCAATCCTATTCAAATGCTGCTGAATAGTATTGGAGGAAACCAAACAACTGGGTTGATTGGGTCCACTGCATGTTTGTATTATCCATCATTAATTGGGTCCTCACTGAAGCAAGGCAATTCTGCTTCCTAATGAGCCCTCTATTCCATTCTAGACAGCACCTGTTTTAAACCAGTTGATGTCTTCTCAGACTCCCCACAACAGCCCCTCTCCCACCAGCTAAGCTCAGGACCTCATTCTGTACTTCATGGAAAAAATGTAGACCTTTCCACAAGGCCTCCCACTTCTTGTCTCACATTACTCAGATGTCTTCTCTAGCTACTCTCTATTCCTTCATTCCTGTTTGATACGAAGGTGAAGTTCCAAAGACAACCCTTCTACTTGCTCTCTTTATCCAATCCTCCACCCAATTTCTCCAGCTTATTGCATTTACCATTCAGAACAATGGGGTTCCAAGAAAAGAGTTATAGATGTGAAAAAATTAAGTTTTCTGTAACATCCTTTAGAGTCTGGGCAGCAAAGTGGCTGGTGAATGAGTCAGGAATGAATTGAGGTTATCAAATGCTAATTTTCTCCCCTTCCCCCTGTGTGTGTGAGGGCATGGGTGGGGGTAGGTGGGGGTGGGGGTGTGTGTGTCCATCCCCAACTACTGGCTTCTTCCCTGATGCCTACAAACATGCTCATGTTTCCCCATCCTCAACAAAATTACTTATGACCCAGCCATCCACACTAGCTATATTTATATATCTCTCCCCCATTTTTCAATTAAACTCATTGAAAAAGTCATCAATACCCACTGCTTCTATTTTTCCTCTCACACTTTTCTAAATCCTTTGCATTCTGACTTCTGACCTCATAATTCAACTAAAACTGCTCTCTCCAACATTAAGGATTATTTCTTAATTGCCATAGTTAGTGACAGATCTCATCCATTTTGGCCTCTCTGCATCATTTGACACTATTGTTTACCTTCTTCTTTAAGACATTCTCTCCTTTCTTAAATATTTATGATACTGTTCACTTTTGCTTCTACTCCTACTAATCTGACCTCTCTTTTTCAGTTTCCACCAAATATTCATCTATGTCATAATTACTAATTGTTGTTCTTCCCAAGACTCTGTCCTTGGACCTCTTCTCTTTTCCCTCCATATAGTATAAATATCTGGTCTCTCCTGAATTCCAGTCCCACATTATCATTTGCCTATTGGATATGTCAAACAGCATATCTCATGAGTATCTCAAACTCAACATGTTCAAACAACTCATTATCTTTCCCCCAAACCTTTCCCTCTTCCAAACTTCCGTCTTACCATCAAGGGCACTACTGACCTCACAACCACCCAGATGCTCAACTTCAGTGTAACACTTGATACTTCACTCTCACTCATCCTTATGTCTTTTTGTCAAATCTTGTTATTCCTATCCTCATAGCATTTCTTGTATACGTCCTCTTCTCTCCACTCACACGACCAGTACCTAATTCAAACCTGCATCATCCCACACCTGGATTATTACAATAAATTCCTAAGTGTACTCCTTGGCTCAAGTATCTACCCACTCCAATCCATCCTCCACACAATTTTCAATGTGATTTTCCTAAAGTGCAGGAAAATATATTTTAATGGGAGAATTCTAGACCTATAGGGGGCTTTGGTTTTGGAAAGTAACAGGGAAGGAAGGAAAGGAATAAGCATTTATAAGCACCTACTGTGTACTACTATGCTGAGTGCTTTTTACAATTATCTCATTTGATTCTCATAACAACCTTTTGAGGTAGGTGCTATTATTATTCCCATTTCACAGTTGAAGAAACTGAGGCAAACAGAGGTTAAGTGACTTGCCCATGTAGCTAGTATCTGAAGCCAGATTTGAACTCACGTCTTCCTGACTCTAGGCCCAGCACTCTATCCATTGCACCATCAGCTTCCTATGTGATGATAGATGAGTAGAGCTATAAGGAAATTGATTCTCTTATACTCTTTCAAAGAGCAATAGCAGAGTTGATTTGATTATGGATTCAGAATGGAAAAAGCAGTTGAGGGAGGAAGTGATGTATTCATCACAGCAAAGTAGATGCTGAGTAAAATGCACCATGGCTCCATCTGCGCCTGTGTGAAGGGAGGAAAGTGAGGTGACCACCAATCAGGACAATGGAATTCTAAGAAGCAAATTCTAGATGTGAAAAAATTAAGTTATCTACAATATGTTTGGTAGTCTGGGAAGCAAAGTAGCTGGTGAATGAGTCAGGGAGTAAATGGAGGCTATCAAATGCTAAGAAAAACAGGGAAGTTTTTTTTTTACTATATTTGAGGAAAGAGAAGGGTCAAAGAAGGGACCACTTTGATAATAAATGAGGTGATAATAAAGGGTAATGGTTCAAAGGGAAAACTCTTTTTTTTCTTTCTGTTTTCTCTTCCAAGGAGTAAGACCTCTGACTTGGATAGGATAGGACAAAACTAGTTAGTATGGAATGAGAAATCTAAGATGTGATGAGAGAAGGTAGCATTTAGCCACCCTGAATTAAAGTCACCAGTAACAAGTATGAATTCCATTTTAAGATACTGAAAGAATATTTAGGATTCTCAAAGGATGTGACCTTTGAGACATTACCATTGATTTTTGAAAGATTGTGGAGAACAGGAGAGCACCACAGAACTGGAGAAAGGCAAATGTTCTAGCTTTCATAAAGTGGAAGAGAATGGAATCTGAAAACTATAGGTCAGTAAACTTCTATTTCTGGAAAAATTCTCAAAACTTATAAAAAGTTTGATTTGTGAGCATTTAGAAAGGAAGCAGTGAACATGAAACACCAGCATGGCCTTACCAAGAAGAAAGCTTGTCAGATTAACCTTATATCTTTTTTTGACAGTATAAGTAAGCAGTTTCAATAAGATGCAAATGCTAGAAACCTCTTATGTTTAGATATCTAAAAACATTTGTCAAAGTCTTTCAAAGTTTTTCATCTTTCACAGACAAGATGAAGAAATGTGTATTAGGCTATAGTGTAGTTATGTTGAATCAAAATCTGGCATTGAATAACCAGACGTGAACAGACATCCTTAATAGGCTGATATCAACTTAGAAGTTTCTAACATAGTTCCTCATGGCTCTGTTCACCATTTTTAGCTAAAACATATGAACTCATAGAAACTACCCTTTTCAAATTTGTGATATCAAGAAACTGAGAAACACAGCTAACACTGGACAACAGAGCTGAAGATCAAAGACATCTCACAAGCTAGAATGATGAACTAAAACAAATAAGATGAAATTTAATAGAGATAAATGTAAAGTTTTATTTTGGGGTTCAAAATAAATTTCACATATTCAAGATGAAAGAAGAATGACCAGAAAACAGGTCCCTGTGGAAAAAACTGGGAATTCCAGGAACATAAATTCAGTAAGATTCATCAAAGTGACACGGCAGAGGGATAAATATAGTGTCCAGAATGAAGGAGGTAATAGTTCTCTACCATAGTAGGATTGTACCTGGAATATTTGATTCTGTCCTGGACACCACATTTTATGCAGGACAGAGACAAACTGGAGTACATCCAGAAGAAGGTAGCAAGGATAGGGATAGAATTGGAAAGTGTGCAGGGAAGTTGAAGGAACTGGGACTACTTAGCCTGAAAAAAAGACTTAATAGGGTACATGATGGCATTTTTCAAGTGTTTAAGGGACTGTCATATGGAACAGAGATCAGATTCTTTCTTCCCCAGGCATATACTCCCATCCTCTAAGAACATGAATAAAAGCATCAAATTCAGACTCAATGTAAGACAAGATTTCACAATGATCAAAGTTTTCTAAGTGGAGCATGGACTGTCATGACCTCCTCAGTGAAAATCTTTAACTAGAAATTGGATGACCAGTGGCCAGAATGTTGTAGAGAGGATTCCCCATCTCGTATGGAGAGCCTCTGAAGTATTTTTCAGCTTTGAGATTCTGTGATTCTGTAAATCACTTGTCTTCTACAATTGGCACCATTCTCAAATGGATTCTAATGCAGTTATAGGTATTACAGACCCACAGAACTGTTCATCAAATAGCCTCATCTATTCTGACAGAGCGGTAGAAAGTAATGCTTGATTCAGATATAAGTCACTGGAACTGCTTAGTGGAGAGGGAGAAGGAAGAAGTTTCACTGAACTTTAACTGGATGAGTTGGTTCAAGTAGAAAGGCTGAAGATAGAGACATAAACACATACGTGTGTATATATACATGTGTATATGCATATGCATATATGTAAATACATACACATATATACATAAAATATGTGTATGCATATCTCTGTATGTATATACATATATATATACAACACCATGTTTTGTATATATGAACATAAACATACACATGATATGCAGTCTTTTTGTCTGTGTATTTGTTATTCAAGCATGAAGCTGCGGACTTCACCCTGGAGTTGTAAAGGCAGTGAGTAGAGAGCATTCTCTATGTGTATTACTGAACTGAAACAGAGAACTTGACATTTTTATGACTTTCATAATGTCTGTGAGTAAGTGGTGTATCCATGGTAGAGTCACTCTTCCTCCCCCACCTTCTAGGGTTCTGCTTTGCCCTGCTTTGATGATAGGCCTGAAGACAAAGAGGAGTTGGGAAGCACAGGGACTGGCTACTGATGAGAGCACTTCAACCACTGCACTGGAAAATCAAAGTAAGGCCCAGTGCAGCAGCCCAGAATTAAGAGCCAGGCTCTAGTCCCTTGAATTGTTTTGATCCACTAAAAGAAAGACACAGTTGCAGTTAATGGAGATGACTTCTCCTATTTCATTGTTTTTTCCTCCAAGCAAACATCTGGCTCTGATTCTTCTGGACACAGAAGCAATGAAAACACCATTGGCTACATAATGGATGCCCAAAGCCACAGCTCCCTTCATCCTGCTGTCAACTAAACGATTTGGAACAAAGCTGGGGCTACACACATCATCTCTGCTTTAGTGACTGATGATGCTAGCCTAGCTGCTGTCATGTTGTGTCAGACATGCCTGTTCCATCAATTCTCGTATACTTTATTAATAAAAAACAACAACAAAATGGACCAAACAATAGTTTGCAATCTTCTGGATATAACAATGATACATAAAGACTTAGAAGCAACATTTTTAGTAGATGTCACCATTCTAAATAGCAAGCTATGTGGAAGGAAAATCTTTCAAAGTATAGAGACCTAGAAGAGGAAATCAAAGTCATGTGGGAAAGAATAAGGTCCATATCATTCCTATTGCCCTGCCTCCTGCTGGAATTGTACTTGAGATGCTTTCAGATATTCCACAGCTGCCATACTAATACTTTTTTATTCAACTATGAAAAATATTTATTTATCTACCTTGCAATAATCCATAAAAACTGAATATAAAAGAGCAATAGCAGGATATGACTTATCCCAGGGTCATTTCTATCTAAACTTCATCCAAAAAGATGAGAACAATACAATAAAAAGAATAAGTTACTATACTATACTCCTTTAAGGATGCAAAACACTTCATATCAAGTATGTAATTTAAATGGCTTCCCCAATAGGTAGAGAACAATAATGATGGAAATTCGCACTTTTGAGAGCTTCAGAGTTTAAGAACTAGGGGCAGCCCTGTAGCATAGTGGATAGAGCACTGGACCTGGAGCCATGAAGTCCCAAGTTCAAATCCAGTCTCATACATTTATTTACTAGTAATATGATCCTGGAAGGTCACTTAATATGTCTCAGTTTCCTCATCTGTAAAATAATAAGAATATCTATCCCCCAGGATTGTTGTAAGGATAAAATTAAATCATGTTTGTAATACACTTTGTAAACTTGAAGACACTATATAAATGCTAGTTATTTCCTCACAACAACCCTATAAGGTAAGGCTTTGTATTTCCTTCCTTCAGGCTCCCAAACTCACATGTTCTGCGGCCATTCATTAGATCCCTTTACTGAACCATCAAAAAATGCTAGTCCTCCCTCAGATTTTTAAAATTCTATTTAAATACAGTTTTTTAAAAAATTAGCCCATTTTGCACAATTATACAAATGTAATGGATTGTAAAATGGTAAAAAAAAAATCATTGGTTTTCCTTTATAATATCATCCAACTAAAGTGACAGATCCAGCAACTGAATGGTTATTAACATTCAGACTTGCCCCAGTATGAATGGCACATATTTAAAAGGAGAGTCATTTTACATGATTTGCTCTCTCATTTTTTTTCCATGGTGACATGGAATGATCAGTGATTTTAGAAACTTCTTATATTAACTTGTTCCTTCTGGCTTAGTATCTTAAATGAAAACTAAAAGTGGTTTGAATTCCATTCCCCCAACTAATGTGGCTGAGTAGGGAAGTGGAGAGGGAATGAAAGAGGATCAAAGGACCACAAACCCGACAGAGAGATTTCTTAGCACTGAGCCCTCTTTCTAAGGTGCTTCCTTCCATTCAGAGTACCTTGTGGCTTGGTTATTTTTATCTTCCTTTGGGGGTGAGATGAGGGCTATTATATTCTTATATAAGCTGTATCTTCTTGCATAATCTTAATTGATTGGAAATACTGATTTTGTCATTAAAATTTTGAATTCAGATCAATTCTACAATATTTACTGAGCACCCCCATTAAGTGCACGGCACTGAAGGGCATAAAGAGTAAAGTTTATTCTCTCTTTTCTCCAGGTAACATATAAAATTTAGTTAGTTGTATTTTTGTTTTTGAAAACCATTGGGATGTAGTGGATGGACAGCTAGCCTTGAAGCCAAGAAGATTTGGTTCCAAAACCCACCTGACCTGATAACTCTGGGAAAATCATTAAACCTCCCAGTGTTTCTGACAACGCAAAGGGGCTTCTGACATCAATGAAATGCTGCTCTAGTCCCAGACTCAGTCCCTATCCCATATTTTATTTTAGGAAGGGGGAGTAGAGGACTGACATGATTGGTCCAATTATCAAAAGTATCCAGCTATTTTGTGCCTACAAAGACATCCAGCATTAGACTACTACTGTTGAACAAGTAAGACAATCCCAGCAATTCCAGATTAACAGGGAGAGACTGCTCAGTACATAAATTTCCAAGAATGAAGAATTTGAAGATGGCTGTTACTTGCTGTAAAGGCATCAGTAAAAAAAAGTCTACTTGGGGCAAATGACAAAGAACAAAAGCAAGAATTATCTTTTATTTCTATTTCATGATTTTCTATATTGATATCTTTTCTTTTTTTATAACTTTCATTTCCAATAAATCTTGCCCCCTTCAGGAGAATGTCATTTGTTGTAGAGTATGTACTCAGAAGTTACTTGCTCAACCCCATTTGGAATAGCAGGTCAAGGCCTCAGAAAGTAGCTACCATGTCTCCCTTGGTGCTCTAAGGTTAACTTTGAGGAGTTTGGGGGTGGTGAGGGTTGGGGACTTGGATTGGTATTAGAAATGCACAGGGATGTCTAGGTGGTACAGTGAATAGAGCACCTGCCCTGGAGTCAGGAGGACCTGAGTTCAAATTTGACCTCAGACACTTAACACTTACTAGCCATGTGACTTTGGGCAAGTCACTTAACCCCAATTGCCCTGCCTTCCACTCTCCAAAAAGAAAAAAAGAAAAAGAAATGCATTGTATTTAATTCACAAAATAGATAATCAAGACTTGGTTGTATCTTCTCTCTTTTAGAATTGTATTATTAAAGGTTCAGAACTGAATGAGACCTTAGAGGTATTCCAGTGCAACATCACCATTTAATAGATGAGGAAACTGAGGTCCAGAGAAGTTAAATGACTTGCCACAGGCCTTACAGATATTAAGTGGCAGAGCCTCTGACTCCATGAGAGAAGTGTACTCTGAGATCCACTCAGCAATTTCCTTGTTGCTGCTATTGCTTCTGTATTGGCCCTGCCCTACCTCACCATTCTGTGGCAAGCAGAACTTAATTTTGCCATCTTCCTCCCTGTGCAGAGGAGGTCGAGGTAAAAGAAGGAAAGTAGAAGCATGGCTGACCTGGGACTGCAGTTTGCTGCTATCATAGCATTTAGCCAAAGAACAAAAGAAAAGAAGAAACTGGGGCAGAACACCAACTGTGCAGGGAACTGAACCAGGGTTGAAAGAAGGAAGATTGGCATTGATTTGGAACCAGTTTTGTCCCCCCAGAAGACATTTGGGTCAGGGACTGCAGCCATTAAAAATGAATTCTCCGATATGGGAGGAAGACAATATAGCTTTAAGGACCTGCTCTTGGGAGATCTTCATGAGAGGGAAAGTTTCAGAAAGTGATTGATAAGAAAACATAAGGGGGAAAAGACCAAAATTACCAAAGATTTCAGGACAGAAAAATCAGTTAAAAATCTTGAGTACAAGTCAATAAATAAGCAGGTAAGATATTAAAAACAGGAAGGAAGGTGGTCACCAGGACATCTAAACAGGTCCAAACATCTCTTTAAAAATATTGCAAGACAAGGAAATTGAATCAATATCTGATGAAGCGGGGCACCAAGAAAGCATGAAAGCATGACAGGAAGTCCCAAGTGGTTCAAGAGAGAAATAAGAATTATGAAAGCAGAATTTATGGCCTGGACAACATAAATAATTGGCAGAATAGGGAAAAACAAACTTGAAATCTACCATGGTAAGTCTTCCTTTAAAAAAAAAAAGATGGGGGTAAAGAACAAGAAATTGGAAATACAAATATACTCAAGTGAAGTATAATCTGGGGAAAAAAAGTGAGACAGCAGGAAAAAAAAGTGGGAGAGTATCAAAATGCAAAAAGCAATAACATTGAAATTGTTTAGAAGAGGAAACTCAAAATAGATACTTTAGAAGATTTAATGCCATGAGAAATACAAAAACTAAAAAAAGAATAAATAATTAGAAGGACCATGAATCCAAGAATAAGAGCTTAGAATAGATGGAAAGCAAAGAGAACTAATAAAGGGTACAAGAGGAAAAAAAGGCATAGAAAATGAAAGAAAACTGACATTAAAAGATTTTGGAAGGAGAATAAGGGACATTCCTCTTAACTATTTAACTTTCAATGAAAGTCAAGAGAGAAGAATAAGATTCTTAGAACTTTTCTTATAAGAATTAGTAATTATTAAGTTAAATGAAACTTCAAAACTAAAGAAAGGGGTATGCCAATCATGAAGAATGTTTTGTAGGTGAGGAGAAGAGAGCCTGCCAGAATAGGTTTGCTTCAACATAGAATGAATTGTCTTTAAAGTGAAAGAAAATACCTTTCAAAAATTTCTAATTAAAGAAAACAACAGTATTAGAGAAAAATGGAGGAAAATATGCATCTAACCTTAATAAATTTAAATGTCAATGGATTCAATCTAATAAAACAAAAGAGATTGACAGATTAGATGAGAAGAAAAAGTTCTTGCCTACAAGAAACATAAGGTAAAAAGCAAAGTTATACATGGAATAAAAATGAAGGGCTGAAAAAAAATACTATAAATAAGGTAAAATTTAAAAAAAAAGCAGGAGTTGCAATCATGTTATCAGACAGTAAAAACAAAAATTTACAATATAAAAAGAGATAAATAAGTAAACTACATCATGCCAAAAGGAACCACAGACAACAAAACAATATCAACATTAAACTTTTTAGCATCATGGTAGCTAGGTGGCACAGTGAAGAGAGTATCAGCTCTGGAGTCAGGAGAACCTGCATTCAAATTTGGCCTCAGACACTTAACACTTACTAGCCATGTAACCTTGGGCAAGTGACTTAACCCCAATTGCCCTGCATTCCCTCCTCCAAAAAAAGAAAGGGCAAACAAAACTTTTTAGCATGTAAATTTATAAAGGAAAAGTTAACTTAATTACAAGAAAACAGACTATAATACACTAATACGAAACTTTAATTTCCCTGTCTCAATTTTGAAGAAATATAACAGAAAAGTGAAAACAAAGGGAAATAGAGAATTAAGCAAATTCCTAAAGAAACCAGAATTTAAAGATTGATGGTACCTTCTAAATGGTAGTGCTAAGAAAATACATGTTTCTCAGTATTACATAGAACTTTTTTAAAAATTGATCATGTGTTGGTGTGCAAGGATATTACAAATAAATGTAAAAAAGTCATAGATAGTAAATGCATTCATTATAGACGATAATGCAACAAAAATAGTCATTAGATCAATGATAACAAACAAAAGATACAGACAAATGGAGAGTTAGCAATGAAATCCTAAATAATGAGTGGGTAAAAGAACAAATCATAGAATTAATAATTATGTCAAAGAAATTATAATGATTAAAAATTCCAAAATTTCTAGATGGAACTAAAACAGTCCTCAGGGGAAATAATTATTTCCCTTAAAATAAATGTTAACAAAATAGAAAAGGAAAGGATTAGAAATTTAAAAACTTAATAAGCCAACAAATTTTTAAAAACCAAAATAAGCACAAAAGAGATGCTGCAAATTAAAGAAGAAATAGATAAATTAGAAAGTCAGCAAACATTTATTAAGTACCTTCTATATACCAAATACCGTGCTAAGTGTTGGGGATACAAAGAAAGGCAAAAACAGTTTCTGCCCTCATGAAGCTACCTTTCAATCTAATGAGGGAGGAAACAAATCAAATCCACAGATATTTTTTAAAGCATACACTATGTGCCAGGTGCTGTACTAAGTACTGGGGATAAAAAGAAAGGGGGAAAAGCCCAGGCCCTTCTCTCAAGGAGCTCTAGTCATGGCCTCATGGCATGAGGACAATAATTATGCATAAACAAGATATGTAATAATAATAGCTAGGATTTATATAGTGCCTTAAACTTTGTAAAATGCCTTACATATGTATACATATATGTGTATGTATCTATGCATGGACAGACAGATAGATAGAGATATAAATGTCCTCATAACAATATTATGAAGTCAGTGTTAATATTATCTCCACTTCATAAGTCAGGAACCTGATGTTGAGAGAGCCCAGTATGTCTACCCAGTAAGGGTAGACTCTTAGAATGTTGGAACTGGTAGAGATCTTAGAACATGAGACATAGAATGTCAGCACTGGAACGGAACTTAAAGACCATCTAACCTAACTTCTCTTGTTATAAATGAAGAAACTGAGTACCAGAAAGGTAAAATAACTTGTCCAAGGTCATACAGTTTACTAGTTCAGGTTCTTCAGGTAGAATCTATAACTTCCCAGGGAATTCCATACCAAACATACTTTAGTAGCGATGTCCAGTATTTATGGAACTTGGCAGTCAGAGAATACTTCCTGATGTCTAACCTTAATCTATTTTACAATATGAAACCACCTATAATAAGAAAAAGAGAGAGACCATGAGACCAGAGACATAATTATAATTGATGGGAAAGATAGGGAACACTAGCTGCCTAACCCAAAAGGTTGCATGGGGATAGAATGAACACACAGATTGTGGCTCCACCTCAGCTCCACTTTACCAAAAAGAAAAAAAAAAATCCTCAATCACACTCCCTTAAGTGGAACAGAAAGTTCTGGCACTGTTAAGTACCCAAATGTCTGACACCCGACCTAGGAAGGTCATAATGTTGAGACTACTGGACTGGGAATCTGGATACCTGAGTCTAGCTCTGCCACTACCTGTTTGAACTACCTCTCTGCTACTCAGTTTCCTCATCTGTAAGAGAAGGTTTGATCACAGGATCCCAAAGGTGTCTTTCAGCTCCATTAAAATCCATAAATTATCCCTCCTGCTATCCACCTCCTGGCTTCTTTAAGTCTCAGACAAAACTCAAGACTCTCCTAACCCCCTTTAATGCTAGTGTTTTTTCCTCTGAGATTATTTCCAAATTATCATATAGAGATATCGAGATATATCTGCATGTTCAGAGTTGTTTGCATGTTGCCTCCCAAAGTAAATGGTAAGTTGCTTTCAATCAGAGACGAGTTTTGCTTTTTCTTCACATCCCCAACACTTAGTGGACTATCTGGCATAAAGAAGGAATGTATAGAATGCTTGTTGACTTGACTATTCACTCTCCTCTGGGCATGAAAATCACTTCATGCTTGGCTACAGGTTGGCATGAGACTGACTACACAGCCTGAATACAGAAAAATCTCAATAATATCAGTAAGCCCTCTAAGTTTGGGGGATTCATTCCAGAAAAGGCTTTGCTGAATATAAGGATGAAAAAAAAAACAGGTCTTTTCTCATTTGCAGTTAACTTTTTCTTACCACTCCATGAATGATGGCTGGTATAAAGTGTGTCAGACATGATAGCAGGGCTCCAAATGCCAATGCTACAAGGAGAGGTTTTTGGAATTCTCAAACACTTGAGGAAAGCATTTCTAGGCAGGTCACATCATGATCTATTTGCCATTTGTAAAGTAAAACACCATCATGAAAAAGAATATTTAATGCTATAAAGGAAAAGCCTACCTTCACCAGCTAATAAATGTCAGATTACCCATTCCAACTGCATGAAAAAAAAGAAATCATAAAATAAGATCACAGCCTCCTGTGATTTTTTGAATCAAGATGGAAATTAAGAAATGAAGGTTTAATAATCCTTAACATTTTCTCTTTGGGAAGTCTGCTATTTGTTGAGAGCAGTGATAGCATATATTAAAGGGATGAAAAAGACAAACTGCAAGGCACTTCCACCATACGAAAGCCTCCAAAGGACAGTAATTAGTTTTGTGAATATATATTTAGGATTGCACAAACAAAAGAAAGCTGTCCTCGATGTCATGATGACAGAGCTTTTAAGGGGGATCAAGGAAATAGTACCTTCATCACTGGGATCCTTCAAGTGGGTTGTGACCCCTATTACCTTCTGTATCAACCAAATGCTCTGAATTTCATAGGATACTAAAGTTGAAAAGTGTCATAAGAGATGGCCTAGACTTGGGATCTCAAGAGGTCATTGAATCCAACCTTCTGTTCAATAAATAAATAAATAAATGGATGGAAAGGGGGGAAGCATTTATTAAGCATTTACTATATGCAGTGCACTACAAATAAAAAAGTAAGATAGTCTCTGCTCTGAAGGAGGATGAAATCTAATGGCAGCAATGAATACAGAAGGTTTCAGTTGCAAATCAAATGGAAAGACCTCCATTGTCCTAAGGGTATAGGACATGGTATATGGCAAATTAGATTTAATTTATTTAATGTCATTTCCACTGATAAAATCATAGTGTCTGATGTTGAGCCATTTGGGAGCATCAAGAACTTTATTTTCTGGGTCCTCAGTAAGTAGTTTTATCTGTGGCACTAGTAGGAGCAGGTACCCAGGGCCATATTTACCAGCATTACTTTTTAGGATGGTGGCTAAATGTAATGGACTGGAGGCATTGGTTCTAGGCTGTCTCTATTGAAGTTTGAGAGGAGATGGCAGTCAAGGTGGTGGTAGTAGTGGTTTTCTGCCACATTTCTCTTTCCCTCAGGGTGCCTTTCTGCTTTAGCTTGGCTGGCTTGTCTGCCCTGTGGATGATGCCCCTGTCGAAAGAGCAGGAATCAGCCTAATCTAATCTAGTCCCTGCCTGAAGCACATCTTCTTCTCCTTCTTCTTCTTCTTCTTCTTCTTCTTCTTCTTCTTCTTCTTCTTCTTCTTCTTCTTCTTCTTCTTCTTCTTCTTCTTCTCCTTCTTCCTCCTCTTCTTCCTCCTCCTCTTCTTCCTCTTCTTCCTCTTCTTCTCCTGTCATGTCCAACTCTTCATGATCCCATTTGGGGTTTTTTTGACAAAGATACTGGAGTGGTTTGTCATTTCCTTCTCCAACTCATTTGACAGATGAGGAAACTGAGGCAAAAAGGTTTGACTGACCTGCCCACAGTCGCACAGCTTGTAAGTATCTAAGACCAGATTTGAACTCATGAAGATGAATCTTCCCAACTCCAGGCCCAGCACCCTATCTACTATACCACATAGTTGCCCTGAAGCATGACTATCATCTAACATCTCTCATATCAAGTCATCTAAAAGTTGGTGAAAAGGAAGTCAAAGTACTTCAGAGATAAACAAATTTTTTCCTATTTTATAATGTGCCTTGTTCACTTGTTTCAAGGATAAATAACCATTGAATTAAATTCAACAAAGCTACCACTCTTGTAGTTTCCCTTACACTATTGCAACAGCCTCCTAATTGGTCTCCCTGACTCCCATCTCTTTCCTCTCTGGTTCCAAACCATTTTTAAAGCACAGATATGACCATTTCACTCTCCTGCTCAAGAAATGTCAATAGCTTCTTCTTGTCCCTGTGTGGGGCTTTTAAAGTCCTCCACAAACTGGCTCCAATTTATCTTAAAAGACTGATTTCATATTGTTCTTTCTGTCATCAAACCCAGACAAACTGGCCTGAAAATTGTTTCTTCTATATCTCTTACTTTTTCGTCATTGCCTCTCCCTGTAGTGAGTGCCACAAACTGGAATTCACTCCCTCTAAACCTGTGTCTTAAAATCCCCAGCTCTATTCAAGATCCAGTTTAAATGCTGCCCCTATGTGAGGTTTTTCCTGAATTCCAGATGTTTGTGTTTCCCCCAACTGTCATAAGTTCAATTGTCATGAATTTTATATCAATTATTATTAGCAAATGATCCTCAGTTCAATATATGCAACCCTAATCTCTCTCTCTCTCTCTCTCTCTCTCTCTCTCTCTCTCTCTCTCTCTCTCTCTCTCCAACTCCAGGTACATACCAATCAATAATTGATACCTCTTGGACATTTCAAATTCCCACGTCCAAAACAGAACTCAGTATCTTTCTCCCATGAAGTTTTCCCCTCCCTAGCTTTCCAATTACTGCTGAAGGTACCACAGACACTCCAAGTACCCAGACTGGAAACAGCAGTATCACACTCAGTTCCTCACTCACATTGACACCACAGTCTAATCCGTGGTCAGGTCTTACCAGTTCTATCTTTATAGCTTCTCTTGAATATGCTCCCTTCTCTCCCCTCCATGGCCACCCTGCTATAGGCCCTCATCACCTCATGCATGGTTTCTCTGCCTCAAGTCTCTCCTCACAATTCACAATTCATCCTTCAAACATCTGCCAAAGTGACTTTCCTAAAGTTCAAGTATAACCAAGTCACCTCCTCCCTTCCCCCAAATCAATCAGCCCTGGCAGCTCCCTTTACTTCCAAAATCAATGTAAAATTCTCTGTTTGGTGTTTAAAGCCCTTCCCAACGGGCACCTTCCTATCTTTTCAGTCTTCTTACACTTGAGGGCCGCCCATACTCTGTGATTCAGTGGCACTGGCTTCCTTGTTTTTGCTCACACAAGGCCCCACATTTTCCTGCTCCTTGCCTGTTCATTGGCTATGCCCCATTCCTAGAATGCACTCTCTCCTCATCTCTGCCTCCTGGTTTCCTTCGAGCCTGAGCTCAGCTCCCATCTTCTGAAGAAGGTCTTTCTACATTTCTGCCTAACCCACATCCCTCCATATTCCACTCTACTGCTTGCCCTATGAGACTGCCTTCCATTTATACTGTATATAACTTGCATGTACATAGTTATTTGTATGTTGTCTCCCCTGTTAGAATATGAGCTCCTTAAGAACAAGGGCAATGTTTTTGCATTTCCTTGTATCCCTAACCCATAATATGGTGACTGTAAATAAGCAAATACTTAAGAAATGCTTTTTGACTGACTGCTGTTGACTAAATGTAGTTATCCTTCCACATCACAATTTTCCCCATTGCAGTTTCTATATATCACAGGTCAGCATAAGAAATCAAATGGGAATTTTGGGGGAGTTTTGTAGAAGCCACAGACAACACATGAAAGCCAGCAGATGATGGAGCTTATGACCAAATACTCAACCCAAATTTCACAATAAGGTATTATAAACACCCTGTAAAAGAAAAAGAAAAAAGTCAGAATTCTTCTCTGTCATCAAGATAGGGTCAAAAAAAATTAAGTGGATTTTCCAGGTCATAGAAACTAAACTCTACAATGTGAAAGGGATAACTGTATTGTCTGTGTATCTTTTGCTTCCCCCAAGCAAACTATAAACTCTTTGAGGTCAGGGTTGTTTTGTATTTGAATTCCCCAGAACTATTTCAGTATCTGATATGTAGAAGGTTCTTAATAAATGCTTGTTGAATTTAAAATAAATATTAAAATCCTATTATGTATAAGGAAGGAAGCCCAGTGGAATAATGGATAGAAAGTCATCCTTAGAACTCTGTGACTTGACCTGTCATGGTACTAGAGAATTCTCCAAAACTCTGAAGTTGCTGAGCAGTTGCCGGTTTTAATTGGCAGAAGTTTCCTCACTGGGAATTCCCAAAATGAGTGAAATCACCCATTTAGAGGGGGGAAACATTGTGTTCACTCTGTTAATCATAGCAGTAAAGTCTAGTTATGTGTGATTCAAAAATGAAATTTAGAAGGGAGGGAGTACTAATAATTGAAGGATGGAGCCTAGGTAGGAGGTAGCATCTCAGTTTTGCTCTGAAAGAAGTTAGGAATTCTATAAGATACAGTTGAAGAGGTAGTGAAATTCAGTCACGGGGGCTTATTGGTGCAAGGGCACCATTGTTTTAGCAAGTGTATTTCTTTCTCTTTAATAACCAAAATCCTGTTTCCACTTGTTCTCCCTATAAGGAAAGGGAAGACCAAGACACCTTGCAGAATCAGCTTTATAGAACTGGACATCTGTTTCTTTTCTCCTAAGAAATTCCAAATCATCCCAAGAAATTTAAACCATGAGAGATGAGCATTTATGCTATGAAGCACTAGAAAAATTCATTGCCTGGGAATTCATTCATTCCCAGATCCAAAGAATGGCAGGCCTTATCTTAGAGGGTTCACAAAGACTTGCTTCCAAATTCTGATAACCAACAAAGACAATTCCAAAACCCGAGCTGAGTCCTGGCAATGGAGGGAGGGAAGAAGAGAGAAAAAACAACAAATGTGAGAGTTTAAAACAAACAACCTTTCAGCAAGCTGTGCCTTTTAACCTCAGGAAATTCCATGATGCTTTGGAGATCTTTGGGTCAATGTATCAGTCCTCCGCTTTATTAAATTATTAGTATTAAAAGAACTCTGAGCAAGCAACAAAATGTACCACAAGGCTTGCTACAAGTACAATTTAATTTGCTATCTCTGGAGCTGCTGGCTTTTTGCACCAAAGCTCCATATTTTCAGAGAGGAAGTTTTTTTTGTCTAGTTTGGAGGAAACATGGCCAACATTAGTTCCAAATATTTTATTTCAAACATAAAGCACAGAACCAATACTAATAAACAACAGGCTCTTATGCCAGCATCAGTGCATGTTTTTGTTATTGCATTATATTCCATGAGAGTTATTGCGCATAATTAAATAGAAAAAACTTGAACCTGGAATTATAAAACCGTCACCACAAACCAACAATTCCACTTGATGTGTATTAAGTCATTAAATTTATTATTTTTTTAAAAGGAGAAAAAACTATCTTTTCCCTGTAAATCATTAAAAATGCATGAAGGCTGAAAGCACACCAAACAGCCTAGGAGTTTGCTTATGAAGCAACAATGGAAGAAGCCATAGCAATTCACAACAGAAAATAAGGTTTTCAGAGATCCCTGTGGCAGGTTATCAAAATGACTACCACGTAGGATGGTTGGGAAAAGGAGTTTATGGGGACAAAAAAAAAAAAAAACAAAAACAAAACCACAGGATTGATACAAAGGAAAAAGACTAAGAATCATATGCTGAGCTTGGTCTTATGTCTTAAGGTTCCTGTACTGAAATGAAGCATAACCAAGTAGGTAGCTAAACCAATCACATGGAAAATACTAAACCTTTGGGGTGATCAGTCAGGCAACCAACAAACATTTATTTAGCAACTACATTATTCCAGGAACTGAGAGATGATGATTTCATCAGAACGAACATTGGAAGGGATATACAAAACCTTATGTAATAATCTAATTTTTTTACATATTGTTTTATGACAAAGAGTTGATAAAAGTTATCAATAAAATGTATTATCAGCCAACTTACAGTCTCCCACATTAATGGGAGACAAGGATGACAGGAAAATAGAAAATGGGTAAACCCAATTATTAGTACAACCTAAGGCCAAACACCCCCAGCAAATTCCCACTCATCCAAATTAAAGTTCTGTGGCTTGGGTTGTCCCCACTCAGAGATTCATCTGGGGAATCTCAGAATTTATAGCCCAGGGTCTATTTATATTCGATAGTTTATTCATCCTTCGGCCCCAAGATAGGAATGAATCTAAACCATTCTAGAGAGGTGCTACAAACCCTACAGCTAGAATCCCAACATGTATGTAAGAGTCTTCAGATCCTGTACAGGCACTCAAGGTAACAAATATATCTCTGAGTATAGGACAGCCTCACAAATAAGTGGGGGAAAATTATAAATAAGAATCTTAGTAACCCATAATCAATCAAGACAAATCTCTTCTTTCTGGTGAATTCCATCTTTCCCCAGGGTCCTAAAATCTTACAGACTCATAGCACCACCCTGTGGTTTGAACTTCTTCAGAAGGAAAGCAATCAAGGTTGCTGAGGAAGCAAACCTACAATAGTGAATCCTTCTTACCCCATAGAACCAGATAAGCATCCAGCCATGTGATTTGTAATCCCCCCTTGAAGGAAGCACCTTTGAGAATGATGAACACGTGATCCTTTTCCATTCCAATAAATCCCACTCTTACCCCCAGAAACCTATACAGCCATTTAAATCTACTGTAGTACTTTAAGGGGCTTGGAAATATAAGTAGAGTTGTTAGAAAGGCCATCTCCTTTTTCGTTGGACCTATCCTATCTAAAGAACTCATAATAACAGCACAGGGAAAAGTTCAAGTCTTTTTTTCTCCTCCATATTGTGGCTTAAACCATCACCACCCTTCTTCTTCTCTAGCTTATGTAGCTATATGTGCAATCCTTTTGTGTCTCAAAAAACAAAAAAATGTGGGTCAATCAAAAACCTCCTTTTTTCTCACTAGAAAACCATAGCCTGGAACTTTCAAACTTGTAGTTGCTAGCTCACCAATCCTGAAGCTATTATCAACCAGGAAAGCTCCCCTTCTTGGGGAGTAGTGCTAGGTTCAAGAACTCTCAACACTACTCCAGAAAGCTTGAGTTCAGATATTCTCATTGTTGGACCATCTGGTTTTCCTTCCCCACAGAACTGCCATCTCTCTCATGAACACATTATGTCACTACTTTTTTCCAAGGCTGAGGATGACTCAGGGATATCTCCCACTCTAGTTCTTGTCCCATGTGGACAAGAAAACAAGTAGGTTCCATGGACCTATACCTCAAGCTATAGGAGTGGCTTCTTGGCCCAGGACCTTAGTTCTACTGTGCTCTGGTCTACATTCTAAAAAAGGAAACACCACATCTACAACTAAAGAATTCATTGTATATACTATCTCCAAAAGGGTGACTCCTCCCCACAGGCCTAACAAATCAACTCATCCCCATCCAATGATCAGACTGATTTAGGACATGTCCTACTCCTCAGAGAAGTGCTATTGAGCATATTTGAATAGATGTTTCCAGTCCTCTCAAGGAAGTTGTCTGTGGCCAAGCCATTCTCAAAGGATCATTAGGGTGGCCAAGGAACCTCTTTGATCAGTCCCCTGAGCAAGAATCACAGTCTCTTGAGTCTGGAAAAAGTATAGTGAGAAAACAAATGGAATAGTTTGCATTTGATCTGGTTTTTGGAGTACTAGAGGGACCCCATTCCTATATTTTAGTCCTGGGTTTGAAAGTAAACCACTGATTCACTCAACAAATATTTTGGGGGTATTTCTTTTTTTTTTTTAAGCAATTGGGTTAAGTAACTTGCTCAAGGTTACATGGTCAGTCATTATTTATGTGTGTGTGCTCATTTTCTGAGGCCAGAACAAATCCTGGGTCATCCCGACTCCAGGGCTGGCGCTCTTACTCACTGCGCCACCTAGCCACCCCGCTTTTGGGTATTTCTTATGTGAAAGGCACTATGATAAGTTTGTGGATTATACATAGATGCAACAGAGGCTCTGCCTTCAAGCAGTTTACAATTCCATGGGATGAATTAATTACCCACAAACTCTCCTCAGCAATTTAGCAATGTGCAGCAAATAATGCTTTGTCTTTAACTGACGCTTTAATTTCTTTCTTCCTCCCCATTTATAGTCAGTCCTCAATTTAAATAACACTTGATTAATGAATGACTAGATTAATGAATGACTTAACTGTTGATAATACTACTGTTCTGGCACCATACACCATTCCAATCCATATCAAATGGCTGAGGATGACTCAGGGATATCTCCCACTCTTTTGTTGCTAATCTAAAAAGCATCAGTATACTACAGTAACCTATTTGCTAGTTCTTACCAATGGCACTGGTTTTTGATTGTTTGTTTATATCCAGTCTAAGCAGTTTCTTCCTGTATTAGCTCATTGTTCCAAATTAAAGTCCCCATTGAATGTCAAGGAGACCCCCCCTTTTGTGACAAAGCCATAAAATTAATTGCTTCAATCTTTCTTAATAAATCAGTTCCTCATCCCTTTAATTAAAAGTTATTTTTCCTCTGGACTCATTCCAGTGTTGGTACATTGTTCTGATTCTGAGGTTGCTCCAAACCAGAGTATGAGACTGTAGATATGAAATGATGAAAAATGTCCCAGTTCTGACATGATAGCTCTTGATATTCAGTTCCAACAAAGACTGCCACAGGACCTCAGTTTGCATTGTTCCCTAGTCAGTAGGACTACTTTCCTGGGCTTCTCTATCCTCTGAATATTTGCAGTTCAGACTTTTCCCCCCTAGGGACAGGGCTTTGCATTTTTTCCTGCCTTGAGTTTCATTTTGTTAGTTTCTACCTCCAGAATTATTTCTTTGGCCTCATTAGGGCTGGCAACACATGCCCTCAATTTGGCATCCTGGGGACATTTCATTAGTGGCCTGGTTAATGCTTTAGCTCAGAAACCAAGAGTTTAAAATAAATATCTGTAATACCTCCCTAACCCTTCAAATGGAATCATTTCCCTTCACTCCAGCCCAGGTGCTAGACACATTGGTGAAGTGACTATCCATAGGATGTGGTTCCTATTTCAAACCAATAAATATTTAAAAATATGGGAAAACAGATTTAGAATTCTATATAAAAGGAAAAAAATGCTGCAGTATTGAGATTTAGTTGTGTTTAATTTTATAAGATTTTAGACCCACAAAGTTTTCCTTCTGGCTATACCAGAAATAAATATACATTTTTTTGTGCTTTTGTTTTTGTCACTATAGAAGGGAAGGGGTTTACTTTATGTGGTAGAGCATTAAAATGCTAGGAAGGTAGGTGGCCCACTGAATAGAGTATTGGACCTAGAAACAAGAACTTAGGGGGAGCTGAGTTCGAATACGGCCCCCAATGCTTAATAACTTTTTGACCATGGGCAAGTCATTTAAGCTTCATCTCAGTTTCCTCATCTATAAAATCAAAATAATAATAGCACCTATTTTTCAGGGTTGTTACACAGATAAAATGAGATAAAACTTGTAAAGTGCCATGAAAACATTAAAGCATTATATAATTACTAGCTAGTGCTATCAGTGATATTCCAGAGGTCTGAATAATAATATTTTTATCAGGGTGGAATTTTTCATCTTCTCACAGGATCCTAGATCTAGAGCTGGAAAGTATTCAGAGCCATTACTAGCATGGTGCAATCAGGGCTTTGACCCAAGGAAATCCAAGGGAGAAAGCAGTTCTCTTAGTCCTTCAGCAGGATCCAAAAAACAGAATTTAGCACCTAATTAATGATTGGGTTAAACGTTTATTAAGAACCTACTTTGTTTGACTCTTACATTAGGAGCCAGAGAAACAAATAAAGAAAGAAAAGAGTTCAAACTCTCCTTGTATTTATAATTTACTGAATTTATCCTTTAAAAGAGGAAGCTGCTGGACTGATGAAGTGAGCCTTCTACCCCACCCAGCTCTGTTCTTCCTCTTCCCCTTATGCTGCTTGTCCCAGGGGCCTTTTGTGATACCTACTCTAAGTTATTGCTCAGAAAGGCTCCTTGAGGCCTGTCCATTTTATAAATGAGCAGACTGAGGCCCAGAATGGAAAGCAATTTGACACAAGTAAGAGAGATCGCAGAAGGAAAGCTGGTATTCACACCCAGATATAGTGATTTCAAATCTTACACTCTTTACATAGGAGGTTTCCATTTAATTTCCTTAATAGGATTTGCTCTCTGGCCAGTCTACATTATCTGTCCCTTGCCTTTCCTTTACAGCATTTGCTTTTCAAGATTTTCCACTTGAGGGTTAGTCTCATTAGCTTAGATCACCCATACCTAAACTGCATGGTAGCTAAGAGGCTGACTCTCCACCATTCTAAAGACAGATGTTCCTTCAGTAAGGTTTGTGGAATTGTCCCAGGCTTCTGCTCTGTTTAGAAAAATAAACAAATGCGGGAGGTTTAATAGGTATGTTATCAACTCTTTTAATCTCCTAGGAAGCATCTCATCCTGACCTGCTGATTCCTTAGTATGTGTTATGTTCAAATTGCTAAAGAATTCCCTGACCTGCTTTTTGTCAATAGCTATTTTTGCAAGGTCTTCATTACTTCCTAATTGACCAAATTTATTTTCTTCATACCTCTCTTGTTAAAGACAGATTTAGAAGTAACCTTAACCTCTTGGTTTTTTCCGAGTCATCATTAGTTTCAGGTCCATGCTCATCCATTAACAGGCCTTTATTCTTTCTTACCTTTCTTGGTTTGCCTCTGATAGATTTGCAAAGTCACTTATTATTCACTTACCATCTCCTTTAAAGTCATTCGTTCTCCCTATCTCTCCCTGCCCTGAACTCTTCCTTCCAAGGCCCAGTCTTTAGGAAGATGACTATTTTCATGGAATTGTCTGAGTAATCAATGTGTCAAACAGAATCAATTGGTTTGACTTTTCAGTTTGTTGGTGATTTCCCTTCCCACCTCCCCCTAATTAAGGCTATATTTGCATATACAAATTGGCTTTTTACTCTTGAAAAACTTGAGTAGTCAAGCAGTTAAGAAAATATAGTTACATGAGTCCAAAATAAAAGCATTTTTTGACTGACGATCAGTGGTTTGTCTAAATTTAACTGAATTTACTGGTCATTTTGGCAGTGTTTTAGACAAAAGCTTAGTCTTCAAGAATGTAAACTATAGGGTATCCTTATTTCCTACTTTTAATACTAAATTTTCTTTACCTTGATACCATGCTTTTCTCTTTCATAAGTCAATGGCTGAAGTGGTCTGTGGCTTAGTGAAAAAGTTCTTTCCACTAGCCAACAGGAAATTTGTTTCTAGCCTGGATTCTGTCTCTAACTTTTTGTATCAATTGGGGAATCATTTAATCTTCTTGGGCTGTAGCTTCCTATTCTTTCAGATGGGAGTTATAATAACTTCTCTGTCTCACAGAGTTGTTATGAAACAACTCCACTTCAACAAGATTTATTTATTTCTGACTTTGGGAGAAGAAAAGTACCATGCTAAGTGTTGATGTAGATAAGGAATACACAGACATATCCAGGTTTATGTATGTGGAATACACACACACACTCATACACAAACACACGTATGTGTATATGTATTCCAAAGTAGAATGTTCAAGTTCCCAGGGGAAAAAATGGGAGGGAAATGAAAAAATGGATGTGAAAACACTTTGAAAAGTATAAAGTGCTGGACAAATATAAGTTATCATTCTTTAGGCATCCTCTCCTCAAATTCTCAACCCTTTTCCCACACTTTGGGATTTTAAGATGCCTCTAGAGTGTATCATTCATCAGTCTTAAAAATAGATTCCCACAATTTCCTTTCTAGAAATCTAATGTTCATACAATACTCTGGGCCATGAGCCCATCACTTATTAGACTAAGCTGGGTTACTCTTTTGCTTTTAATACTAAGTGTTAATATAAACTTCATCAGAATCATTTTCTCCTTTCCTGTCTGCAAAGAAAACAATCTCATTCTCTGTTAATGGGATTCCCAACTTCAAGAATTCCAAAGCCAGTCCCTACACAGTTTCTAGGGTAACCTTCCCATTCTTCCTGACCTTGTCTCACAGGAATCTCCAAGACTATTTCCCCAAACATTTAAGGTTTTGCTGAAAGAAGCTCTTATATAATTCCAACCTTGGCTGGCTCTGTTAATGACATTGTTTCACGCCATATGCATTGGGGTTGGTCTGAGTCAGCCATTTTCTAGCTTTTGATTTGCACCTCCCCCCTGCCACACACACACATACACACACCTTTTTTTTGGTCAATATTCATTTTAAATGCAAGAAGTCAGGCTCTTTTTTAGCTGACACTGCTCAACATATGCACACCCTTCAGGTACATAACTGACAAGTGTCCACTTTACATGTGGGGCTGACTTTAAATGAGTCTCCCGAAGTATTGGTATAAGGGAAAACAGGGCATACCAGGATATTGCTGAGTAGAGGATATGTGGATAATTATAGCCAAATGATCCCGAAATGCTTTTTTCTGTACAAGTTTCTTGATTAGGAATTCAGAGGCTTGGCAGTGTCACAGCACAGCAACTCTGAACAACCGTGTTCCCTCATAAGGGCTACCTTTTTTGACTGAGACCTCCATCAAGGCCATAGACCAGGCCCAAATCCATCCTTTCCCTAGCACAGCTATTCACTTGTGGCTATTTATTGAGGAAATTTGTTTTGCATCTATAGATAGATAGATAGATAGATAGATAGATAGATAGATAGATCTGTAATGGGTCTTAATTTGGGGGGGGGGTCTTATTTCTCTTGTCCTCTCCATTCATGGGAGAAAGTGAAAAGAAAAAGAGAGAATTTGAAATTGATAATGAAGTTGAATTCACTTATAGTTATTTAGTGATACAGTAAAATCTAAAAACCACACTTCTTGAATCCAGCTTCCATTAGAATGTCAGTTCCTCAAGTACAAGGGGTGTCCTTACCTTTGTTTTTGTATCCCTAGCACTTAGCACCAAGCCTGGGACATAGCAAAATTTTAATAATGCTTACTGATTATTTACTATTGATTTATTGTGTCCTCTACTACTTCATGCCTTATATATGAGACTCATTGAATTATTATACATTGATAATTTTGAAAGTGAACTTAGAAAGCCATCTAGTCTTACCTGCTCACTTCTACAGATGGTAACACCAAGAAGTAGAAACTTATCTCTGGTCACATAATTAAATGGTGCTAGAATTGGGACTTGAGCTACTTGGGAACTTTTTCAAATTTTCCCAACTTTTCCTAGTCTGCTTTTCATTGGGTATCCATATTTCTAATAAGCATTAGAGAGGATACTAAATATAGGGTTCTATGAGAGAAGCAACATGGTCTAGTGGAAAGATAGCTCGACCTTGAGTCATAAGACTTGAGTTCCCAACTCCCAACTCCCAACACTTACATGTTGTGGGACCCTGGGCATGATCCTAATCTCTCTGACATTTAGTTTCCTAAAATGGGGGAAATAACTGACATTTATTCATTCATTCAAAAAGTATTAATTAAGCACCTTCCTAGGAGTTTGCAATACTTTTGGAAGAAGTAACATGTACATAGATATATAAATACAAAATACGTACTGAATAAATACCAAGTATTATTGGGATGGAGAAGGACCTAACAACTATGGGGAATAGGAGAATCATGGAAGGCCTCATGAAGAATGGAATACATGAGCCGAGCCTTGGAGGAAGCTAGAAATTCTGAGGGGCAGTTGTGAGGTTCAAAGTTCTACTTCAATGTCACCCAGTGGAGTGGAAGTAATCAAAAGTTTTCAGTGGATAAATTAGATCAGTGGTTCTAAAATGTTTTAGTATCAGGATACCTTTACTCTCTCAAAAATTACTGAGGACTGGGGCAGCTAGGTGGCACAGTAAATAGAGCACTGGCCCTGGAGTCAGGAGGACCTGGGTTTGGATCCGGCCTCAGACACTTAACACACACACACACACACACACACACACACACACACACACACACACACACAAAACTAGCCATGTGACCTTGGGCAAGTCACTTAACCCCAATTGCTCTCCAAAAAAAAAGCAAGAAAATAAATTACTGAGGACCCCAAAGAATTTTTGTTTATGTGGGTTTTATCTATTGATATTTGCCATATTAGACGTAAAAATGTCTTATTATTATTAAAACAGTTTTGAACTTGTAGACCTCCTGAAAGGGTGTTAAGGACCTCAGGGAGTTCTTGGACCATACTTTGAGAACTGCTATATTAGAAAAATACGAGTTCTGGCAGGTTGGAAAGGTTTCAAGTATAGCTCCAACATTGGACTTTATATCTGTCATCCTACAACCAACCTTGCTAAACTCATTGAATGTCATCATCTGATGGTTGGCCACCACAAGATGCTCTTTTCCCCCACAGCAACTCACAAGACCATGCGCTAAGATGTAGAAGAACTGTTAGATATGTTGGTGAAGGAAACCGTCAAATGGATGTAATCAGAGATCAGAGGCATCCAGGTGACACAGTAGAGTGTTACAGGAAGAATTGAGTATGAATTCTGCTTCAGACACTTCATTATGCACCTTAGACAAGTCACTTAACCTCATTCAGCCTGGGGGATAAAAAAGAGCACACACACACACACACACACACACACACACACACACACACATCACAGGGTTGTTGTGAGTATCATCAAATAAAGTAATATTTGTAAAGCATTTTGCAAATTTTAAAGCAACCATATAAATTCTGGCTACTATTACAGTTGTTATTTTTGAAGTTGGGGTGTTTGAGGTGTACAAGAAGGACTGGCACTTCTGGTGTGAGGGCTTGCCAATCCCTTTTCAGGGCCGCTCATTGACTTTTGGCGTCTATCTGATTCACCCAAGTCTCACCTGCAGCTCCAAGAAGCCATAGCATAGGTAGTGGCCATACCCCCAGTATACTGTCTCAGCAGAAGGTCTCAAACCCATTGATAAGCTACCCCAGGCATGCAAATACTTTTCCTGGCAAAATGGGAGGATGAGAACAATTTGTTCCAACATCCATGAAAGTGACTTTGTGCAAGTCTGCCTCACTTACATCCAATTCACAAATAAGTCAAGACATTACTCCATGATGTCATTGGTCCTTTTTGAAAATGGAGGACAAACAACATTCTGAAGTAAAACTCATATTATCTGCCTCACAAGATTATGGTGAGGGTCAATAAGACAGTGAAGCTTCATTCAGGTTGGTTAGATCAGCCCTTTCATCCAGAGGAGGAGGAGGGGCATGCAGATAGTAATGGATAAAATGATTAACAATTCCATGAGGCTAGACCTTGACTCCAAAAGAATCCTGATAACTTCTGTGCTTCGTATTATCAGAACTCTTCATGACTGGAGTATTACAAGGTAGCTGGGGTTTGTTCCCCCTCAATCAGACCATGTAGTTCCTTTCGCCTATGTCAGTATAAAACCCCGCAGCACAATAATGTCTGAGGGGCGTCTAGAACCAGGCATTTGTCTGAACTAGATCGGTTGCCTGGGGTTCTTCGATACAGGTGTGTGGCTTTATTTACTATTCATTTCCTCGTACCAGATACACAGGAATGATACTGAGATGGAGAGTATACACATCCTCTATACTTTCTGTAATGTTCTTTGTCCTTCATTTCTAAGAGGGTGATGTCTTGACTTGCTCATGAATTGGATTGAAGCAAGGCTGAGTTGCACAAAGTCATCAGCCTCCCTCTCTCTTCCAAAGTCCAATGGCAGGACAAAAGTCGGGATGATCGGCAATGGCCCAGAATGCAGTGGATGACCTTGGTGTCTTCGATGTCTGCCCAAACTCTAAACTCTCTTCATTGCCTACTTTAGCCATCTTTGTGGTGGAACAAATTGTTCTTGCCTGCCCATTCTTCTGGAAGAAGTCTTCACAAGCTTGGAGTAGATATCCCCCTAACTCACTGATAGATGTGAGGCCTATCAGTCACCCTCAACCTGGTTTAGCTTGTCTGCCAAGATGGTTTTACCAGAGTGTGGCCACTACACATGCTATAGCTTCTTGGAGCCACAGGTGAGAGTTGAGTAAAGGTGACACCAAAGGTACATAAGCAGTCCTAAAAAGGGCTCAGTAGCCCTCATACCAGAGATTCTAGTCCTCCCTGAACACTCTGCATACCTCACTTTCTGTATTAATCCTTTGATCAATCAACAAACATTTATTAAGAACTTACTACATATAACACTATACTCAACACTGGGAATACCAAGAAAGAAGTGAAATAGTCCTTGTCCTTGAGGAGATAAGGGAAGAAAAGGGAGGGACTAAGCATTTATATGGTATCTACTATGTGCTAGGCACTGAGCTTGGCCAGGCACTTTTTATAAATTTTATGATATTTGATCCTCACAATAGCCAGGTAGGTGCTTTTATTATTCCCATTTTATAATGGGGAAACTGAGGCAAAGATAGGTAAAGTGACATGCTCAGGGTCACACAGCTAGTAAGAGGCTGGATATAAATTCAGTTCTTCTTGACTTTAGGACCAACACTCTATCCACTGCACTACCAGCTCCCTGGTAAAGACAGGAATATTTACAGAATTTGTACAAAATGAGTACAAAGCATTTTGAGAAGGGGCTACCCTATCAACTGTAGGAAACAAGACAAGCCTGATGAAGAAGGTGGTACTTGAGTTGAATCTCAGAGGACCCCAAGGTCTGTGGCAGAGTACATTACAGGAATGGGGGGCAATTATACAAAGTCACTGCAGGTACAGAACAGCAAGCTGACCCAGGGGGCTAGAATACAAAATGTGAAGAGTGAACAAGACAAGAAAGGTAGGAAGGGGCCAGGTTATGAAGAGCTTTAAATGGCAAACAAAGGAGTTATATTTGATCAGAGGGGCAATAATGGAGTCAGTGAGCTAGAGTTCATTGAGTAGATTGAGAAGGAGCTATTGGGAAGTTAGGAGGAGAAACAACAGAGAAGAATGTCCTCTAAACTCGGAAAGGGGAGAAAAGGGTGCTCAGCAAATAGTGTCAAATGCAGCAGAGAGGTCAAGGAATGAAAACTGAGGAAAGGTCATTAGATTCAGAGCTTAGGAGGTTATTGATAACTTTAGGAAGAGAAGATTCAGCTGAGTGATGAAGCCAGAAATCAGACAGAAGAAAGTTTATAAGGGAGTGAATAGAGAAACTGGGGCACAACTTTTTTGAGGAGTTTGGATGAGAAAAGGAGAGTTCTAGGAGAGTAGTTAGTAGAGATGATAGGATCTAGTAAAGGGTTTTTTTTTTTTTTTTTTGAGGATAGGAGAGCCATAGGGATTTATAGGCAGCAGGGAAGGAATCAATAATATTGAAGGGGGTGGGATCAAAGGTGAATAAAGAGGGGCTGTCCTCCAAAAGGAGTGTCACCTCTTCATCAGAGCTGGGTTTAAAGGAGGAAGTAGTAAGGCGGTAGCAGTTAAGGAAGGGGTAATATAGGGGACTGAGAAATTAGGAGTGTTTGTCAAGAGAAGCGTGTATGACTAAGAGTTCCCCAAACACAGGGGTTCTTGGTGCTTTAATATTTTAATAGCTATGGTCCAATACAATTGGTTTCCTTTGTAATCCTATGTATCATATGTTATGCATTTTAAAACATTATCCTGGTAAGGGGTCCATGAGCTATATCAGACTGACAAAGGACACAAAAAAAATTAAGCACCCCAGCATGAATAGTGGGTTCCATACTATCAATAATCTCTGAACCTTGATGGAGGTGACATGCAGCCCTGCCTTTGTTCCTTGATATCCTCAAACTTCACCTCCATATCCTAGAAAGCATTTTTATTGTTCAACTATACAAACTCTAACCTTTGAATTGCTTATGGTCTAATTAAGTGTTTTAAATTCATTGGACAGAAATAATTTGAGTACAGAGGGATCTATCCTTATCCATGTTCAACTCTTACTTTATATGTGTTCCCCTCCACTTTCAAAGGAAAATTATTTGGTTCATTGTGGGCAGCATTCTGAAACTTTCCTTCTCTTTTGCCTTGGGAGGCCCCTTTGATTCTAAATCCAAAGGCCACCAGGGAAAACTTCCAAACAACTCAGGTCAAACAAAAGATCTACCTCAGGAGAGAATCTTGAATCAGCGAGTTTGGCGAATAGTGGTAAATCAGCTGCTCTCAGATAAGAGGCTCTGTTAATTAACATTTTAAATTTTAATGTGTCAATAATTTAGGAGTACTGTTTGCTAGGGTCATGGTTTTTCTCCTTTGAAGAAAAAATTTGCAGGGACAGAATCACTTACCGGGGGATTCCTGTGAGATTCATTAAGAAGGTAATAGGATATGAGAGGTAGAGGTTTGCATTTTAGTATCAGGCTTTGTATAGCCAGGCCTGTTCCTAGATTCATCATCCTTTTTAAAACTAACAACTACCCTAGAATAAAGCTAGTCAAGATGGCTGCATGAAGCAGCAGCCATCTTGGAAAACCCTTACCTGCAATCAACAAAATAGATTTGCTATAGCAGACAAGAAGGTTGGGCTTGCAATAATTAGCTAGATTAGTTCATTTGTGCAACATATGCATCGTTCCATTACAACCAAGATAAACAGTATGGTGTGGTAGAAGGAATGCTGGTTCCAGGATCAAATGACCTGGGTTCATCAGGCTTTGTCCTTTGGGCAAATCACTTAACTGTTCTATGACTTAGTTTCTACATCTGAAAAATGTATTTTATGACCTCTAAAATCTCTTCCACCTCTTTTGTATGATCCTATAACAGACAAAAAGTGAAAAAAGAAAACAGTTGACAGATTGCTTAGTCAATAAGACACCAAAGAACTGATTTAAATGTTTTATTGATGTGAACAATTGTTTGGCATGATCTAGATATAGGCTAAGAAGTGTTAGCAAATACACAATTCTCCCACACTTAGACAAAAACTAGTTATTAATTAATTATAATAGGACCACAGGGGAATGGTATGTTTGCAGCAACATGAATGACAGTATACTCTACCTTGATTACAATTTAAAAAAAAAAAAGCTCTTCTGTTCATTTCCCTACCATTTAGCATCAAATATTTTATTGACAGGTGATTTTGGTCTATCATGCTTTTACACCAGAGACAACAAAATATTGACCATAAACAAAACCTCCAAGTGGGTTATTGAACAGTACGACACAGTCAACCTAATTCTTATGGTAAAAGGGTGCTGGAAAACAATTGCCTCCAAATTCTCCCCTAAACATGTGACATTCTTCAGATCTCCACACCAGTTGATGAGCTCCTGTGTCAGCGAAGGGTAGGCAACATGCATGAGAGTTCAGCTCCTGGGCTTTTATAACTTAAGAGGTCCGTTTTTGTTTTGAGTTATTTGTTTTCTCACTTATCTACCTTACATTGTACTTTCTCTGATTTTAATTAGTGGGGAAACAAAGGGTTATCTGTTGCCTTTGTTCCCAAATTTACACTTTGGGATATATAAGCACTACAGTTAGTTGAGATAGTGAAGGAGAAGAAAAAAGAAAGGGTGGGGGAAGGAGTTAGCTCAATTGGTGCCTGACCTTGCAAATTTATCATATACTGCAATCAGATGGGGACTGCTCTTATGGCCTTGAGATGAGGAACTTATCTATAAACCCATAACTCTTTTGGAGTGGTAAGCCTGGGCAGGAAGGCTTTTCAGTTTAGGAATGTAAGGAGTAAGCTGATATAAAGAAAAAAAAAAGACAAGGGTGCCATTAAGTCTGTCCATGGTCTAAGTACATGACTTAACTCTTAACTCTCCCAAGCCAATTTCCAAATATTAAAGCACGTCCCATGGGTGATATAGGTTAATATTCTTCTTGTTCATATATTAGGGTATCTTGCATCTACAATTGGATTAGCAGGCAAGTATAGAGAACTAATAACTAATTCTTGATGCATTGAGTTACTTAGCATTTTCAGACCTCACTTCCCTTGTCGCCAAAATGAGATCATAGATCTCCTAGATCCTAATCTAGCCAGTGGCACAGAGCAGCAATTCTATGTTTACATTGGCCAGGTTCTGTCTTGAGGGCTTCTCACAATTCACTCTCTTTGGTTCATACTCCTAAGTAGGATTTCCCCTGGGAACATCAGAATATATCTACTTTTGTCTCACTCAAGTCTTCCCCCTGGAAACATCAAATTACAGCTTGCACCTATATTTCTATATAAAGAATAACAAAGAATTTCACCTACCATATGGGCACTCATTCAGACAATACATTATTTCCCAGTCATCTCCGCATCACGCCGCCTGTATTTTAGTAATCTTCACCATTTTCCCCATTCCTTCTCTCCCTTCCACTCTTGAACTCTACTCCTGAGACAGAGTTCTGATGAGCTTTCTCCTTATTTTGGCTGGAAACAGGCTGCCATGATACTTCCAGGCCATCTCCATACCATGTTACAGGTCACATTCTACCTCCCATGCCACCACCAACTTTCTAGCTTGCCTTTATGTGTTTCTTCCTCTATTAGAATATAAGCTTCCTGAAAGGCTTGCCTGCTTGTGCATGAAACCTCAGTGCTTAGCCCAGGGCTAGTCACATAGCAAGTACTTAATAAATGCTTTATCTCTCTACCTATCCATCCCATCCATCTACCTATCTATCTATTCCACTCCATCCAGGGCCATCTCCAGTCATCTGATCTTTATTTTGACATTGGACCTATATGGCCCTGGAGGAAAAACTGAGGCTGGTGACTTTATACAGCCCTCCTCACTTTCATGTCATGGCATCACCTCCCTGATGCCATGGCCCTCTTTGAGAACAAAAGACAAAGAACAGCAATAATATCTATCTATCTATCTTTCTATCCACATATTTATATATTTGTCATCTATGTGGACAGGTTTTATTTAATGATAGAAAATTTGAAAAAGCAAAAAGAATCCAGAGTAGGGCCCATCAGGAGTCAAGACAACTTTCCTTCCCTTTTTGGTGGTATTCTTCTTTCCTAGGGACGTATTTTAATCCTTTAGACACATCATAATGTCCTAGAGCTGACAATCATCCTCACCTCTGCTACCACCACCACATAAGGAAAGCATTTGAGGTTGTGTTACTATGCACACCTGTGAGATCATGGGCACACACACACGCATGCACACACACACACACACACACACACACACACACACACACTTAACTCCAGACTTATACTACCACCATGACTGCAGGGACCCAAAAATAGGAAAGGAAAGCAAACAAAAACCAAGTAGAATCACAGATTCACAGAATTCCAGAGCTGGAAGGGATTTCCATTGCCATATTGTCCAAGTAATATCCCAAACAGAATTTCTACTAAAGCATATCCAATGAGTATTCATCCAACATCAATTAAAACTAAAACAAAGAAACAAAATACTCTTCAGTCAAAAAGAGTCCTCCTGATCTCCTGAGGGAGCCCATTCCCTTTCTGAATAGCTCAAAATATTTGAAATTTTTTTGCTGACATGAAACCTAAAATTGTCTTTTTCTAACTTCTACCCATTGCTTTTTTACTTCTTCCACATGATAAGACTTCAAATACTTGAAGAGAGCTGTCATTTCCCCCAAAGTCTTCTCTTGTTAAGACAAAGCAACCTAGGTCATTCAAATAATACTCTAATGGCATGGGATAAATTTCTCTCACTATTCTTGTTGCCCTTCTCCAGGTAGTACCCAGGTCATAGACGTCACCATGTTCCCCATCCTCGGCACTCTACCTCTTGTCTCAGTACCTTTGTATAGGTGTAGCAGCAAGCACCCCAATATCCCCAGGGTGGCTGCCAACACAGGTTCTTAGATCTGCTTTTGTAAAGGAAAGCAACTCAAAATGGGTTACAAGCTTACTTTAATCAAACAAACGTATATTACCTAGTTCAGGGGAAAAAGGTCAGCACCCCAAACTTCAGAGTTACAGAACTTACAGATCAAACAGACAGGCTTCCAAACTGTCCAACCATTATATCAATACCAAATCACAGTTACCAGAGAGGGAAGCATCAACATCTGGGTTTTCAAAGCCGGGGGTCTCTCAATGGCTGCCCAGAGTCTCATCTGGTCAAGTCACACAACACTTCTCAAACTGACCCCCAAAGTAAAGCCTCTCCTCAGGGTTTATATAGCCTTCTCCTGGCTCAGAGAATGTAACAACCTTCTGGACCCACTGCCCAATCACAAAGTATCAAGGTATGGGCTTTCCTGAAAAACAAGCCTCCCACCACAGGCTCCAGGTGCACCTAAGCTAGGGGCAGGGAAGATCTTTAAATTTGCATTTCCATTACAATAGGTCATGCTCATCTTGAATGTACTCCTTCTCACCTTTGCCTCATTGAATTCCTACCTCCAGTTAAGACTTAGTTCAAGTACCATCTTCTATGTAATGCCTTCTGATACCCAACTGTACATTCTCTCCCTCACTAACTACCCTGAATTTAACAGCCTCATGTTTATTCTCCATAGAATAAATATACAAGGTACACATTGTCTCTCCCAATGTAAGCTCTTTGAAAGCAAAGATTTGTTTGTTTTTTGTCTTTATAGTCTTAGAACTTAGCACAGTGCCTGGTACAAGTTTAATTGTTTTAGTGTCCAAACTCATCGTGACCCCTTTTGGGGATTTTCTTAGCAAAGATCCTAAAGTGGCTTGCCATTTCCTTCTCCAGTTCATTTTACAGATAAGGAAACTGAGGTAAACGGGGTTAAGTGACTTGCCCAGGGTCACTCAGCTAGTAAGTACCTGAGATCAGATTTGAACTCAGGAGGAGGAATCTTCCTGTCTCTAGGCCCAGCACTCTATCCACTTCCCCATCTAACTGCCTAGCACATAGTAGGCTCTTAATAAATACTTGTCAAATGATTTCTAAACTTTAGTGCCAAGCATTGGATATATTACTCTAAATGTGTTCTGGCCAGAAAGAGTAAAGCAAGACAAACATATTTCTATTTCTGGAAGCTATGCCTCTTATAAGGCAATCTAATAATTCAGTTGGTTTTTTTGGCTTCCATGTCACATTGTTGATTTATATTGTGCTTGTAGTTCACTAACCACCCCTCCCCACCCACCACCCACCCCTGTTCCAGATTTTCTTTCAGAAAAACTGCTATCTAATTATACTTTCCAAGTTTGTGCTTACTCAGAGAACTGAACACAAAAGAGACAAGGGCAGCCATGTATTCACGTCGTCCACCACCCTTCCCTTACTGGCAATCAGGTAGGTAAAGGCAGCCTTACTGCTTCAAAGCTTCAAAGTCAAGAAAAGAAAGGGAGGGAATAAGCAAAGGGGAGTGGGGAAGACAGAGACAAAAAGAGACAGAGATATCAGTGATAGAGGGGAGAAGGGAAGAGAGAAAGACACAAAGAGAGTCAGAGAGAAAGGGAGGAAGAGACAGAGACTGATCAGCTCTTATGAATATGCCAGTTTCACTCATTCCACTGAGTCTTCCATTCTCAAGGCCATTAAAGTCAACTAAAGAACTTTTGTTTTTCATCAGACAGTTCAAATCCTGGAATCAACAAGGCTCACATGTAAGCTCGCATGAAGCTTCCACATGGTTGCTTCCAGTGGAGACAGAGAGAGAATATTGATCATGCTCCAAGGATTAGCCCCTTGGGCAGTCCACCCCCATTAAGAAAATAACAACAAACAATAAGCACAAAAATCAGAAGCAAAATAAGAACTGAGTTATTTTGTCTATTGTAAATACCCAAATTAACCATAAAGGACATATGAAGAAAGATGCTATCTGCATCCAGAGGAAGAACTGACAAAGAGAAGTATATATAGAATAACTATATATAATATATAAGTAATATGTGCATATATAACATATGCATATGTAATGTGTAATATGTGTGTACATTCATATATGTATATGTGTGTGTATATATATATACACATATATATTTGTGTCTAAAGGTAGCCATCTCTGGGGGGAGGGGGAAGAAGAAAGGGAGAAAAAGAAATGTAGATGTTGTTATATATTTGAAAGGAATAGCAAACTGTGCGCAATAGATTTGCAGTTTCATGTGCAATCATCTTTTTATTGTACTATGTTATGGAAATGCTACTTTTATTCCATAAATTAAAAATAAAATAAATTTTTAAAAGAATTGAGCATCACTATCTTTTCTCTTTTTGTCAGTCATCATCATGAGTCACCCTTAGAAGCAGTCCTACCCTATCCTATCTAATCCTCTGCCATCCTCTGCTATCCTGTGCTAGCATCCTTTCCTATTGTATCCATCTCCATTCCCCAATATATCACTAAAAAACTGAAAAAACACCCCTCTTTTTTTTTGCCAGCTCATTTTGAGCTCTAGCACTCCTGATCCCACAGGACGCATGCCATGTTTTTCTATATCATCCTCTGTTAACTGCCCTTGGTAATGCAACATTGTCCTACAATTATCCTTTTCAGGACTCTTGGTACAGGAATTCCTTATGTTTGCGCCTTTAATCATGCCACTCTTGCCATTCCATTGCTGTCAGCTCCTATTCCTGAAGCTTCAGGCTTCCTAGAAACTCCCCAGAGCTCCTCTGCTGCCCCCTTTCTGTGGATGACCCTACAAGCTCTGTCCTGTGCCCCCTTCTTTTCTTTTGATTCACTCCTTCTCTAGGTGATCTCAATAGCTCTCATGGGGTTAATTACCATCTTTGTGCAAATGACTCCTAAATCTTTGGATCTCTCTCCTGAACTCCATTCCTGAATTATTAATTGACTCTTAGGCATTTTTGGACTGCACATCTAGGGACATCTCAGACTGAACATGTCCAAAATAGAATTCATTGGCTTCTTTATCCAAACCCATCATTGTCCTGAATTTCCCTTTTTTAAAATAAAAGGCATCAAGGTTATTCATCTCAGTATTATACAGGTCTCCTTATCCTCACTCACCCCACATTTCCAATCAATTATCAGATTATATCCTGTCTACCTCCAAAACAAGTCCCCTCATCTGTATCCTCTCCACAAACCCAGTTATCACTCTTATACAGGTCCATATCACCTACCACCTCTTCTCTAGACTATTGAAATAGTCTTCTATTTCATCTCTTTGCCTCATCTCTCTACTCCTGTCTATCCTTCACTCAGTTCCCAAAGACATTTTCCTAAAATGCATGACTTACCATGATACCTCCCATACTCAATAAACACCAATGGTTCCCCAGTACCTCCAAGAGCTAATGTAAAACTCTACTTGGTTTTGAGAGCCCCTCATAACTCTTCCAATCATTCCAGTCATCTTATGCTTCATTCCCTTCCATGAACTCTATGATACAGCTACATAAGTTTACTTGCTATAGATACTCTGTCTACTTTTTCCTATACCTATACCGCCTATCTCTACTTCTTAGCTTCTGAGTTTTCTTCTAGATTCAGGTAATATCCAACATTCTGTAGGAGACTTGAGCCATGCCCCCAGTCCCTTCTATCTAAGATTATCTTTCATTTACACTGCATAAATCTTGTATAGTTATTTCCATATTGGTTCCCCTATTAGCATGTGAGCTCCTTGAGAGAAGGGATCATGTTTTTGCCTTTCTTTGTATCCCCAATGCTTAGCACAGTGCCTGACATGTACTAAATTCTTAATAAATATTAACTGATTAGTTGACTATTTCTACTAAATCAAATATAAAATTTTCTGTTCAGTTTTTAAAGCTCTTCTCTGCCTCCCCCAAACCTGCCTCCCTTTCCAGTTTTCTTCCAAATTTCTACTTATCATTTATACCTGATCCAGTCCTTCTTACTGTTCCTCATAAGCAGAACTCCATCTTTCATCTCCTACTGCCAGGTCTTCATACTGGCCATCTCCCATGCCTAGAATATACTTCTTCCTCACTCCTACTTCTCAGAATTCCTGGTTCTCCTTGATGGTTCAGTTCAAGTATCACCTTCTACCATGGAGCCTTTCCAGATCCTTCCTTCCCAAATTACCTTGTATCTATTTTGTCAAGAACTTTTATTTTTGTGTGTATTTTGTTCTCCAACTAGAATGTAAGTTCTTTGAAAGTAGGGGCCATTTCACTTAGGTCTTTTTATCTCCAGTACTTAGAAAAGAACCTGGAATAATGCTCATTGATTAATGACTGGTCTATTACTATTTGGTGGGGGAGGGTGGGTCATGTGATTGCCTCTTTTCTGAGGACCTCATGGGTTTCCTGATCCATCTCAATCTCTCAAACTGGAGTATATATATCAAACGACCTCTCCAGTACTGACAAAATGTGGTTCTCTCCATCTTTGCTTGTATCTACTCTACCATGTAAAAAATGAGTCCAAGGATGTGTCTAAGGTCTCTGACCATTCATGACGTGATCACTTACTTTTGAACACAGTATTAGCGGTCATGGGTCCACCATGTATAGGGAACCATATTCAATGCCAAAGCAAAATCCTCCTTGGTGGGTGGTAACAAGATTGCAGGACAATAGTAGTGACATTGATATAGCCTTTTATTGTTTGCAATGTGTTTTACATATACTTCCTCATTTTATCTTCACCTCTCAAAGACATACTTATTTGCTTATTTGGGGGATAATGATGATGGCAGACTGAGGCCAAGAAGTTGAGTGACTTCCTCAAGGTCAAATACTGGTGAGTATCTGAGACATGATTTGAACTCATCTCTTCCCATCTTGAAGTTCAGCATTCTATCCATGACACTATCTAAGTGCCTCACAATAATACGTGGGAATATAACCCCTCTAATAGAACTTTAGCATTAAAATGGACTTTAGCATCTCCCAGTCCACTTCAACTTTTTCAATCTTATTTTCTGTTACTTCCCTTCACACACTTTTCATTCCAGTCAAATTTTTCTGTTGGTTGTTCCGCATATATGACATCACAACTCCTGCCTCCACACCTTTGGACAAATGGTCCCCATGTCTGGAACACAGCCCCACTTCACTTCAACTCTTGTAGGAACTTGTAGAACTCAAGAGGACCTGAGTTCAAATATGACCTCAGAGACTTACTAACAAGTCACTTAACACTGTTTGCCTTGGTTCCTCATCTGTAAAATGAGCTAGAGAAGGAAATGGCAAACCCCTCCAGTATTTTTACCAAGAAAAAAAGCCTAAATGGAGTCACAAAGAGTTGTACATGACTGAACAGCAATAACCCACCTCCTAGTTGAAATATGAATCTTTTTCTATGATTTCTCCATTAAACAGTTATTCACTTTTTTAATACCTCCCACAATGGGGAGCTCACTATTGACCAAGGTAGACCATTCTATTTGGGGACAGCTTTAATCATTCAGAAGTTCTATGTGTGTCTAAGGCCCTTTCTAGCTCTAAAATTTCTTGACTTATTAAGAGAAAACATAAAGACTTGGGGACATTTAAAACTGGACGATTGTGTAAAATCCCAAACAAACAAAAGCCAAGGTCTCCTTGCATCATTTGTCTAAAGTAGGACCTCTATGGCCATTGGCTGGAACACTTTTGGAAGCTCACTGAGCCTTATAGCTCTGCAATCTGGTGGCATTTCTCTAATGAAAAACTGGCAGTACACAATAGCAGGGCAAAATATCTAAAAAGCAACCTCTTTAATTTATGCTATTTGGATACCTGTCAGCATAAGGGATGACCCATACAACTCTCAAGAAACAGCTTTTTGTTTAAATTTGACATAGTCAATTTCTCTATGGTCCACTGGAGTTTTGAGTCTTACCAGTATCTCTGTTCTACTTATACAGAGCAGGTATCTCCCTAATTGTCTCACTTCATTTCTTTTCTTCTACTTCTTAACTTATCTGATGCACCCAGGAACAAGAGGGCCAACCAAGCTAGTATCTGGAAAAAAGAGTCTTTCAATTGGCAAATGTCCCAGGGAAGCCTACCTAGTTTTGCTCTATTGTAGCTAGTTAGAGGAGAGATATGGGGAATTAGCACTTTCTTTATAAACAGCAGTAAAATAATGAGTAAAATCCTCCAAAATGGACTGCTGTTTAACATATTCCTTAATATCCCCCATGAAAGGGATTCCACATGCACCCTTCTAATCCCTCTTATTATCTCACAACCCATAGAGTCTGATACTACCATATGTCCTAAAGAGCAAGGGACTGCAAGTCCAGAGACATTCTGGTATAATGGAGAGAGTGATGCACACAGAGTCAGGTATCGGGCTTCTAGACTTACCATTCAAAGTTACAGGGTTCTCAGGAGCCCAGTTTCCTCATCTGTAAAATGGAGATGATAATGCTATAAGACTTTTGTCCATTTCCCCCTCCCCAGGAATGTTTTTGACATTAGCTCAACCAATGCAAAAGCTTTTATTAGCAGCCCACTATGTTCTACAGGGGGTGAACTGGGTGGCACAGTAGATAGTGTACTACCCCCAGGGTCAGGAGAACCTAAGTTCAAATTCTGCCTCAGACAATTCCCAGTTGGGTGACTGTGTTAAGTCATTTAACTCTGTTTGCCTCGGTTTCCTCATCTGTAAAATGATCTGTAGAAGAAAACAGCAAACCACTCCAGTACCTTTGCCAAGAAAGCCCCAAATGAGGTCACAAAGAATCAGATATGTCTGAAATGACTCAACAACAACAAACCATTTTCTTTTTTAAGTATTTTCTATTTTTCCCAATTACATGTTAAAACAATTTTTTTTTAAGTTTTGAGTTCCAAATTCTATCCCTCCCTCTCTCCATCCCCTCTCTCCTCCCTGAAACCATAAACAATCAGATATAGGTTATATATGTGCAATCATGTAAAACATTTCCCTATTAGTCATTTAACAACAGAATGTTCCATGGGTAGGGACACAAAAACAAAAGTTAAACAGTCCCTGCCCTCAAGAAGCTTATATTCAACCTGTAGAGACAACACATGCACACAGAAGCAGAAAAAAAAATAGAAGAAAACCTGAGCTTCTGTACTCAAGGTGTTGGAACAAACCAAGAGTCAGGGAAAGATTTTGATATCTCCAGAGGAAGGAGTCACTGCCTGAGGAGAGTCCTTGGCTCTAAGTCAGTGGGGGGGATCCAGGCTGAAGAAAAGACTCAGGGAAAGAAATGCATATGCTGTAACACTGGTCCAAAGGCTCTACAGTAGACCACCTGCAGCATCTGTCTGACATTCTTCTCAAAGCCCATCACCCTCAATTGCAGGTACAGCTTTTGACAGTTTTGTCTGATCAGGAGCAAGGAAGCTGGGGTCATACATTCCTCTTGCCCTGGATGCAGGGAAGTCCCCCAGGACTTTCCTGGCCTCAATGTGCACCTGTTGAAACTAGCTGCCATCTACAAAAAGCTCAACTACTAAAGGGCAGCCAGGTGGCACAGTGGATAGAGCACCAGTTCTGGAGTCAGGAGAATGTGAGTTCAAATATGGTTTCAAATGCTAGCTGAATAACCCTGGGCAAGTCACTTTATTGCCACACCAGGAAAAAAAGAGGAAGGGAGGGAGAGAGGAAGGTAGGAGAGGGAGAAGGAGAAAAGAAGGAAGGAAGGAGAAAGAGGAGGAGGAGGAGGAGTTCAATTCCTGGAACTTGCAGAACCCTATGGGACAAAGCTGCTATCAGAATCACCAGTCAATCCCCCAAGCTGTTGTTTAAGGAGAATGAGACCTCCCTCTGTATAAGCTGTAGTAAAGGTCAGGAGCATATGACCCACACCCTTTCTTCCACTGACAAGGCTGCTCAGATCTACAGGGAGAAACTCCAGGACACTATTCCTCATTTGAGAAGAAAGATCAAGGAATTGAAGAATTTTAATGCTTCAAAGAAGAGTAGACAAGTTAAGCAGAGAAAGCTGACTAGAGGAGAACGTGTGAGAATGCAGATGCCTGGATGTGGCGATATGTGATGAGTCAGTGACTTTCCAGTTCACGGACATCTACCATAATAGAATACATAGCATTTTAAAAACGTGGAAGACAGCATCTGAGAGATGGATGAAACAAGACCTGATTTGGAGCTCCAAGGCTCCAAAGGAACAGCAAGGCGAGGAACCGTTACAAAAGAGTGAGTCACTGCTGTGTGAAAGGCTCAAGTTTTTCACCTGAGAATTAAAACAATATCTTGTCACTGGGATGAAGGACGTGCTAAAAAAATTCAGAGTCAGTATCACTCTACATTGCACAAGAGCCAGTCCCTATGTCATTGTATCTGACGATGTGAAGAGTGTAATACATGGAGATGACTGTCCAAACCAGTGTTAACAGTACTGAAAAACCTCATTATTTTGTCCTTGGTCAGCAGGGTTTCAGCTCTGGCAGATATCACTGGGAGGTGGATATGAGGGAGTAACCGCAGTGGACACTGGGGATCTCTACCAACTACCTCAGGAAGAGAAAAACAAGGTTAGCTAGGTGGTAAAGTGGATAGAGCACCAGCCCTAGAGTCAGGAGGACCTGAGTTCAAATGTGACTTCAGACATTTACTAACTGTGTGACCCTGGGCAAGTCACTTAATCCTGACTGCTTCCAAAAACAAATGAAAATAAAAATATATCAAGAAGGAAAGAAAAAACAACTCAGTTGGGTATCTCTACATGTTCTGCTGTTAGAAGAGGGGAAATTATTTCTACCTGGTCACCCAATGACAGTTTGTCAGCAAATGAAAGATATAATTGGCAAGTATCTGGATTAAACAGATAGAAGTTTTCTATTTTAATAATGTTATCAAATCCTCCCTCATCTATGGAATAAAAAATATGTAAACCAGAGAGCCTGCCAGGCCTCTCTTCCCTCCTTTCCTTCCTCTATTCCAGGAACAAAAGTTGGTCCCATGGCCATCTGTCCAGTGGAATGTAATATTTGTGGGAATGGCTTTCTCTGATCATAAGCATCTCTTTTGTATATGTGAAGGAACTCTAGGCAAAACCAAGCTCACTACTTATGGTCACTGTAAACTTTAAAATAACAGGGTCACTGGCAGAGACACAGAGACAAGTTCAGGCTCCGCTGAAGAGTCCTCAGGAGGAGCCAAGGAGCCAATTTCCTGACAAGCCTAAGACTCCCTACCATAATGCCAGCTTAAGGGCACCATTCCCAAATGGTTTATTTTCCATCACTCTCAATGAACAGTATGCTGATTTGTTATCATAATAAATCCAACTTGATTGAATAATTTCATTTTCTTTAAAAAAGAAACAAAATAGACACATGATCATTTTTGTTTTATTTAAGCGAAGGGCAGAGGTGGGTAAATTACTATCCCAGGGTCAAATCCAGTCCTTTAATTAATGAGCTAAAAATATATATTTTTTAATTTTACAATAGAAATAAAAATTTATCTTAAAATATAAAAACTATTCCTGGTGCCTAGGCACTAGGCATGAGAGCTAGGCTGCATTTTACTGACCTCTGACCTAGAGGAATTAGGAAAAGGTGACAGGTAGAAGGTGGCATTTGAGCTTTGAAGGAAATAAGACCCTAAGAGGCAGAAGTGAGAAAGGACAGTGTTTCAGGTTTGGGGAATAGCCTGGACAAGGTACAGAGGTAGGAGATAGAATATTATACATGAGGAATATGTAAGAAATTAGAGAATATATTTTTGTAATTTTGAAAATCTTGAATGCTATATGAATGGCATTTGCTATTTTTAAGATTCCTATATCCTGGATCTTCTACTGTTAAACTTTGTGACTGGATAAAATCATGGTGGAGGGGGGGAATAAAATTCTCTGTATCTCAGTTTCTTCTTTATAAGAAGGGAGGTTAAGGAAAATCAGAAGTAGATGGACTAGAGGATTTTAAGATTCCTTTTTTATATAATTTTATACCAGTGTAAGCTCAATCTCTCTCAAGCTGACCTCAGCATAAATAGAAATTGTTTATTATTGTCCTTAAGCATTTTATCAAGAGTCTACCAAGTAAGGCTTTTTAGGATAGAAATTTGTTCTTATATATCCCTAAGATAATACCTTAAGATCCTTGTCCCATAGATACTTTGGATTCACTGGAAAGAACCTTTGAAATCAAATAGTCCAAAACACTCATTTCACAGATGGAGAAATTGAGTTTCAGAAAAAGGAAGTGATTTTAACTTTATTAATTCCTGTAGGCAATAGTAACCAGCCAAGGTTCATCCCCTAGGGGTACTGGGGTCAGTGGACTAGGTCCTATAGAAAAATGGGAATAGATACTCAGCTGCTTCAACCCTTCTTCTGTGAATGATGAAAGGAAGGGGTCACCCAGAGAACCTGAGAGTCAAGATTCTCTACTTTAATCCTTCATACAGATGCTGTTGAAATAGAGGGGGAAAGGGGAGATTGAAAGTGAGAAAGCTGACTCTTAAGGGTGATTATAATCAGAGAAGAAATTTGAGGATGACATCCTGATGTCCCATATTTCTTTCACCAACAATAGCTTCCAAATCAAATGAGCGTAATCTGTGGGGTCAAATAAGATTTTTCTTATTGACTTCCCTGCAAGCTTAGTCGGCTCTCTGAAAATCAGGTTGTATGTGCCTTACATCATCATCAGCTATCACCTATAGCAAAGATCCAGAAACCTAGACTGGGCTGGCAAATGTGTCAATGATGTATGAGGCAAGGGAGCATCCAGTTCTTACTGGCAGGGCAGCACTGACCTAGTGTGTCTTAAATGACAAGCAAATGCAATTTGCAGAATACATCTGGAGGTGATGTGGGTGGAAACAAGGTGTTGCAATGAGTCACTGTTCTAATGGCAGGAATATGCTTTAAAATAAGACAGAAGCAAGACACAGGCTTAGGGTGGGAGATATAGATTGAGTAAGAGTGTCTCCAATTGTGGAGTGATAGAAAGAATGGTGAGATTATTCAAAAAACCTGGGTCCCAACTAGAAAAAGATGAAAAAGATATGTGGTTTTTTTTGTGTGTGTGTGTGTGTGTGTGTGTGTGTGTGTGTGTGTGTGTGTGTGTGTGTGTGAGAGAGAGAGAGAGAGAGAGAGAGAGAGAGAGAGAGAGAGAGAGAGAGAGAGAGAGCAATAAGATTGAAGACGCTTCATTATTTTTTGAAATCTTGGTTTAATACTTTATAACAAGAATCCAAAGGTCTGGTTCTAAATTCTGTTTATTTAAACATTTGGTTTAACACTTTATAGCAGTGTTTCAAAGGTCTGGTTTTAATTCTGTTTTTTCAATATTTGGTTTTAATATCTGTTACAAATGAAAAAGATACTTCACAAAGATATGTTGATCCAGATGGACAAACTATTTCATTGACTGTGCTTACTAAATAATGACGCTCATTTTTCAGTCTCCTCCACCAAATATGTAAAAGATTGTTTGGGGTTTTTTTTTTTTTTTGAAATTCAAGTAAGAATTTCCATTTTCTCTGACATCTATCAGTTGTTGCAAACTAATCATCAGGTACTGAATACACACACATCAACCACACATATATATACCACACACACACACACACACACACACACACCACACACCATACACACATCATACACACACACACACATACACACCACACACACACACACACACACATACACACCACACACCATACACACATCATGCACACACACACACATACACACCACACACACACACACACACACACAACACACAAATGGGCTCCAAACCCACCAATTCCATCAATTGTAAGATTTTTAAACAGATAAGAAAAATTTAATTTCTAAATTTTTCCAGTGTGCAGGTAGAAGGGGTTTTAGAGTTGACACACATCATTTTTGGTCACAAAAGCCTATTTTAAAAATTTTTCCGAATTGCAATGGCTTCATATTATCATTAGCTAATATCTCTAAGACACAATATACACTTAGGGTGAGGTTCCTCATTGATGAGAGTGAATATAATTCCACACTCTAAATGATCTTGATAATTTCACATATTTTTGTCTGATGTCTTGTCAGCTATTATCATTTCATCATTGTCTTACCTTCTACTGTGGCTGATGAAGAGATTATACTAGGGATGGGAGATGTGTCAGCTATGTATGCAGTTTTCTGGCTGTTTGGTTGTGCTTAAAGTACTACTATTATTTTCTATCTGTGGTTTCTTTGCAGGGATAATTTTGAAGCTATCTGTCCAGTTGGTGAAGGTTTCTTTAGTGAAAACTAGATAATATAAATTCACTTAGCTGGACTCATGTAAACTGCAATAAATATATGTAATAATGTTAGTATAATAATAATGGCAACAACAAAAAGAAATACTTTTGTGGTGCAGTGAATGAAGCACCAGTCCTGGAGTCAGGAGGACCTGAGTTCAAATATGACCTCAGACACTTAACACAAAAACTAGCCATGTGACCTTGGGCAAGTCACTTAACCCCAATTGCCCTCCAAAAAGCAAAAAAAAAAAACAAAAACAAAACTTTTGCAAGACACTTTGTGTATGTTATCACATAAGACCCTCTCAACAACCCTGTGAAGTAGGTGCCATAATTATCCTGTTTTACAGATGAAGAAATTAAGGTAGAGAAAGATTAATTGACTTATCCAGTCCCACAGCTAGCTTGTAACTGAGGTAGGATTCAAACACAGATTTTCTCAGTTCTAATTCTAGTACTCTATCCACTATGCTGTCTGGCTTCCTCCAATATGTCACAATATGATGAAAATGCATTACTAAATAAAGGCATTACCGTTGACTCTCTCTTCCCTTGGAACACCTCACATGCTATATGTGGTATCTGGGTCCTCTGACACATGGGCTCAGTGAAGGTACCAGTATTAATCAGTATGCCACATAGTATAAAGAAGTGCCAAGTGACACTGGGGCTGAGCATCAAAGGAAGCAATCAATGCCCTGAATACCGAGAGGGGAAGAAGGAGGTGTTCCAGGAAGAGAGTCTGTGGAAAGCAAGAAGGTTGGAGATGCAATATTATGTGTGACTAGAAGCTTGACCACTGAGCGTGCCATGGGGAGTAGCATGTAGTAAGCCTGGAAAGGTAGAATGGAGACAGATTGTGAAGGATTTTAAATGGCAAAGAGAGGAGTTTGGATTAGCTCCTAACAGCAAGAAGGAGCCACTGGAGTTTATTAAACAGGGGAGATACATGGGCTTTAGGAAGAGCACTTTGGTGACTGCATGGAAGACAGATTGGGGTCTCAGTTGCCTCTGTAAATGAATCTCTTCAAAACCTGTTTCTGGAGCTCTTTCCTCAGAGTCTGACATTGCTTTTGGCTGGGTGTATGAGCGTTGGATGCCCCGGCCAGGCCTTGCAGCTCATCTACTGGTCTAGACATAATTGTCCTGCCTTGCCCTGATAAAGCTTGATTCCCTGGTGTCCTCCTCACAAGGAAGCTTACCTCTGTGTCAACGCTGTGAGCACGGGTAGGTCAGCCATCACAATGTCCTAATGAGGCTAACACAGATGGTTGGTGATTGTAAGCTTCTGCCAATTATTTTACTCAAGCAACTGATACTCCACCTGCAGCTTCATTGTACAAAGAGCAGTGGCTGAGAGAGGAGAGATGGCCTGGCATAGTGTGAAAAGCACTGGATTTGATATCGGGAAGGCCTGGGTTCAAGGCCTGCCTCAGCTGCTTACTAGAAGTGTGATATTGGGCAAATGGGCTTCAGATCCTTTCTGTCAAATGAGGCCAATCATTGAAATGACATTATGGGGTTGTTGTGAGGAACAGCTGAGATAATCTATGTAAAGTACTCTGTAAACCTTAAAACCTATACAATGTATTATAGTAGTAATTATTATTATTAAAGGGAGACAATACAGAGACTTGAGAAGTTAGAGAGCTGGAGAAAGAGGTTGGGTTGAAGGAAGAGGAGCTACACACAAAAAAACATGGGCGTGATTCCCTGGAGGAGGTCGAGCAATGGCCTTTCCAGGGGACCACATAGCCACAAACCTCAGGAAAGGAAGAACAGATACTAAACAGGGATAGAGAATGAGAGAGGAGTTTCTAGATCAACCTAAGGACCTGGTTCAAGCCAGGGAACTGTGTGAGTAAGAACTGAGGAATAACAAGGAACAAAGCCATGTGACAAGAAAGAAACCTGGACCATGCTGTTCACTGCTCTCATGAGTTGTGTAAATTGAGTATGTCCAGAGGAGGGGGAAAGGGTGCTTCAAGTTCTTTCCATTTGGGGATTTCAAACTCAAGGCAGACTTTTAATTATGTAGTGACTATATGGACTCTTTTGGAAGGTAGGGATCAATCTGAACAATGAATTGCTTGACTATAACCCTAAATACTTCCCCCTAGCAATGGAGAATACTCACTCAGAGTTATAAATGTGGAGAACTGTATTGTTGCTGTTGTTCATCCTTCCTTCTTAAAGAGGACCAATGACACCATGGAGGGTGATGTCTTGACTTGCAAGAGAATTGGTTTTAAGTGAGACAGAGCTGTGCAAAATCATCAGTTTCATTTTCTCCTCTAGGGTCATTGGGGTCCAGTAGCAGGACATAGATCAGAACAACTGTCAATGGCCCCTGATGCAGTGGGAGACCTTGGCTTTTATAAGCTAAGGTCTTTCCCAGGTCTCAGTTTGCCCAAAACAACATCCATTCAGTAGTTATAGACTAGGTAAGAATTGAGGCAAAAGATAGTCTAATTTGCCTTCACAAAAGAATCAATCTGGGAGAGGAAGACGTTCAGAGTTTTTGGTCAGAACATTTACACTCACTATTTACAGTGAATGTAAATAGTGAGTCATTAAAACCCAATAAGCAAGTAAAGCTTAGGCAGGGACTTATTATTGGCCAATCAGTGAGAGCCACAGTGATTGAGAGAATTCCATAGGTTCTTAGAGAAAGTCAAGGCCCTCCAGAAAAGGAAGAAGAATTGGCTTGAGCTCAGAGTTCCTGGGCAAAAGAACAAGTCTTTTGTATTGATTCTGTCAAGTTAAATAAAATCTACCCTATGGTTGATGTTCTGCTAGCCTGAATACTTGAAAGGGAGCTGAGGACCTTTTTCATTTGGAGGGTAAAGAGATGGAAGAGGAGTGACCTGGACATGAGCCTAATTGTTATGTTCTAAGATGAAAAGCCTGGGTAAAGTCAAAAGTGAAATAAATTTAGAGAAAAGTCCCCAAGATTGTACTTAGTGAATATAATCACAGTTAAGTGGTTTGGGACCATTTGTTACTGATAAAATTGGGAGCCATACCTATACAACCAAGGGCTCCTATGAGGAGAATGTTTGGTAAACCTTAAAAGGTTATGTAAATTTAAGTGATATATAAAACCACAAATAGCCTACGTCGTAACCAGTTTTCCCAGTGTCTTAATTCCCTAAGAAAACTATGGACTCCATGAGGGCACCCTACTATCATGAGTCATGATGTTTCTTGGTGAAAATGATCTCAAAAGGGGGAGATCTATTTTTAGTATTTTATTATTATAAGTCTTCATGAAGAATGATGTGGTTGTCATTTGAAGACTGACTTGGCTCAGTCTGGAGAGTACTATCACCAGAGTGGGCTCTGAGTTATGAATTTTGGGATTACAATCACTTTGCTGTTGTTGTTCAGTGATTTTCAGTCATGACCTACTCTTTCTGGCCTCTTTGTAAATTTTTCTTGGTAAAGATACTGGAATGGGTCACCATATCAATCTTCAGTTCATTTTACAGATGAGGAGACTGAGGTAACCAGGGTTAAGTGACTTACCCAAGGTCACTTGGTTAGTAAGTATCTGAAGTCAGATTTGAATTTAGAAAGACTCGTCTTTGTGACTCCAGGACCACCAACCTGTCTACTATGCCATTAATTGCAGTCTAACAGAGGGAGCGCAGACAATGAGGACATCCCAGATTCTTACATTTTTATGACACTAAACAAAGCCTTTTCTAATCCAGGGTCTCTTTTGATCCTCACGGAAATCCTGTGGGGGTATTTATAGTGGAAGTATTATTATCACCACTTTACAAATATGACTTGTGGCTCAGCATGGTTTGGGACTCACTGGTAAGTCAAGAGGCTAAAAAGTGATGAAGCCAGGTCTCAAACATAGGTCAATTGAATCCAAATTCAGTGTTCTCTCCACTGTAACACTATGCATGCCTCTCTGAGCCCTCCACAGCTTAGAGCCTTGCACATCATGGGTGCACAATAAAGGCTTGCTGAATGCACACACAAAATAGAAAAATCCAGATTCACTGATTTTCTTTTTCTTCTTCCACACCCCAGCGAGGAACAAAAATATCCTCTCTTCTCTGCATACCGTGTGCTATCCTTTCCATCACTTGTCATCAAAAAAGCACTTATTAAGTGCCAGATTTCACATGGGGTTACTGTGCTAGGCACTGTCAAAGAGAAGTGTTCAGACATCATGCCTGCCCATTAAGCGCTGACAAGGGAAAACAGATGACATTGACGGAAACCGCACCTGCATAGATCATAGAATGTTAGTGCTGAAAGGGCCCTTAGACCAAAGACAAGAGAATTTCAGAGCTAACGGGGATCTACCTCAACGCCATCCAGACCAATCCCTTCATTTTATGGGTAGAGATACCAAGGCCAGAGACCTGCCTGAGGTTACCTTAGAGCAGAGCTGGAATTAGAACAAAGGTCCCTTAACTCCCAACCCAGTGTGCTTTCCAATTCACTATAATGCCTGTGGGCCACAGAATAAAATAATGAAACCAAAACCAAAATCAATAGTAGAATAGACTAGAATTTCATATAGTGTAGATCTATGGGTCCATATTAGGGAGTCAACTTAGAAAGGGAATATTCTTTGTCAAGAAATCCTTCTGACTATTCGGTAACTAAATAGCCCTGGGTGGCATTCAGGATATTCATATTGTGGTTGTTATTTAGTCATTTTCGGTCATGTCTGACTCTTTGTGACCACTTTTGGGAGTTTTTTGGCAGAGATACAGGAGTAGTTTGCCATTTCTTCTCTGGCTTGTTTTACAGGTGAAGAAACTGAGGCAAACAGAGTTAAGTGACTTGTCTAGGGTCATACAGCTACTATGTGTCTGAAGCTGGATTTGAACTCAGGACTTCCTGACTCCAGGCCAAGTGCTCTATCTACTGGGCCATATAGTTGTCCCGGGACATTCATGTACTTAAAGGAATATCATTATAATGAGGCCAAGTATATTAGCAGCATCTGTAGGTCAAGGGTAAGTTCATTTTAGGGAAGAATAAAAGTACCAAATTATTTGGGGTACCCTAAAAGGAGGTCACAAAGATGTTGAAACAAGAATGAGTAAATTAGCAAATCTCACTGGTTCTTGGATACATCATGATTATTATTAAAGGAATAGTCATAGAAAACTAGATTTAGGATCGAAGGGACAATGGAAGCTGTCTAGACTAACCCTCTTATTTTATAAATGAGGAAATTCCAGAGGTGTTGTGACTTGTTCAAGACAAAGAAAAACAGCAGGAGAGAGAGGATTTGAACACAGGTCCTTCAATACCAATGCACCATGCCACGCTGTTTCTTTCATAGAGACAGGTTTTATAATGTTGTACAAAAGTGAAAATAATCTCAGCATTAGAAGCAAGAGTCTTACGATCAAGGTCTAATTCTGCCATTAAAGCATTATATGACCTTGGCTAAATCCTTTAATCCTCTGGGTCTGTGTTCACTCATGCATTATATGGGCATGATAATACTCAAGAAAGGCAACACAGCATAGGCATAGCTTAGAGATGCTGTAGATTCAGTTCTAGACCACTGCAATAAAGTATCACAATAAAGTGAGGCACACGAATATTTTTGTTTCCTAGTGCATATAAAAGTTATGTTTGCATTATGCTTTAGTGACTATTAACTGCAATAGTAATTTGTCTTTTAAAAAATGTAAATACCTTAATTTTAAAATATTTTATTGTTAAAAAATGCTAACCATCATCAGGACCCTCAGCTCAGATCTTTTTGCTGATGGAGGGTCTTTCCTGATTGTTGATGGCTGTTGACTGATCAGGTTGGTGGTTGCTGAAGGCTGGGGTGGCTGTGGCAATTTTGAAAAATAAGACAACAAATGGTGTTTGTGCATCGATTGACTCTTCCTTTGAGTTGTACACTTAGAAACCATTGTAGGGTTATTAACTGACCTAATGTCAATATTGTCTTGTCCCCAGGAAATAGGGAATTCTGAGGGAGGGGAGGCAGGGGAGGAGAAAGAGGCAGACAGACAGACAGACAGATGGGACAACCTGTTGGTGGAGCATTAAGAAAGCATATCACATTTATTGATTAATTTCACAGTCTTATATGGGCTTGGTTTTTGGTGCCTCAAAACAATTAAAACAGTAACATCAAAGATCACTGTAACAGATATAACAATAATGAAAAAGTTTAAAATATTATGAGAATTAACAAAATGTGACATGATGTGAGTACATGATTTTGGGGGAAATGGCAGCAATAGACCTGCTCAACACAGGGTTGCCACAAATCTTCAATTTGTAAAAAAATAATAATAATAATAATAATAATTCAATATCTTCAAAGCACAATAAAACAAGGGACATCTATATTATGAATAGTATCTGAGAATAGACTCTGGAAGCCCTGAGTCCATGCTTCTGATGCATATTAGTTGTCTGAAACTGAAAATGGCTTAATCTCTCATTTCCTCAGGTATGTAAGTCTATAGACTACAGATGAGTTGTTGATCTACATTAGTGAAGGAAATTTCCATTTAGGGATTCACCTTCACTAATAGAACCATAAGTCTGGACCAAAAATTAAAATAAAAAAAAGCCAACTCCTTTGCCTTCCCAATGGAGCTCATGTATGGATGAAATGAGATGGTTAATGTGAAATCATTTGGAGAAGGAGGTTTAACACAATATAAAATTGTAAGTTCTTTGATTCAGGTCCTGATGTCCGTGAGAGAGTGAAAAGAGTGCAGCCAAAAGCTGGTTGAAAGAAAGGGGAGGAAGATTTGCAGGAGGAATAGGAGCAAAAGGCCGTTTTTCAGTTTTAAAGATATAGGCAGCCAATCCAGAAGCCACTCCCACTCATGTTAGGCAAACTGTGCATGCTCAAAAAGTGTGGGCTGCACTGATAATTGGGGAGGGTCCAACTCTAATTGCTTGCACTTCTACAATGTTTTTCTGAGCATATAGAGAGATAGGTTTTATAATGTACAAAAGTGAAAATAATCTCAGCACAAACCAAGCCCATATAAAGCACTTTTTTTATAACTCTGTGAAGCAGAATAAATATTATTATACTTGCTATATTATTATACTATACTAGGCAATTAATGGCACAGTGCGAGCACTGGATATGGAATCAGGAAGACCTGAATTTAAATCTGACCTCCAACATTTTGTTGTCCTCAGCAAGGTGCTTAACTGCTCTGTAACTCAGTTTCTCCATCTGTAAAATGGGACTAATAATCACACCTATGTCCCAAGGTCACTGTGAAAATAAAAATGAGATTTTATTCATTAAGCTCTTTGCGCACCTTAAAGAGCTATATAAATGCTGGCTGTTATTCTTATTATCTCTAATTTACTATCATTCTGTTTCAAGGGTGAGGAAACTGAAACTCTTGAGATGTGAAATAACTTTCCCAGGGTCATATAAATCCTTGTCTTTAAATCCAGCGTTCCTTCACCTCTCCCAGGCTGCCTCCCCATCCACCCTATTGACCCCAACCCAGCACCTTGGGTCTGGATTAAGAAAGAACCACTCTGTTATATCTGTCAAGCTCCCATATGGGCACATCTATGTCTGTATACAGATGCAGAAGCAGCATATGACTTGCTACTGCAACCTCCCCACAAGCCCTCCTGCTCCAGATAACATGGGGCTCTTATTGATTTGTAAACGGGATAAAAACCCCAAAGCTGCCACGACTCTTGGTGGTGATTTAATGCTGGGAGATCCGGCTTGCCACAACATGGTGACAGGGCTGTATTTTTTTTCTGTCAGGGTTAGGTGTTCAGTGGTGCAGCCGCATTTAAGATGGGGAATGGAGGGGGGGGAGGGAAAATGAACATTAATCATTTATGAAGCTGCAGAGCATGGTCTGGACTGCAAGTGGTGTTAAAGAGACAGGGAGAAGAGGAGGCTTGTGGGAACCCTGGGCACACTGAGTTGGTGGATTGGCCCTCCTAAGTGGGGGGGAGGGGTCAGACCTGCGCCTGGGTAAACACTTGTTTTGCCCATTTTTATGACGGCTTGCTACCTCATCACAGCATCCTGGGGTCCTCCCCAGGCAAGGCTTTTAGAGAGATAATTGAGTTTCTCAGGTGGTTGAAGTCTATCAGCCTCAGCGTGTGCAGAACCATCACATAAATTCTTTAAAATGCCCATGTCCCCAGGGTTTCCCCATTTAATGGGCATGTTCATCTTTCCTCACATCTACATGATTTTTCAATTCGTACCTATTTAGCCTCTAATTCTAGCAATGGTCATGACACCCCTATCTCTAAGCAGGCCTCAGTGACTGCTCCCTGCTCCCTTCCCTGATTTCACTCCAGCCAACTTCCCCTCCCTCACCCAAAGGTATAGAGCCTGAGAATACTTCCTACTTTGGCAGGTAATAGAAAAGATATAAGGGAAGGCAAAACATATGAATTAATGCAGAGTAAGGCAGGATCAGGAAAACAATATGCAAAAAGATTAGAGCGATCTAGGTGAAAAAAAAAATGGGGCACTGTGTAATCATAATGACGGAGTAAATTTAACTCCCTACCTCCTTTTCAGAAGTGAGAGACTACAACACCGACAGACTTAGTCGATGTTTCGGGTGTTACACAAAACTAAAGTTTTCTATTTTTTTTTCATTCTTCCTTATAAGAAATAACCCCACCCCCCATGCAGGGAAGGGGAAATGATGTATTTGAAAATGCAAGTGTTGTGAAAACAAGAGGTTAATTTAAAAAAAAATTAAATTAAGAAGTCCATAAATTGAAAATAAAATTAATTTTTAAAAAAGAGAGCAATAAGTAGAGGGCAAACAACCTCTTTCTGGAATCAGGCGTACTTTATTATTTGGCATTCTAGTGCTATACGTTCAAACAACTTTAAATGCTGGCATGACTTCTCATATATGGTCAATTCCACCTGATTTTGCTGACCTCCTATATTCAAGACCTCCAGCTTGCTCCTGGCCACAGGAGATCCTGCCTTGATCTCCCAGCACAAATTTGTATGGGACCTTTGGATTCCTGGTTCTCTCTTCGCTCAGGATACCCTTCTGACTGCCCTTGTTCTGATAGGCACAGCCTGATGCAGGAATTCAGAAAAAAAAAAATTTTTGTTAAAAAAAAAAAAACGAACGAACACAATGCAATCCCTTGTAGGGTTCTTAAGAAATGGAGTAGCGTTGTATAGTAGAAAGACGGCAAACACATGGCCCTTCAGCATATGTAGTGCCAGATTAAAATGTAATTGGGAAATGTTTAATAAAACAAATAAAAATACAATAAAACACAGATAACATTACATTTTAAGTCTAAGGCAATTTGTGGCCCCCAGGGATCTTTATGTACAGATTAGTGCACCCTCCCCTATCTGAATTTGCCACCACTGGTACAGTGGCAAGAATGCTGGATTTAGAGTCAGGAGACTCCCTGGCAGGCTTGCTGTTCCCAAGACAGGATATCATCTCCCATCTTTTCCCCTCTGCACAAGCTTTCTCACACGAGGAGAATGTTCTCTGCCCTCATCTCTGCCTCTAGGAATCCCTAGCTGTAGTCAAGGCTTCAATTTCACAGGTTGTTGTTATTTAGTGATTTTTCATTCTTGTCCAACTCTGTGACCCCTTTTTGGGGTTTTCTTGGCAAAGATACTGGAGTGGTTTGCCATTTCCTTCTCCAGCTCATTTTACAGATGAGGAAACTGAGTTTAACAAGGTTAAGTGACTTGCCCAGGGTCACACAGTCAGTAAGTATCTGAGGCCAGATTTGAGCTCAGGTCTGCCTGATTTCAGATTGGGTGCTTCTATCCACACTGCCACCCAGCTGCCCCAACTCCAAATGAGACCTGTCCTTCATTTATGCTCCATCCTTCACTTGTTCATTATTCCTTCCATTCTCCAAATGACTTTGTAATTTTTTTCAGGGGGAGAGGTATCTATTTGGCATTTACTTTGAATATGTTGCTTCTTTTTTGTCTTTGAATATGTTGCTTCTCTCCTATAGAATATAGGCTACTTAGAGGGCAAGGACCATTTAAATTTTTTTTCCTTTGAGTCCCCAGCATCTAGTACCACACTTGGCATTGTTGTCTCCTTTTTGTTGTACTTACATCATTGGCATAAGTCAGTCCCAGAGAGGAGACTCCCTCTGGTAATGCTCATCAGCCACTGTTGTCCAACATGGAGTTTTAGAGAGTTTTCCTGGGTTTAAGGTTCAGAGAATTAATTGCTCAGGGACATGCAGTCAGTATAAGAAGCAGAGTAGAATAACAGGTGTTTCTCATTCTAGATGGTTTTCTCTCTCTCTCTCTCTCTCTCTCTCTCTCTCTCTCTCTCTCTCTCTGTCTCTCTCTGTCTCTGTCTCTGTCTCTCTGTCTCTCTCTGTCTCTCTCTCTCTCTGTCTCTCTCTGTCTCTGTCTCTCTCTGTCTGTCTCTCTCTCTCTGTCTCTCTCTGTCTCTGTCTCTCTCTCTGTCTCTGTCTCTCTCTCTCTCATTCTCCTGTCCTCCTCTTCTCTCCTCCCCTCCGTTTCTCTCCCCTCCCCTCTCCTCTCCTCTCTTCTCCTCTTCCTCTTTTCCTTTCTCTAGGCAATCAAGGTTAAATGACTCACCCAGGGTTACACAGTTGATAAATGTCTGAGGCCAGATTTTAACTCAGATCCACCTGACTCCAAGGACAGCGCTCTATCCACTGCATCACCAAGCTGCCCTCCCTCTTTTTTAAGGTCATCTCTCTATACTAGCTATGCCATGGTGCCCTGTAGACATACCAAGCACTTCAAGCAATGTTGAATTCAATCAAACCTGTCACCTTGGTTCTAACACTTATTGTCTGTGGATATTGTATTAGGATTTGTCCCTTCCCCTCCCTAAATCTCAGTTTCCTCATCTGTAAAATGGGAGAAATAACATTAGAACTACCTCCTTCACAAGATTATTGTAAATAAAGTGCTTTGTAAATGTTAAATACAAGTTATTATTTCTGGTACCCTCCATTCAGCTTTTTTTCACACCCTTCTGTCTATTGGAAAGCTGTGTCAGGCAGACAAACAAATCTAAAGGGGTCATGCACTCTGCTGCAAGCCTAATCATAAACCCAGGAATAGACCAGAGAGCGCCCCCCCCCTTCCTTCTTTTCATCTAAGCCCCTATCCACTCTGTTGGCTCCTTCAAAGGACTTGACCTGGAAAAAGGTCTTTAGTTCTAGAGGACTATTCCTATGAAAAGCCCCAGTCTGTCCAGCTGCCTTGCAGCTCAAGTGGTCAACCCTTTGACTAGAGAGGAAGAAGAGCAGCTGGTGAAATTAATCAGTGTTCGGTAATTTGCATTTTTTTTTATTGTCTCCCTTGGTACTGTGAGATTGGCTCTCTGTCTGGAGGGGACCACGAGCAGCAGCTGCCACGGCATTGTCACAGGGAATAGTAAAGGAGAGAGATCGTGGAACAGAATTCATCTACTAAATATCCCCACAGGTTAACCAGTCCTGGAGTCAGGCAGGCACAGACATTGCTCTTGAAGGCATTTTGTATTGAGTGCAAATGATCCCGTGTATCTGAGAATTGGAAGTCTCTCTTCAAACTGGCTCCCTCTGTGTGCTCTGTTCAGCAAGATGTAGCTTTTGTTTGAGAGTTTGGTTTTCCTTCCAGAACCACCCACTGCAGGGTTACTGACTAGAAGTAGCTACAGAGATAGAAACTGAAGGAGGGTCAGCTGCAGTCATAGGTACATGTGTATAGGGTAGGATGTGCAGGATTCGTCTACCTGCATAGTATCTATGCATGTATAGATATGTATCCATATGGACATATCTATAAAGATGTGTATAATATAGATATAGATGATATGTAGACATGGATATAGATATAGGTATAGGTGCAGATACCAATGTATATAATATAAATGACATAGATGAAATATAGATATTGAGAGAGATACAGATAAAGATACAGATGTCAATGCTTATGATATAGATATAGATGCTATATGACTATAGATCCAGACTATAAATATAGATAAAGGTACAGAGATAGGAATCAGTGTATATGATAGAGAAAACATAGATATGGGTATAGATACAGATAAAGGTACAGATATAGATATGGATACGAATATAAAATTTTTACAAGAGCTAGATCAAAAGGATCTAGTATAGAATACATAGAATAAGTACCTCTTGACTGAAAATAAGCTATGATGAAGTATTGAGCCAATATTTCCAAAACAATCCATGTCCATCACAAGCCCTCTGCTGGAGAAACATGACTGATTTTTTTTGTTCTAAGTATTACTTACTAAACACCATTTGAGCTGCCCTTTCTTTGTCTGGATGATAGTGGTTCCTCGACTAAGACTCATATTCTTTTCAGGCGTTTATTTTTTTCTCCCCATTTCCTTTACATATAAGACCATACATTTAGAGCTGGAAGGGCACTTGGAGGTCATTTAGTCCAAATCCTTCATTTTGAAGATGGGGAGGGGGGGAGTTAAGTGGTTTACCCAAAGTCTCACTAAGGGTAAATGACATAACCACTTGGGACTTCTGTCCCCAGACCCAGAGCTTTTCCACTGCATCATATTGCTTCCTCTAATATCATCTCCATTATTTGGCCTCTTAATACACACATACTCAAGTGCCAGGGTGGTGCAGCTTCTTTATTCACCTAGATACATGGGTCCCAAAGTGATGATACTGCCCCCTGGGGGGCCCTGGAATGATCCAGGGGGAACAGGATTTTTTTTTTTGAAATGACACAAATTTCAAAAAGAAAATGTTAAAGGCTTGAGGAAAATAGATTTTCAATGGGGTACTGAGCAATTTGTTAAAAGGGGGGTCATAAGTCAAATAAGTTTGGGAATCTCTGATAGAGGCAGCAAGATAGAGCATCAGATACCTGTTAGCTCTGTGACCTCAGTGTGCCTCAGTTATCTTCAACTGTAAAATGGGAATGATAATAGCATCTAAGGTTTTTGTGAGGACAATATGCCTAAGCACATAGGAGGTGTTCAATAAATGTTTGCTCCCTTCTCCTTTCTTTGGAAGACCCACTCCCCAAAGATGAGGGATCACTTTTTACCCCCAACGCTCCCCTTCCAAGCACAGCTCTCCCTGATCTGGTCTTTGGCACTGTGGACCAAGCCCCAGACCCACTCATGGGCTCCAGTCAGCATTGGCAGGGCATACATGATAGTTTAGCCCAGAAAAAGTCTATAGGATCACAGACTTCAAGCTGGAAGGGACCTTAGAGGTCATTTAGGTCAGGGCTTCTTAACATCCTTCCACTCCCTACCCCTTTTGGTGTTTTTGGCTACATTGGAGCTTTGTGGCCTGAGCACATGTGCTGTGCAAAGTGCGCATGCTTTGTGTTCAGAACCAAGGCTGCAGTGAAGCTCTGTGATACAACACAGATAAGCACTTCTGCAAATACCTCGGATTCATTACAGGTTTGATTTTGAATTAATTTTTGGTCATTGTGCATTCAGAAACCTTTCACTGCTGCCAAATTTTTTACCACCCCATATGGAGTTTCAACCCACAGTTTAAGAAACACTGATTTAGGTCAACCCCTAATTTAACAAATGAGGAAACTAAGATCCCAAGAAGTTAAATGACTTTCCAAGGTAATGTCAATCAGTAATCATTTATTTATTCCCATAATATTTATATTATATTATATTTATTGTTATGTTATATTGTGTTATGTTGTGGTATGGAATGGTATGGTGTGGTATATTTATTCTATTCTATTATTTTTTTTCTTTTTAAGCAATTGGGGTTAAGTAACTTGCTCAAGGTTACACAGCCAGTTATTTTTGTGTGGGTGTTAAGTCTGAGGCCAGAACCGATCCCAGGTCCTCCCTGGGTCAGTGATCTTACTGCACCACCTAGCCACCCCTATTCTATTCTATTATTATATTATATGCACTTACAATGTACCAGGCATGGTACTAGGCTCTGTGATCAAAGACAAAGATTAAATAGTCTCTACCCTCATGGAGCTTACATATTATTGGAGAAGATAAATATGTACATAAATAAATGTAAGGTATGCTGACCATGTAAGATATTCATACAAGTTGTCTAAATGCAGCTTGTAGGGAGACATTAATAGCTATATCTCTAGAATCTTGCCCACTCTGTTTCAAAGAAAATTTTATTCCTGCCTGAGGGGAGCATGAAAAGAGGTCTAACAATTGTCCTGTCTGTTCTCCTCTGAGAGAAAAAAATACCAGAAGAGAATTATATCCATCTTCTTTACTGTCCTTCAAATACTGTTAATGTAGGAAAATGATTTTTTTCAACTTTGAGACACTTTCCTGACTTCTAGCCCTCAAAGGGAATAGGAATACCCTAAGTTTAAATCTTAAGGCTTGATTCCTTTCCACTAAACACTACTTACATAAAAGACCATGAGTAAAAAGCAAGTATTTAAGCATAAACAAATAAGAGTAGATATATAGATTAGAATATACCAGACAATACACAGAATGATTTGGCTCTTCCACTGGGAATGAGATATCTCAGCTCAAACAACAGAGTCCCTAAACTCACCCCAGGGGAAATTCCCCAAAGCCTCTAGGGAGGCAAGCTAAAAAGTGCGGACATGTGGAATAGCCTGCCCTTGCCTACATATCTGCCTTACAAAGTCTATTTCCTCTCTCTAGGGAGTGATCTCCCTGGAGGGAGTCTGGAACCATGTGTATCCTCAGTCAAAACAAGAAAAAGAAAATGTCTCTCATCTTGAAATCTCTCACCCCAACTCTGCCCCTCACATAGGCCTGTACAGTATCAAGTCATCATGGTATCCACCAATGAAGAGAGTTTTATACAAATGCTCTAGACTTGGAACCTGAGTTATATACGTATATATAAAATAAATGACTTATTGGGGGGGGGGGTGGAGGCTGGGGGGACACCAGGAGCTGGGAATGTCAGGAAAGCCTACACATAGAAAGCATTACTAAGCAGAGTGCTGAAGAAAGTGATAGCTTTTGAAGGTAGAGTTGAGGTGAGCGTACATTTCTGACTCCAGGAATGAGGGACAGCCAATGCAAAGGCACTTGACATTGGATATGGAGGAAATAAGATGGTCTGATCAAACTACAGACTATGGGAAGAGCAAGAGCCAAAGCTAGGATTCTCACCTAGGTCTTCTGTCTCTAAATGCAGTGCTCTCTCTACTGCACTAGTGTTATAATGTGAAAGGACTGAGGAAATGTAATAATAATGAAATCTGAAGATCCCTCTGTATTGCCAAGCTAACAGTTACTTGGCACTTAGCTTCAAATTAAGCCTCTATAAAGAAAACAGAAGGTATGAACCCCTGTGGCTGATGTAACAGGAAGGGGCTGCACAGGGAGGAGCTAATACTGTATAGAAGGAAAAGCCCCAGCTGGGAGAGTCAGAATTTCTTGGGACAAGCATTGTGGAGGCAGAGTAGCTGGTGTGTGTGTGTGTGTGTGTGTGTGTGTGTGTGTGTGTGTGTGAGAGAGAGAGAGAGAGACAGAGAGACAGAGAGAGAGACAGAGACAGAGAGAGAGAGAGAGACAGAGAGAGACAGAGAGAGACAGAGACAGAGACAGAGACAGAGAGAGAGAGACAGAGAGAGAGAGAGAGACAGAGACAGAGCAAGAGAGAGAGAGACAGAGACAGACAGAGAGAGAGAGAGAGACAGAGAGAGAGAGAGAGAGACAGAGAGAGACAGAGAAAGAGAGAGAGAGAGGGAGGGAGAGAGAGAGAACTTCTCTCAGCCAGCATCTTGAGGCTGGTCTGCTACTGCTGGACTGAAAACTGAATTGAGAATTGAGAAGAATTGAGAAGAGAAATGAGAATTGAGAACTGAGATAGAATTTCTTGGAGCAAGCCTCATGGAGGCTAGAGAAAGTGATTTTGATTTTGAGAATAGAGCTTCTGTTGAGACTTTTCTTCTGGGAATTTCTGCTGGGAGTTTCTGAGAACCAGGCTGAGGGGCTACCAACTTCTTCTGGGAGCTGCCAAAGACTTCCAAGGGCCAGCCAGAGCTGCTGAAGACTGAGGAAGCATAACTATGGTGCCAGTACTTTGTACAAATGTTGTTGTGGCTTTGTTAATGTGCATAAATGTTATTGTGGCTTTGTTAAGCATTATCTTCCCAGGAACAGAGACTGTGAAAGATTTGAGGTGAATTGGACACTGTGGGCTTCAATGTGGAGCAGGAACTTCACAGAGAGCTAGATGAGGAAGTGGGAGTTGCCTGCCTTTGAACCCAGGTGACAGTTTTGTGGATTCAGGTAGGAACTGGGACCATGGAAGAGGGCCCATGGTAGCTGAAAGCCTGCCTTGAGTCAAGATGAAAAGACCTCTCCGTGGGTATTGAGTAGTGACAGATGAAATAGGGTACTGAGTAGTGACTGATGAAATTGTAACTTACTTGTAACCTAGGGGTGAAAGGCTTTTGTACTTTCCACTACCCCTTAAGAGGGTACTGAGTAGTGACTGACAAAATTATAACTTAATTGCACCCCATGGGTGGAGGACTTTGACCTTTGTACTTTGTGTCCCTCAAGCCTCCTTAAGGATGACTGAATGATTGAGTTACTAAATGATTGTACTTTGTTTAAAACTATGTGACCACTTTGGTGAAAACTATGTGGCCATTTTAATGATAAATTGTTGAGCTATGACATGGTGAATGCTGTATTTTGATTTTCTGTGAATATTTTGCTCTCATTTGTTATTGAATAAGAGTTCACTGTACTATGTAAACAGAACCTTGAAAGCTGTTCTTAGCAGCAATCCTCTGGAAAGCTGCTCATGTGTGGCTTTACAGGAAAGGACCTTTTTCTCAACATTTGTGGGACCTCAGCAAATTATTTTATATCTATAGACCTCAGATTCTTCACTGACCTAAACCCTATCATCCTAGAATCCTGGAATTGTAAGCAGTGTCCTGCCTATAATACCATCAAACCGGTGCTAGCTCTTTGTAGATAGAAGGGAAAAAGCAGAGCTTCCAAAGAGAGGGAAGTAAGCTAACTTTCAAGAAGAGCATGTAGTCTCTCTATAGCTTCTCTCTGTTGGTTTCATGGCAAATGGGCAAGTTTTTCCTCAGACAATTAAACTTCTTCCTGCTTCTGGCTGGGTCTTCATCTTCCTTCCTCTCTCTCTCTCTCTCTCTCTCTCTCTCTCTCTCTGTCTCTGTCTGTCTGTCTCTGTCTCTCTCTGTCTCTCTCCGTCTTTCTCTCTCTCTCTCTCTCTCTCTCTCTCTCTCTCTCTCTCTCTCTCTCTCTCTCTGTCTTTCTCTGTCTCTCTGTCTTTCTCTCTCTGTCTCTGTCTGTCTGTCTCTCTCTGTCTCTGTCTCTCTGTCTCTCTCTCTGTCTCTGTCTGTCTCTCTCTGTCTCTGTCTCTCTCTGTCTCTCTCTCTCTGTCTCTGTCTCTGTCTCTCTGTCTCTCTGTCTCTCTCTGTCTCTCTCTGTCTCTCTCTCTCTCTCTCTCTGTCTCTCTCTCTCTCTCCCTTTCTCTTTTAGCTTCTTTAATTATCTTACCCATTTCCAGTTCTACACATCAGACTTTAGTTTATTGCTCATGGAATTGTTTTAAAGCACACATTTAAATGTCACTCTATTTGATTCAAGTTATTAAATGACAAAGTCCCACTCTTTAGTCAGAGGTGAGTCTGGGTTCTTGAAAGCTGTGAGAGTAGAGTACAAATTGTGACAGTTTCCACCATGCTGGAAAGGCTTTGAGTAGGGTTAGGACAACAATGTCTTCTTCCCTAGACCCAGATAAGCTAAGGATAGAGGTTCTTTATCAATAACCAGTATGCTTCATGATAAATTATTGACTCATGGCAACTCATGAAATGAAGGAACATACAAAGTGGCCCTCAGTCTTGGATAACTTTCTACTGTTTCTGCAGTGATTGTGCCCAGTGACAACTGGATGCATATACTAAGAGAAGAATGGAAAAAGAAATTTTGCCATTCTTCCTATAAATGAAATCCAAGAGAAAAGAAAATTACAGATAAATGGAAGGCTGGCTCAGAGGTTCTCCTTAGAGAAACAAATGAAAGAGGTGGCAGAGATAGCTTAATCATGTGGCCAAAGGCAAGATGTCCATGGAACATTTGGTCATCTTGCATTTCAGTGCTTCTGGTAACTATTTGCAAAGATAACTGGTAAAGTAACTGCAAGCTTTCCTCCTAGAGGCAGAAAAGTTCTATAAAGAACTATTTTTACCTCTTGGATCTCAGTCTCCTTATCTATAAAATCAACTTTGGCTGGATTGTCTCTGGGGTCTCTTCTAGCTCTAGATCTAAGTAAAGCCCCATTGACAACATGGTGACTTCAGTGCAAAAGTGATGACGGAGAGAAATATATTAGATAATAGAATAAGAATAAGGAATGAGGGGTGCTAAAGTTTTTAGGCTGAAGACAAGCTTCTTACATTTATACCATGAGTAGTTCCTTCAAGAAAAGAATCATTTGGGACAGGTAGATGGCGCAGTGAATAGAGTACTGCTGTGGGCTGCTCAGTGTCCAGCACTTAGCATGATTCAGAGACGTGAATAAGAAATGACCAGCCCATGTGGGTAGTTCAAGGAAGAATGATGAACTCCATTTATTGATTCTCAAGACAAGGTTTTTATAGAGCAAGGAGACAAAGGAGGGGATGGAAGGGATCTCAAGTGTTCATATCATTATCTTAGTCTGTCATATCCTGAAAATAGCATGGCAGTAAGGCCTTTTGTTCTCTAGGTGCCAGAAAGTCTTGGGAAAAGTCAGTTACCTCCTTTCATATGCAGTCACATCACAAAGGATGCTCTTGAGAGCTGGCTTCAAGGCCTGAAGCCAAAGCCACATCATCAAGTACATCTGCATAGGAACTAACCACCTAAGAATTCAAATCTTTAGGTTTTGAACAACTAAAGTTTTGGGGCAGAGCCTTAGATCTAGGCCTCAGGTACCTCTTAATGCAGCCGCAGTCATAAACGGATACAATTGAGAGCAGACTTCAAAGCTGAAGCATAATCCTCAAAAGACATCATGTTTAGAGCTGGCCACTCAAAGATACCTGAGTGCAGAGTCAGATATAAGTCCTGGCTCAGGCCTCTTTGGCTGCCAACAGAGCACCAGCCCTGGAGTCAGGAGGACCTGAGTTCAAATCAGTCTCAGATACTTAACACTTACTAGCCCTGTGACCTTGGGCAGGTCACTTAAACCCAATTGCCCTATCTTCCCCTCTCCAACAAAGAAAGAAAGAAAAAGAAAGAAAGAAAGAAAGAAAGAAAGAAAGAGAGAAAGAAAGAAAGAAAGAAAGAAAGAAAGAAAGAAAGAAAGAAAGAAAGAAAGAAAGAAAGAAAGAAAGAAAGAAAGAAAAGAAAAGAAAGAAAGAAAGCAAAGAAAGAAAGAAAGAAAACAAGAGAAGCAAAAGAAAATAAAAGAAAAGAATCATTTAGGTGTTAGGCATTGTAAGCTCTGAATGACTTCACCAAAAATTGAAATGGAATTTATTTTTAGATGGGAAGCAATTCATTACTGATGTGTGAGTCATTTCTCAATTAGCTATCTGTGTACAGTTAGATCACTGACTTGTGAGAGCAAATATCAAAACGAGTACACAGAAGAAAAGATGAAAGTAAGAAAAATACATGGCAATAATGGAAATTTTGACCTATTCAAACAAGTTTTTGATAAAAAAAATAATATATGGATGGAAATCAGGTTATGTACAATATGGATGGAAATCAGGATATGTATAATATTATGTAATATGTACAATAATTTCGTATGGAAGTTTACCCAATAAAAATCAGTTGCCATAACAAAGATAACCGATGATCCTAAAAAGCATCTGAGTTTGCAAATACTTGACTTACAAGCCAAGTAAATAGATGTAGGACCAAAGGTAGTATTAGTTTAGAATACAAACTTATTTATAAAATCTTACAAAAAAAAGGTGACAGCAAATTATTACTAATATCATCATGTAGAACAGAGAAACAGTGGAGAGTAAGATTATCTGGGTTTTTTGCTGGTTGCTTTATCTTGGAAAGAGATCCAGTTAAACAAAGTCAATCCAAGGGCATTAAAAAAAATGGAAGGAAGACAACAAACAGAAGAAAATGGAAAAGATCTGCAAAGGTTTTTATACCTAACTTTATTCATCATCAAGGACAATAGAAAAACCACAAATGGACTCTAGCCTTACAGTCATAGTTGTGCTTACAGGGAAGGTAGAAATGGCACTGAAGAGAACAAGGACAGGGAAAACAACTGTATTGAACTATGTCCACAAAAAGGAAATCTATGGTGAAGGTGACAAAAAATCAATTAACAGAGTGTGTGAAAGAGGGGGATATATCAAAAAATGCAAAAAAGTTCCCTTCAATCTTTTACAATCCCACTAACCCTACACACTCTTATATGTGTGCTTACACACATACACACACACAAACACACACACATGAGATAGAAAAAATTAAAAATTACTTTTGCATGAATATAAAATTCTGTGTGTTTTTAAATAAAAACCAACTACACACATATCAAAGGTATGCTCAATGAAGATATTAGCAAGGAAGGGGCAGACTTTTGCAATAGATATTATATAGTACACATCTTTGCCATTATAAATTGGATGAATGATTCAGAGAATACAAGATCATGATGAGCATATTGTTAGTTAATTTTTTAAGACCTGATATGGTAGATCAAAATGCTGTCTTAAATATCTTCTTCCAACAAAGTGTCTCTCCCATACATATATCAAAAATGTTTGACTCTTGAATGGTACATAGTGGAAGGGTTGACCAGGAGTTTTCCTAGCCTACAACGATGAAATCAAAGGATGCAAGAGGCAGATAACATAGACAATGAGGTGTTAAAGTAGTCAAATTTGCACCTTGTAAAGTGTCTGCCCCTTTCATATTTTGAGCAGATCATTTTACACCTTGTAAAGAATGTGAGACCTTGAGTGGCTCACACCTTGAGTGACCTATCCATTGATTTAAAATGGAGAGAAAATAGGAATGACCCATTCCCAGCTTGTAAAGGAAGTGTTAAGAAGTGTTTACACTTTGTTGCTCCTTTAGGAAGTATGAAGAAGTTTCTTTGTTGGTCTGATGGAATTATAGGGTGGCCAGCCATTGCCTGGCTGAAGGATAAGCCATATGCCTGGTAGTCTTAAAAAGCCAGCCTGCTACGTAGACACATATTCTCTAAGGAGTTAATCTAAATAGCCAGATCTTGGGGAGTTTCTAGCAGAGTTTCAAAAGGAGAAGGAGGTTTCTTCACCCCACTCCCAAGTATCTAATAGAGTAAAGTTCAGTTATAACTGGAGCAAGTTAATTAAAGGAATCAAGAAATATCTAGTCCTGGCATTCAAGAGTTGCATTATGGAGTGATCAACCTGTTCAATAATTACACTATACCAAGGAAAATTTAACACTACTTATATGACCTTAGGCAAGTCATTCAACTTTTTCTCAGACTCAGTTTTCTCATCTGTAAAATGGGAGTAATAAATGTATCTACCTCACAGGGCTACTGTGAGGATCAAATGAGAGAGAGATAGAGAGAGAGAGAGAGAGAGAGAGAGAGAGAGAGAGAGAGAGAGAGAGAGAGAGAGAGTGTGTGTGTGTGTGTAGGTTATATAAAGTCTCTCTCTCTTCCTCCTCTTTCTCCTCCTCCTCTTTCTCCTCTCCTCTCCCTCTCTCCAGATAGATAAAGATATATACATATACATGTATATATGATATGCACATGTCTTGAACAAATACTAATGTATGTATTAATGAATAATGACCTAGATACAGAATTAAATGGAGGAGAGTTGTCTTACCTCAGGGAAATTATAAGACTCCCTTAATGACCCCAAACTTCTCCCAGAAACAAAGTCCAATCTCCTAAATACCAATATTCTACAGTTGTTATTGTGTAGTTGCAAGTCTTAGAATACTACAGTCTCTAATGTTTCTTAAAAGAACATCACATAGAGAGCAATGGACAAGTTCATGATGGGTGTAAGCAAGACAGACAAGGAACTATAAAGAGCCAGATCAAAAGGCTGTCAAATAAATATATCACTGAATGAAATGGCTCAGTCGCATGGCATAAATGTGGGAGAAGCAATGGAAAGGTCCACTGGTACCCTTGGGATTCCAGGAGAAAGTAGGGAAGGTTCCTAGAACAGTGAATGGACCTCCTGTGGCAAACTAATGGGAAGACACAGAGAAGACTTGTACCAGATAGGCAGACATGAATGGGCTATGATTTATACCTTTGAAAGGAACACATATATTGCTGAGATCATATTTGGATACTGAATAATAATGACAAAAATAGTATTTGTTGCATTATCTTGTCTGCCGTGTTCAGAATGAAGAAGCCATTCATTTCCTAGCTTATATTCTAAAGAGATTCTCTTACAGTGACAACAACCTTACACAGGTTGTTTCAATTAATTCACTGACACCAAGCAACCAGTGTGGCTGATCTGTTTCACTAGACCACCAATTGTTGGTGCTGTGCAAAGACTCACAATCTAATCAGAATGTTTTCCACAAAGTTTCTAAATTATTGCTGCTAGGTTATCAGATTTCAGATACAAGAAGAAAGGACATAGACTGTAAGTTTGATAAAGCTCTAGCCTATGAGGGAAAACCTAAGGGGTTAGGCTATTAGAAATAAAGTATCAGTGTGTCTAGATAGAGAACCAATTATGACAGGAAAATAAGGCGTTTGCCTTATTAAAGGTTTCTCTAGAAATTAGAACAATGAGACCTGTGGTTCATAAATAAAGATGAAATTTCTTGTTTGTCCATGAAAGATTGACCAAAGAAAGGGAAGGAAACAGGGAATAGAAGGGTGGGACAGAGATAGAAAGACAGAGACAAAGCAGAAAGACAGACAGAGACAGACAGAGAGAGAAAGGACATGGGTCCAATAAATAAAAGATAAAATGTGACAATGTGGGACAGGGTAGAGGGAGTAAGGGGGGAACATATCAGGACAGACAGGAAGTTTAAATCAAGGCCTGTCCTGCCTAATATACGCCATCTGTTCACCTTATCCTAAATAGATCTCCCAGGGAGATTTTTTCATGATAAATGCTTAATGTATAGCCCACCACAAATCTCATATTAGTAGAACCAATCCCAGAATTGCAGGGGAAGGGCGGTAAATCATTAGAAAAAGAAAGTAAGAACAGACTAGGAAAAGGAGAAAATGTGGGGAGCAAGATACAATCATGAAAAGTATTTCTTCACATTTCTCTCCAATCACTGGACTCGAGTATAAGTCTGTAGTTCTGGATATGACTCATTTTTAAACCAAAGGTCCAGTTCCCAGCCCCTGATCCCAATGGCTCGCTAGCAAGCTTTGGGCTTTGTTTAGAGAGCCTCCCAGCCCCCACTGAAGATTTAATTAATTTTGTGCAAGGAATGATTAGTTGACATGACAGCAATAAACATCAAATTCCATTAATTAATACCAAGACCATAAGTGTCCATGTTGTTTCTCAATTACACAGTCAGCTACATCTATCCACCCCGTCCTTGCTGGCATAAATTTGGTTGCAGAGTCCGGTTAGGACTGCAGATGGAGAAAGGGACAAAAGGAAGGGACCCATCTGCTTTCTAGGCAGGATAATCGTCTTGGAGCAGCACATACGCCAATGCACTCTCCCTGGAGAAGGGCCAGAAGGGGGCTCCTCAAAGAAAAGATATTCTTTTGACCAAGTGGGATGGCCTCCTTTTCACTGATGGACCAGGACTCTGGCCTGATGCTGCTTCAGAGTTCAGGATACCCCGTTTGCACATGTATTCTTCCCTCCCCAACAAAAATAACTCCCTCTTTTCTAGAAGCTGACATCTTAAATTTCAGAGCAATTCCAGCAGGAAAAAGAAAAGGAATCTTTGATTCTTCCACTAAAATAAAACCCTAAAGGAATCATAGCTTCCATGGAGGTTCTGCCCCCTGGGCTGGGAGACAAAGGGAAAAAGCACATGCAAATGTTCAAGGTTGGGACCTAGAGATTAAGCAGTGTGATTAAATCTTGATAGATTTTATTTTAAGAGAAAAAAATCCTTGTTTGCAGGGCTAGAGAGAGCGCCCCTGGCAATACCCTGATTAATCAGTATCTTGATGAGTATACAGTCCCTCTGAGGACTTAGGCACCAAGGAAACAGTAACATCCTCTGCCAGGCAGCATAGGGTCCATTCCCAGGTGGTCATTACATCTCCATAGTTTCACTGAGCCCCGACCCATAAAACAGCTGCAGTATTATCCTAGAGATTTTTCAATAATTGCTTGTTACTTCAGTGGAATAATTGTGAAAATAAAACCCCAGCCACACCCGGCCCCAGAGGACAAAAGGCCAAGAAAGCTAATAGGTAAATTTCTTCCATACCATTCTAGGAAAGGAGAATCATTCTCTTTGCTTTACCAAATGTATAGGGTTTTACCTATTAGAATATGGAGGAAAGTAATGCAGTGTCCCCAATATCACACAGCAGGTTATTTGTGGTGTCTACAACAGATACACAGCACTCAGCAGGAATGAAAGGGGATGAACCAAAGGTCCAGAATTCATCTAATCACATCCCCTTATTTTACAGATGAGGAAAAGAGAAATCCAGAGAAACTAAATAATTTACCTAAGGCTCTGCCGCCAATATCAGAGGCAGAATTTGAACCCCTGTCCTTTGACTCTACACCCCATTACCATGCTGCATGAAACAGAAAAGAAAGGTTAAGAATATGCCAACCTGCTCCACATATTAAGGTTGGGGAGAAGAATTCTGCTACCATTTTTTAACTACCATTTTTAAATATTGAACAGGACATGAAAGGGACTGGGAAGTCATATTTCAGATAGAAACATGTCTATCTGCTATTACCAGGATGTGGTACAATCTGAATATGTCATGACCTTATCTTGTTTAAATTTGACAATGCCATTGGTAAAAGTCTAATCAACAATACTCCTTAATTCTGAGTTAAGAGATCATTCAGAGTCAAGAGATCAACCCTAAATGGGGGGAAGGGGTGAGGCAAGTGACTTTAGACAATCATCATCCATTCCTCTCTTTTTCATCTCTAAAATGGGGACTATAATACCTGCTCTACCCTTTGTTTGTGTGTATGTATATGTGTGTTTTGTGTGGATGTGTATTAAAATCAACATATATAAAAACACTTCAAGAAATATTTGATTTACTGTGCGACCTTGGGCAAGTCACTTAACCCCAATTGCCCTGCCTTCCCCCCTCTAAAAAGAAGAAAGAGAGAGAGAGAGAGAGAGAGAGAGAGAGAGAGAGAGAGAGAGAGAGAGAGAGGGAGGGAGGGAGGGAGGGAGGGAGGGAGGAAGGAAGGAAGGAAGGAAGGAAGGAAGGAAGGAAGGAAGGAAGGAAGGAAGGAAGGAAGGAAGAAAGAAATATTTGGACTAAGATAATAGATTGTAGACTTGAGAGGAACCTTGAAAGCTATCTAGTCTGACACAGATGAAGAGCCTCAAGCCATGAGAATTTAAGTGACTTGCCCAAAGCTCATAGGTTATAAGGGGACAGCACCACTCTCCATTTTCTATCAGCAGCTCTGAATGGTTTCTCTTCATTGAACATCATGCCTCCTCTAGGATAAGCTGGTCACATGAAATCTCATCACCATGCAGACTCAGTTTTTGATATTCAACATCTTTTTAACTCTCTTAGTTGCCTCTCCTCTCTGACTAGAGGGTTAGAGTAAAGTCCTCCCAAAGTCTTCCTTTATAAAGGACTCAGAACTTGCTGGTTTAACTCTCCATTTCTCATCAACAGTTATTTTTGGTTTCCAAGAAACAGCATGCCCCAGAGCTGAATGGCCTTTGTTAGTCCCCTCCTTCTTGCTCCTTTCCAATTTCCTTTTTCGTGTTGTCTTCCCTCCATTAGATTGCAAGTCCCTTGAGGGCAGGAACTGTGCTTTTTATTATTTGTTTAAAATTTGTTTTCTTATTTATTTATTTCTTATTTATCACCAGCACTTCCTGGTACATGGTAGGCACTTAATAAATACTTATTGAATTGAATTGAATTGAAACTTAGTTGAATTCAGGTCACTCCTTTAACTTCAATATTCTTTCCATTGTATCATTTTTAAGCATTATGTAAATGAAAGGTATTGTTGTTTCTAGAAACATTGGTAGCCTCATAAATAAAATGACTTAGAAATGAGATGTCAGTGTTGTTTCCCAAAACAGATCTCAAAGGAGTTCTACTGTATTTCAGAAGTTAGAGTTGGTGGGAAATGTTTCAAAAATCCTGGGCTATATTTTCAAGAAAAGGGACACATCTCTGAAAAGACCCACTGACCCTTAGCTAGTAGTATCCTTTCACTCCAGCTTGTTGTAATGATCTTTCCTGTCCCTTAAAAACCCTGAGGGAATTTGAAGACCTTCCCTGCTTTGAAAATATACCCTGCCCCCTAAAGGCTGAATATAATCACATGGAGCCTGTGGTGGGAAGAGTTTGCTGAAGGGTGGAGCAGAACCCATAGGAAGTTGGGAGCCAGAGCAGCTAGACATGGTTGGGAGGAGAGAATTCATCTGAGGGAGACAGTTAGGCTTGTGAGTAAAAGTTGGTGTTTGCCACTTGCTGTGACAGCTAAGCTTGTGTTGGTTTATGCAAAGACTAAAGGATGTTGTGGCTCTCTGCTATGATATGGTACATTAATTTCCATGTTGCTATAATGGATTTGCTTTCCTGGTGTTGGGATTTGTTTTTCTGGTGTCTGAATAAATATTTTGTTTCTGTCTTCTCTATGGAGAGTCTGTTATATTTTTGTAATTGAGCACTATGCTGGTATATTTATTGTGACTGTTGACACTGTGAATATTGCATTGGCACTAAATTTGGCAGTGAGGATGGGATCACAAAATAATGGATTTCTATTTGGAGGCAGAAGGGATTTAGAAGAAGAGATGACTATCCCAGTTAGTAGGATTTACCTTATTCCTCCCTAGCAAGGGAGTGGTCTAAAAGTATAGGGCTCTGTGAAAACTGGGAGCCGAGGTTGCAGCAGGGAGAACCTAGAGATTTAGCAGCATGTTTGCAAAGAATACCAACAAAACCCAGGAGAGAGCAGGAGGCACTGTGTAGGAAAGACTGGGTTTTACTAGCAGGCTACCATATTATGTGTAAGTGTAGAGACAAGCTGTTACAAGAGAAAACTCAAATGGAGACAGAGTTGGCTGTGTTGCAGCATTCAAGTTCTCCTTTAGAAGAGCAAGCTGGAGGATCTCAGGTGATAGCAGAGAAAGCTATTGTGAATTTGGCTCAGGAAAAGAAGCAGAAAAGTAACAGGAGAAAAGTTCATGCAGTTTTGGTAGAGACTAAACTTAGTTTCGATGACAACAACTGCCAGGAGAATGCATGGGTACAGATGAATACAATGTTTCATTACCTGGCTTTTACAAGGGCAGAAGTTTGTCCCATACTGAGAAGAAAGCAGGAGAATCAGGGAGGCCAAATAGAGTTCAGGGACATAATTGAGGATTGCACTCAGCAGGAGATTATTGATATATTAAGCAGATTTACCCAAAGGATAGGGCAATCGTTGGTGTCTTAGATGGTGAGAAACAGTAATGAAGGGTCCAGAGGAGTATGAGTAGATAATGTGGACTGCTTGAAATTTATAGGTATTTGTCAGAATCCTTTTGTCCAGCAAACTTCAGAGATTTTCATATGGCAGGAGCTAACAATATGACCAATCTGTTAGCTTTAGCTGCCTATGGATGCAATAAAATGCATCCCACTGATTCTATGTGACCTAGTGGAGAGATACTCTGGTATTTACTTACAGACTACATGAGAAAGTTCAAAGAAGAAGTAATGAAAACTGCTATCATGGTTGCAGATGCAAATGCAGTTCCTCATAGAAATATCATAGTGAAGAGGACTCTTCCTGCTTATAAGAACCTATTTCTGACTCTACTAAGTGGTGAAATAGGGTAGCCTCTTTCAGAGGTTCTGAATAAGATTTCATAGCTAAGTGACTTGGAAGAATGGGGAAAAGATAAATTTCCTTCAGAGAGAAAAGAAAATGAGCAACAGATTCAGTCAGAATAGATTGACCAAAAAAAGAATTATTCACTGCTCTCTTGAGAGCAGGGGTTGATTTTGGAAGAATCGATGGTATTCCAACTAATGAACTTTCATAAAATGTACCAAGATGAGGGATTTAACATTAGACAGAACAGACAAGTGAAAGCTGCCCTACAGATGCTCCTGAACCATTGTATCCAAGTTCATCACACTTTCAGGGAGAATAGGAAATTAGCCAAGCCCTAGCTCAGATTAAATAAATACAAAGATAAGATTGCAGATCCCATATCAATCTGACTGTATATTGGAAAAATGAATCAAATACTGTAACTAGGGCATTAATTAATACTGGGGTGGAGAACTCCCTTATTTATGGGAACCCCAATAAGTTCAAGTATGGAACTCCTATTACCATCACAGGACTGGAAGGGGCTGAAATATCAGCCAGACAAGTCAAACTAATGATGAAAATTAGATAATTACCTAAGAAAGAATATACTGTGGTTATTGTACCCATTCCTGAATACATCATTGGAATAGATATATTGAGAGGTATGGCCCTGAATTTACCTGAAGATACCAATTTACAGTAAGATAAGAATTAATACTGTTTTAGTGGGAAAAATAAAAATGGACCCAATCACTTTACCTGAACCTTCTGAAGTAATTACTTTAAAGCAGTATCATGTGCCAAGTGGGCAAGATGAAATTGCCAATACTATAAAGGAATATGCTGAAGCAGGAGTGTTAGTCCCTAGAACCACACAAAACCATAGTATGAAAATCAGATGGTACATGGAAAACGACAGTGGGTTATAGAAAATTGAATAAGGTTACTCCTCCCTTGTATGTTGCTCTGCCAGATACTGTCACCTTAATAGCAAGGATCCAGAAATATGATGGGACTTGATACAGTTATTGATTTAGTAAATGCTTTCTTTACCATCCCAATAGACTCTAAACAATGGGGCCAATTTTCTTTCATTTGGCAGGGCAGGCAATATACTTTCACCCACAAGGATAGCTGTACAGTCCCAGTATTTGTCATAGGGTTGTGGCTGAACATTTGGATGAATTAAAGCTACCTGGTGTACAGCTTACCTACTGCATTGATGATATTATGGTACAAGGAAACAATGTTAAAGAAGTGGAGAAGAGTCTGACACTTTTAATTGAGCATATGAAAAGCAAAGGGTGGGAAATTAGCCCTGTAAAGATTCAAGCACCAGCTCAAAATGTAAAATGTTGGGGTCTACAATGGAATAAGGGACTGCAAGAGATTCTTCCACAAATCCAACAATAAATTCAGGATTTTCCTATCCCTGCCAATAAGAAAGAGGCCCAAAAGTTTATATAATTATTTGGATATTGGCGACATCATACACCAAATCTAGGACAAATTTTGGAACCTTATATAAAGTTACTGAAAAGAAATATGAATCTGACTGGGGACTTGAGCAGAGTAAAGCTTTTGAAGAAGCCAAGGCTGCTATACAATTGGCTAGATTTATGACCTATGCAAAATGGCCCAATGGAATTACAAGTGACTATACAGGATGATTATGCAAACAGGAGTTTATGGCAGAAACAACAAAGCTGAAATGTCCCTTTAGGATTTTGGTCTAGAGTTCCATATACATCTTTTGAAAAGTAGTTGTTAGTTGTATATTGGGCTTAGGAAGAGACTGAACAGCTGACTCTGGGTCACGAAGTGAGATGAAGGTCTGGAATCCCAATTATGATCTGGGTAATGAGTACCCCAGCTTCTCACAGAATTGCGCATGCTCAACAGGAATAATTATAATTAAATGGAAATGACACATACAAAATAGAGCTAAAACAGTCAAAAGTGGAGTTTCTTCTCTATATGAATCTATACCAAACATCAATACTGAGGGAAATGATACATCTCCTGAACCAAAGCAACAGTTGGTACAGTCCTTGGTAAAATGGATGATGTATATGATGGATTAATCAAAGAGGAGAAGAAACACACATGATTTACTGATGGGACAGCAAAATATTTGGACCATAAAAGACACTGGAAAAGAGTAACCCATACCCCATGTACTAGACAAACTTTGGAAAATACTGGGATAGGTGGAAGTAGTCAATAGGCTGAACTTATGGCAGTACATCAAGCCATCAGAACAGAACAAGGAGGACAGTGTCATATATTTACCAATTCATGGGTGGTAGCTAATGGGTTAGCTACATGGATGCCCATGTGGAAAAATTAAAAATTGGGAAATTCATGGTAAACAAGTCTGGGGCATAGAATTATGGGAAGATATATGGGACATGTCTTTGGTTACTAATTTGTCAGTTTTTCATGTAGATGCTCACGTGGCCCTCAACATGCCAGATCATGAGTACAATACACACGCTGATCGACTAGAAAAGATTGTTAATCACCATATTGTCCCTACTCTGACACCAACTGATGATCCAGTACTAGCAAAATGACCAGCCATTTAGGGGTCTGGACCACACACTGGCAGGCATAAGATCAAGGTATTAGTATCTCTCATTTATTGTTAAAACAAAGAACAGAGGAATATCATGTATGTCAATTAGAAAAGGAATGAACTATTCCTCAGGTAGTAACTGGGAAGATAATAAAGGGGAAAGTCCCAGGCCAAATCTGTCAAATAGATTATATTGGTCCTCTACCACAAGATAAAGGATGCAAATTTATATGTACTTGTGCTGACACCTATTCGGGTGTACAGGTGGCTTGTCCTTATAAGAATGCAACCCAGAAAAACACTTATAAAACTCTAGATCTCATAAGTCTATATTATGGAACCCCAATGCAAATTCAAAATAACAATGGGTCACATTTCAAAGGTAATGAAATGCAGAGATATTGTATATTCAGCAATATAGAATGGATATATCATATTCCATATTATCTATAAGCATCTGGGTTAATTGAAAGAATGAATGGTTATTGAAAGAACAGTTAAGGAAGTTCAGTTCTAATAATTTGTATCCACATTAGAAAGATAATTTGTTCACTGCTTTATGTAATTTGAATAATAGACCTTTGGGAGGAAGTACACATCTGTCCAGAATGATGACCTCAAAGCTGTAAATTAGAAAACAGAAGACACATAAGATCCCAAATATTGAGTATTAGACTGTGAGGCAAGATGTCCCATCACTGTATTCAGGAACACCTGGTTTGGCAGGATATGATTTACATTACTTAGAGGACTTTTGGTTGGATAGAAAAGAAATAAGAAATATCTCTACTGGAATATGTATGAAAATCCCTAAAAATCATTTTGGATGGATACTACCTAAATCAGGTTTAGCAGTTCAAGAAATACATTTATTGGGGTGGCTAGGTGGCGCAGAGTAAAGCGTCAGCCCTGGAGTCAGAAGGACCTGAGTTCGGATCCAACTTCAGACACTTACACACACAAATAAAAACCTAGCTGTGTGACCTTGGGCAAGTTACTTAACCCCAATTGCCCTCCAAAAAAAGCAAAAAAAAAATACATTTATTGGCTGGAGTAATAGATTCTAATTATCAAGGAGAAATTATTGTGATGCTGCAAAATTTGGGTGAAGAACCACACAGTTTTGTAAAAAAGATAGAATAGTTCAAGTGATTATTATTCCTTGTGAAACAATACCCCTTGTGAAAATTGACCCTCCTTCTGAAATAACTATCAGAGGAACTGAAGGGTTTGGTATTACTAATAGCATAAAATTGGGAGCTAAAGTATGAGTAAAGCAGAAGCCAGATGATGTTCCAAAGGCCATGGAGATTATAGCACATAGGAAAGCTGTTGTTTATTCAGGAGAAGATGATGACCAAATTGTACCCTTAGGTACAATGTGAGGCTATGAGGCTATGTTAGTGAGTTCATGGACTCTAGAAGTATGGTTGACCCTATATTTGTTTCTTTTGGGGGTTTTGTCTGTTAAACTTGTTTGTGAGATTTATTTCCTGCAAGAAATAAAGTTCTATGTCCAATTCAGCTGAAAGTAGCTATGGAGAAGAGATCTTTACTCCTTACCCCAAGATTTTGAGCCCCATTTGTTCAAGGGGGACAGATGAGGAGCTTGTGCCCAAGCCCCCACCCTAGTATATTGTTTTATGTGGTTATTTTTTATTATCCCTATTATATTGTTGCAAAGTTTTGTTGACACCAATTATCCCTAAACTCTCATTATTCTATGTGATGAAATGTATTGTTCATATATTTTTGCTATGTTAGGGACATGAAAGATCTTGGAGCTGAATGTAATGGTAATGAGAATTTGAAGATTTTCCCTGACCCTTAATAAGCCTAAGGGAATTTGAATACCTTCCTTACTTTGAAAATATAACCTACCCCAATAGGATGAATGTAATCACATGGAGCCTGTGGTGGGAGGAGTTTGCTAAAGGGTGGAGCAGAGCCTACAGGAAAGTGGGAATCAGAGCAACTAGACATGATTGGGAGAGGACACATCCGAGAGATACAGTTAGGCTTATGAGTAAATGTTGGTTTATGGGAAGGCTAAAAGATGCTGTGGCTCTCTCTGCTGTGGTGGCTTATTAACTTCTTTGCTACTATGATGGAATCAGCTTACTGGTTTTCAGATTCAGTTTTGAGGTGTCTGAATAAATGTTTTGCTTCTGTCTTCTATATGGAGAGTCTGTTATATCTTGTGCTAAAGCAGTATGCCAGCCTATTTATAGTGACTGTTGTCACTGTGAATATTGCATTGTCATTACACTTGTCAAGGTCTAGGGCTGTGTCTCTTGGCTAAGGGATTGCTTCACACGGCTTGTTCAAATAATACCCTGGTATTCCTCAGATCTATACTCCACTCAATTTACTTGACTTAATTCCAAGCAAATCCATTAAAGGCACTATCTCAATGAATATTTTATCCAGCTATGACATAGTGACTCCCATTTAGGGGGAGGGCTGACAAGGAGCTGAGACAATGAACTACTAAAATAGCCAACTAATCATCAATGCCAATAGAAATCCAGTCGGGAGACCTAATGGTTTTCTACAAGAAAAATCCAAGTCCTATGTACTCTCTGATAGTAAAAGGATTATTCTTGCAAACTCTTTTAAATCATATTCAGATACCATCAGCCATTAGCAAGGGGGCACATTGTTTGATAATTCATTTTATTTCTCTTCATTAAACATGGCTTCTGGAGAAATATATTTATGTTACATTATTCTCAAAACCATCCTCTTCCTTTACACTGGATATACCAATAGAAGACAAGAAGAAAAAGGAAAAAAAGAGAGCTCTTCCTCCATTCCCAAAATTACTTGTTTTGCCCCAACCCTGGCATGTTGATTAGACATGGCTGCAGAAGCATGGAGATCTAGATTGAGGGTTCTTAACCTTGGATCCATGGATAGAGTTGAGTGGGTTCATAAATTTATATGGAAAAAAACCTAACACCTTTATTTTCATCAACCTCCAGCTGAAATTAAACATTTCTTTCAATTATTTAAAAACATTCTTATCAGAAGTGGTCTATCATAAGTAGGTTCCATCAGACTACCAAAGGAGTCCTTAACATACACAAAAATAAGAATTCCTGACTTGAGTTCATTTTACTTGAATGGGCATACTTGTTTTTACTTTCCTTTTTTTTTTAATTAAAAAAATGCTTTATTAACTTCTGGTTTACATCATTCATTTCCACCAGATTATGAGTTACATTTTTCTCCCATTTTTTCCCTACCCACCACCCCAGAATAGCAGTCCCACTAGATATCCCCTCATCCAGTCTGCTCTCTCCCATATCTTCTCCCATATCCCCTTCGACTTTGCCATTAGGGCAAGGTGAATCTCTGAGCCCCAATGCCTGGACATCACTAGCTTCCATTTGCTCCAGTCTAACTCTGAAGGAATGAATCTCCTCAGTGAGCTTTTGAGATTCTTTTTCCATCTGGCAAATTCAACTTTAAAAAGTTAACCTTAAAAGGCATTCTTCTCCTCATTGCCTTTCTGAGCCTCTTTTGCCATTTGAGTTAGTCTATTTTTTAAGGTGTTATTTTCCTCAGTCAGGCTGTTCACTGTCATTTCATACTTTTCTTGCATCTTTTTCATTTCTCTTCCCAAATTTTCCCCCACTTCTCTTATCTGCTTCTTAAGGTCCTCTATGGCCTGTAGCCAGCTTGTATTTTCATTTGGGGCTTTTGGTGCAGGAGTTCTGACCTCACAGTCCTCCTCCATGCTTTGAGCCTCTTTGCCCCTAAAATAGGAGTCCAATGTTGAACTTTTCTGTTTATTTTATTTCATTTGCCTAGATATGTTGCCACTTAATTACTTGATTTTGGGGCTTGTTGCCACAGTAGGACTCTGCCACCAGACAGGGGAGCTTCCGCCCAAATGTGGGGTCTTCACAACTTCCGCCAGATGGGTGGCCTCTGTAAAGCCTCCTCCCACTCTGGCAAATTGGATACCCACCCCAAACTTCCCCCCCAGACCATAATCCAGATCCAGGCAGTTTAAAGCAAAAGCGATTAACCCCCAGACTGATTGCCGGATCTCCCTACAGTTCACAGACCAGGAGCTAGAGCCACTACTGACTCTGCAAAATGGCTTCTGTGCAGCTGTTTCTTCAGCAGCTTTTCGCCACCAGGGGAGGAAGCCACGCGTTCCCCCAAATACTGGTCCCAAAGTCCATAGGGCACTAACCTCTCACTTTGTCCTAGGCATATCTGTGCTGATAATTCTGGAATCGCCACAATTGCTGGTGTTTTGGGGTCCCTCCAGCCGGCTGAAGGCCTGGCCACCCTGGGGCTAAAACCTCGGACCTGGGCTCCGCTCTGCGAGCTGTGCTGTCGGTTCCCAGTGGGCTGTGCTGCCTGCTCTCAGAGCAATGCGCTGGCCACTCCCTGCAGGGCTGCTAGGCTGTCCTCAGCAGGAGGTTAGCTTCTCTGTGCCGTTCTGTGGGTGCTGTGGCTTCAGAAGTTGTTCGGAGTCCCCTTTCCTGTTTTTACTTTTCTATAGGCAAAATGAACTGCTAGCTCTTTGCCAAATTCAATGTTCTACCTATGGTTTTTGATTTTTGTTCTTCCCACAGGCTTCCATGTCTGGAATTTTGTCTCTCAGGATCTTAACCTTCCTTCAAGACTCAGCTCAGATGTCCCTTCCTCTTACTGGTTTTCCTGTTCCCCATCATCTGACAATTCTCTTTTCCTCCTCAACTCACCTTGAATTTCCTTGTTTGTGTACAAATGTTTGTATGTGTCCTAGACCCATTAGGCAGTCTGATGATGCCTAGAGACAAAGACCCCTTCTCAAAATCATGTTTTTAAATAATTAAAGGAAATGCTAAACTACGGTTCAAAATTAGTGAAAATAAAAACACCTTCCCCACCCTACCCGCCACTTTGGTTCAAATTTACAACCCACCCCATCTCTCATTCCCTCTTTAATCTATCCCTAGAATCAGATTAAGCCCTGGCATACAACTGTATTACCTCACCCCTCACTTTAGCAGAAACACAAACTCCTTGAGATAGGCCCCATTATGTTTGATTTTAATCTTTTCTTCCCTGTTGGCTAATACAGTGCCTGAAGACATATAGTAGGCACATTTAAAAATATTTGTTGAGTTATTATTGAATTGACAATAATTTGATTCAATTTTTAAGAATAGGATTTCTATCACGTTTGCCAAAGGGGAGCTATTTCTGGGCAGAGAAGGTGCCCTGCCCACCTTCAAAACATACTGGTTTTATTCTAGCCACATAGAATGCTGGTAGTAAGTGAATGGTGACCCATCACTGACAAAGTAACTCCCACCACAAGGGACTACAAGCAGCTAGCATTGTCACTTGTCTTTACTGAGGGCTGACTTTCCGTATGGATAACGGTGTCCCCACATTTAGCCTAGGAAGACTATTCCAGTAACATGGATGCTATAAGATAACTAGGCCAAGCCTGGTAGAAGGAAAATGCTAGGGAAAATGTGGAGCCTTATTTTTTCAGTGGCATAGTTGAAGAGATACCCCAGCCCCCCAAGGGCCCAGGAACTCAATGTACCTTCAATAGGAAACTAAGTGAACCCTGCTGAGATGGAAATGTGTGGTTCCAGCAAGTCTGGCTATTACCAACCTGAGACTGAGGTCACCCTGGCTGCTCCAGGCTCCTACAAGCTCGTTCATTTCATTCAGACTCATACTCAAGATTTATTTTTATGGACAGTGAATTTTTTTTGTACCTTTCCCTCATTTAACCTTCATTATCAAAAGCTCTGCCCAAAGCCCATTGATGCACTGCTATTGCCCATATACCATTTCCCAACATAAACCATTTAAAGTATTTATTTTATTTTATTTTTCCTTCTGTTACATTTCATTTCAAATGTGCATGTGGGAGAATATGTCTTGTTTTTATGTTGTCTCTTACAGACTATAAGCCCTAACAGCAGGGGCTACCTATTCTGAAGGCTAATAAGCAACAAGAACATTTATTATACATAACAAAAAAACATGATGTGCTGGTTCTTTTGGGAAAGTTTTTTTTTTTTTAATTTATGTGTAACTAGGCAAATTAAAAAGAAGAAGAACTATAGTACTTTGACAGTTCTACAAGCCATGTAAAAGAGGAAATATGGTAAAAACCCATAAGAAAAGCCAGCAAAGGTAAGGGCACAGAGCTCTTACATTAATGTCCATTACAAAGAGGCAGTATGGTGTAATGGGAAGAACTCTTGGACTTTTCAGACAATTTCAAGTCCTGTTTCTTTCATTTACTAGTTGTGGGACCTTAGGTAAGTCACAACTTCTTTGATCTTCATTCTTATCATGCATATAATAATATCTCCTCTACCTGGTTAACAAGAGTATTTAATTTCTAATGAAAAAATCAAAAGTGCTTTATGAACAGGAAAACATAGAAATTTCAAATGTTGCTAACAGAGGGAGAATATAATAAGGGACTGGCCAATAGGAGCATAGTCGTGTGCTCAGCCTTATGTAATACTCCATGTTGGAGAGTATGCAAACATTGTATGCCATTCCACTTACCTGAATGTCTGTTAAGTCAGAACCAAGAGTACATACAAAAGATTCCCACAGAGGTGACTCAGTCTAGTTTAGCTGGTGGTGATCAAAGGAAGACATCTGAGAGTGGAGAGAGATCTTATGTCATTATCTCTCTACCCAGTTGAGGTCTATGAGCAAGACTGTTGCTTTTGCCCCTTTTCCTTGTGTCAGGTAAAGAAGTTCTGAACACAGAACAGACTAGGCTGCACCTTTGTGAGCTTTCAAAAGTCACGAGAGCACCAAGTGTCAAGGAACTAGAGTTTATGCTGAAATCTACTTGTAACTGAGGTATGTAAGGTAGCTTTGAGGCCCTAAGAGTGACTTGCTTGACCCAGGATAGCAGTAGATTGACCACACCCAAGAACAAGCAACTCCAGTTATGCCATTTGAAAGTGAACTTGGCAGGGCAAATGCTATGTAGTCATCTTCTTAAGTTTGAGCCCACTCTCCCCAGGGTCAAGATAATATAAGGGAGAGTGTTTGCTAGGGTTTGGGGAAAATATACCACTGTTCTTACTCTATCTTCTTAGTACAGAACCCTTTGAAAAAGATAATTAATGTTAAATGGTTACATGATAGTGGGGTGTTAATCAATATCGAGGAGATATTAACTGGTACCAGTCAGATGATACTGAAGAGATAACTGGCTGATTGATATTAGAGTGAACACATGGGGATATAAAGGATTAAGCTGGTATGGCTAGGTGGAGCAGTGAATAGACCACTGGCCCTAGAGTCAGGAGGACCTGAATTCAAATCTGAACTCAGACACTTAACACTTTCTAGCCATGTAACTTTGGGCAAGTCACTTAACCCCAATTGCCCTGCCCTCCCCCTAGCAAAAAGCAAAAAATAAATAAAAATAAAGAATTAAGCCTTAGAAAAGACTTCTATAACCCTTTAGGATTGCTCCTTAAACCCTGAAGGGGAGATATAGCCAACTTCTAACTTGCTAATGTGTGTGGGAGCTGATACAGGGATCCCCTCCCCCTGAGTTTAAAACAGTCAATTAGAGATTGTTTCATTTTTTGTGTGTCCCCAGTACCCAACACAGCGCCTGACACAACAATAATAAATGCTTGTCTATTTAGTGATTCTTTAATACTTCAATTAGCCCACTGATTTGTTAGAAAGTAAGCTTCTTGCTGCTTCTTTCCTTTTGTCTTGGTGTCTCTGGCACCTCCCATAATACCTAGCACATAGCAAGTGATTAATAAATGCTTACTTACTTGCTTGGTCAATTGATGTGGACTCTCCTTCCATTGGTGTACAAGGTGCTCCATCTAGATTTACTCTGACCAATTCTAGTCTAGGTTCTTCCATAAATCATCTGTAAGACATGATCTACCCAATGCATCAGAGACCTTTCCCTTGTTATTTTAATATTTCATGGACACCAATGCAATAATATCTGAGCTGTCCCTCTGTTATTCTTGGCTTTCACCATAAGACTGGCCCAATTCCTTTTCCAGTTAATCTATGTACTTGATGATATCTCTCACACCACATACTAGAAAGTCATCATTAATAATGAGCTGTAAGCCTGCTTAGAAGCACCATGTATCTTTTCACTATTTTGTGAGTTTTCTGCCATTTTCATTATTCTAATGTATAGTGTCCATAGGCATCTCTAATCACTAGAGGAATTTTTTTTAAAGCTTGGTTTTTGTACCAGTGAACAGTTCCTCTATGGTTGCACCTGCATCTTTTAATAATTAGAGGCAGCTCAGGATAGGGTATTGAGAGTTAACCTCTGCTCACAAAGCCCAGGGTGCAAAGCCTACCACCATCACATATTAACTATGTGACCCTGGCAAAGTCATTTAACCTTTCTGTGTCTTGGATAACTCCCCAAGATTATAAATTGCAGAACAGCTGCAGATTTGTTATGGTAGAGGGAATTTTCTCACTGGGAGTTCCCTTTAACAACCAAAATCACAGGTATGGTAGAATTTCAATGTTTAAACAATAATCCAGAAACATCTGGGGAGATAAAAAATTATTACAGTTAGTGAGTTTAAAAAATGTTCAATACATTTGTGTGTATGTGTTAAAAATAGAGAATTTGGGGGGCGGCTAGGTGGCGCAGTGAGTAGAGCGTCGGCCCTGGAGTCAGAAGGACCTGAGTTCGGATCCAGCCTCAGACACTTAATGCACACACAAACAAAAAACCTAGCCATGTGACCTTGGGCAAGTTACTTAACCCCAATTGCCCTCCAAAAAGCAAAAAAAAAAAAAAATAGAGAATTTGGGCATTTGAAAAGTGAGAGAGTTTGCAAAGGGCAGAATAGAGTTCTGGGTTTAGAGTCAGGAAAATCGAAGTTCAAATGCTAAGAGACTAGCTATGTGATGTTGGGCAAATCACTTAACATCTTTTTTCCCTTAGTTTCCTCGTCTATAAGTGAGGATTATATGTACCCGAACTCATCTATCCATTCTTTAATTAACAGGCAGCTGGGTGGTCCAGTAGAGAAAATGCTGAACTTCAAATGAAAAAGACCTCATCTCAGATTCTGTCTTAGATACTTACTGGCTATGTGATCCTGGACAAGTCACTTTCCACCCCACCCAACTTAGTTGGCTACTCTTAGTTGGCTAGTGAGGGGCATGGAAGTTTTATTTTACAAAGAAAACTGATCACCTTGTTTAAACCCTGGGTATCTTTAATTGTTTAACCTTAAATGTCCCTAAACTCAAGAACTTAGCCAGAAGCCAGAAAGAAATCATCACTAATTGCAATTTTTTTCAGCATTTTTGTAGTGGAAAATATTTTTATTGCTATCTTATAGATGGGTCCTCCCCACCAAAACATCTTGTTGACAGGAATTCACTGGTCAGTGTTTCCCTATAGACATGGCCTCCAATTCATGCTCACTCTTTCCAATAAATATCCCTCTTTCCCAGAAATGTGCCTGCCAACACAATAACTATGAGCCCACACTAGGTTCTGTGCCATAGCATGTATTTCTGGGGACAGATTTATCTTCTTCCAGTTTCTTAAGATGTGTTCTAGTAAATTAGATCTCTCCTCTATATTTTCTTCTTTTTTTCCATTCCACAAAACTGCTATTGTTACTCCTAAATGAAGCTCGAGAATCATGTTTGATTACAAAGGATGGAGTGTTTAAAGTGGTAAGGTTAGGGATGGAAAAAATGAAAATCATGTAATTTAATAATGAGCCTCGACAATAGGGGGGAGGCAGGGAACTCTTCCTGCAGCATTGTTGACAATGATCAGCTCCGGATGCCTGTACTCTTGCCTATTAGAAGGATTCAGGATTCTCCCTTTGCCAACATAGCACTGAACTGTTCATAATTAAGGTCTTTGGTATGCACGTGAAATTGGACAATCTGCAGTTGCTTTCCTGCACTCCAGTGAATTTTCAATGAAAAAAAGGACTTAATTTAGCAGATTATCAGTTGAATATTTGGGGAGGAATTTGAGTATCTTTGTGGCACATTGTCTGTTTTCCATTTAATGGAAATGGAGAAAGGGACATCCCTTTTGAGGGCTAAATTCCATTCAGAGAAAAACAATGGGTTCTTATGGCTTCCCCTAACATTCAGTAGTTCCCTGACAGCAGAATTTGGATAAGAGGTATAAGCCTGACTTTTCCCTATCAGAGGTGTGTGCTCCAGTACATAGTGGGCCTTGGATTGGCCTTCAGCCTTGGATAACCATTAGCTCATGTACTTCAGCAATCAGCAAAAGCAAAGAAGGTCTCCTGCACTTTGGGTAGGCTCTTTGCAGTGAACTTTTTGGAGAACATGAATAAGCATCCCACAAGAGAAGCAGGCATAGGTGTGTTATCAGCATCAATGGGGGGAGGCATTCTTGAATCAATAAAATCATATTTCTATTAGCTTATCCATTACATTTATACATTACATTAGCTTATCCATTTCATAAAATCTCATTTTTTTTCCATTTCTCCCACTGATTTCTGAGGCTCATTTGGTAGACAATCCTTATAATGCCTTAGCTTTTCTACTCAATAAAATGTGAATAATAAGGATCTGGGATGAGGGAGGGAAAAAAGGAAGAACAGGAATGGAAATGAAGGTTCTCCTGCCAACATCAAGGCCAAACAGTCTCAAAAGGTTGCCTCTAAGTAATTTCCTATGTGCATGTCTCTTGTAGTCCTACTATTGAGACCCACAAATCACCATCTAACTCTATGGAAATTGACAAGACCCAGAGATGACTATTTCTTAGGAATATTGAAGAAGGGATTCTTTTTCAGGAATAGAAAGGACTAAATGGCCTCTGAGATCTTATTTAGTTCTGACATTCCCAATCTGAACTGCATACTACCCAAACACAGAGAAGTAGAATAGTTTAATGGAAAGAGTTTTATATTTGGAGTCAAAAGACCTGAGTTCGAATCCCAGTTTGTCACTGTGTGACCTTGAGTTAGTTACATGACTTCTCTGGGCATCATCTATAAAATGAGGGAGATGGACTAGAAAAATTCTAAAGTCCCTTTTAGCTTTAACTCAATGATCCTGTAAGGCCCAGAGGAAGGAATACTATGTAAACAACCTGGGGTGGGAGTGTTACTACAAAGCTCATCTGAGATTATTTCTGTAAACCACCTTGCAAACTTTGAAGTTTATATAGATAAGTATTAGCTATTATTATAAGTGTTACCTTACAGGGCTGTGCTAAAGATGAAATGAGAGTATGGATAGGAAACATTTTGTAACCTATGAACCTATTTATAAAAAATGTAAGGAATTATTACTGTCAGCTATACCCAGGAAAAGAAACCAAAAATAATAAAATAAATTAAACTGCCATTCTTTACCATTCACTTGGCCCTATCTGATCCTTACTCTGGACGGGCGAGTACTCCAGAGGGTAACAGAAAGGCTGATGCCCAGACCAAGAGAGTTCTATTTATAAAATCTTTAGAGATCCTCACAGTCTCAATTCCACACAGATATTAAGCGTTCCTGTTCATGGATCCCCTTTTGAAAGAAAAGCTTTTTTCCTAAAGCATACAATAATGAACCTGTATTTCTATTTCTTCTTTACTTCCTGCCAATTAACAGTAGGTGCTAATTTAGGGAAATTGCTCCTGCAGGTTGCAAATGAGGTACGAAATGGAGAAAGCACACACACACACACACACACACACACACACACACACACACACACTCTGCACTGGCAGGCTCACACACATTTTTCAGTCCTTAAAGACAAAGCCCCACAGTGAAGACCACACTGTCCTATTCTGTTTGCTGAATATTAAAGAGACATCATCTCACAATATACATCCTATACCTTATGGCACTGCTAGACTCACTAAGATTCTACCAAATAACCCTGGAAGCTCACACTGGGGCCATCAAATTTCTCTTTGTTCCTCTGCCTTTGTTTTCTTTCCTTCTCTGGACAGAGTCATCTGGTACTTCCTCTTTCCCATCTCACCCTAAACTTCCTTATTTTCCCTACCATCAAGCATCTACAAGGAGTCAAGGTTACAAATATTCAGGTCAAGATGACTTCACATCTACGCAAAAATAAAAGAGAAATAAATTTCTATGGCCATATCCAGGTAGAACAGACTGTGTTGTCCGTCTTTTGTGGGCTTTTGAATGCCTTGTGAGATCTGATAAATTAGCCCAAAGGTGCTTTTGGTTTTGTTTGTTTGCATTCTGGGGGAGACTGTATCTCTGTATCAGGCTAGAAGGGCAAAGGCCACTCACAGGTGTGATGCCCAAAGAGATGATCACAGAAGCTTTAACCTGTTCTGTTTTTCTGATCTGAGTCAGTTTGTTCTCCTTAGGCAGCCTCCTTAGGCCCTGGCATACAACATGTGAGTACTTCAGATTAAGCATTTAGTATTTGATTCCTACAAAGTTATCTATTTCCTAGAGCCATCCAACTTGGTTTTGATGGTTTCAACTGGTTCTAGTCCCTAGCCAGGAAGGTAGCAAAGATGGAATTCTAAACAAAGTCACACACATACTCTTTCTCTCTCTCTCTCTCTCTCTCTCTCTCTCTCTCTCTCTCTCTCTCTCTCTCTCACACACACACACACACACACACACACACAAAGTCAGATCAGTTTAGCTATCTTAGTCCAATGGATCACTGATCTCACTGAGAATTCTTGATAATGAAGCATATCACCACTCTTCTAAGCCTGCTTATTCTGTGTGATTCTGTCAATGACCTCCCATAAGCTCAGCAGAAGGGATTTGCCCAAAGCTTTCCTCATGTACTCTTGATACCTAAATGCTATCAACTGGACACATGACATGAACATCCATTGCTTTCACTACATAACTGTCTCACTTACTTTTCTAATCATGTGTCTTTGATTCATTGTTGTTGAGTTTCAATCATGTCTGACTCTTCATGACCCCATTTGGGGTTTTCTTGGCAGAGACACTGAAGTGGTTTGTCATTCCTTTTCCAGTTCATTTTACAGATGAGGAACTGAGACAAACAGGGTTAAGTGACTTGCCCAGAGTCGCACAGCTAATAAGTGTCTTAGGCAGGATTTGAACTCATAAAGATAAGTCTTCTGGATTCCAAGCCCAGTACTCTATCCACTGTACCACCTAGCTTTTCTTGTTTCTTTGATTACTTCCTTTATAACATTTCTCCTGCATAATTCCTCTGCTACCTTAATGTGTCTAAATTCTCAATTTTAAACAAAAAACAATAGGGTATTTTTGCCTTTGAATGACCTACTTTATCTTCTTTACCCCTTTTTGGGGGGAGGGGAAGGAAGGATGAGAAAGAGGAAGAATAAGACCTTAGCCACTCAAACAACAGATAAAACTTTTTCAATTCACAAATGAAAATATGGGAAAATAAATGCTTAAAATATTTTTTAAAAATAGCATCTGAGGCATTCCTTTAAAAAGTATATGAACAGGGGCGGCTAGGTGGCGCAGTGAGTAGAGCGTCAGCCATGGAATCAGAAGGACCTGAGTTCGTATCCGGCCTCAGACACTTAACGCACACAAACAAAAACCTAGCTGTGTGACCTTGGGCAAGTTACTTAACCCCAATTGCCCTCCAAAAAAAAAGCAAAAAAAAAAAAGTATATGAACTAATAATTACTTATTCTCCTTCAAAACTTGTCATTTGGTTATTTTCATGTTAATTCAGGTCTTCACCCAATTAGAAAAGCTAGTTTAATTCTTTATTTTTGTTTGGGTGGCAGAACCCTCCTTTGAACCTATATTTCAACCCAATAAGGGACAAGCAATTCAAAAGTAAAGATACCTATGGAGCCTAGGATAAGAAGAGGAAATTAACCCTTTTTCCATTGAAAAAGTCATCCAAATAGCAAAATGTTTCATTTTAATATAATGTCCCCACAGATCTATACCACTCTGGTATACCCCCACATAACAATGCCCTGCCCCCACATTATTCTGCAATGGCATCATTAATATATGGATGACCAAACCCCATCATACCATCATGAAAATCCACTGTGACATTCTTGGGCCAGTATACACTGACAACATATATGATACTGTTCTGCCAGCCACCTAAGACAAATCAACCACAGGGTCATTGATTTAGAGATTGAAGGAATCTTAGAGATGATCTAGGCCAACCTCTTCATTTTATGGGTGAGGAACCTGAGGCCCAGGGTGGAAAAGTACCTTGCTGAAGGTCACACAGGTAGTGAGAGTGAGCCACAGAGCCAAGATTTAACTGGTATTCTGTCTGCCAATCAGCTGATCCTTAGTGTTCTGAGTCAGTTCTTGGGCACCAAGGACACTAACTCCCTTGAGCACATGTTGACTTCCCCTTGCCACATGGCTTGCCTCATGTACATGAACACTTCTTCTATAGAATTAACAATCTGCTATAATATTGATTCATTTTACATCATTTTTTTCTCAAAATGAGCTAATGATGAAGTATCCCTGGCCTTCCTTTCTGCACAGTCAGGTGTTCCTTCATTGATAGAGGGGGGAGGGATCTATTCTCTATGCAGGGGTTTCATGGAAGCTCTGTTGTACAGGGAATAAATCCATCCACAAGCATTTGTTAAGCACTTACTATGGTCCAAGAACTGTGCTAAGTGCTGGAGATGTAAAGGCAAAAATGCAGTAGTGCTTATTTTTATTCAAGGACCTTATATTCTATCAGGCAGACAACCTGGGTTCGAATTCAAAATTACTACTTATGTGTCTTGAACTAGTCAATTAATCTAAGTCTCAGTTTCCTTATCTATAGAATGAGAGGGGTTAAAGTAAATGATCTCCAAGCTCTCTTCTGGGTCCAGTCCTATGATCCTAGGAAGCAGACTTTAGCTAGGAGCAGAGGAGATTTACTGGGTAATAGAGCAAAGGTGGGCAATGTGGCATGTGTGCTAAGGCAGCCTGGTCACTGCTGCCATTGCCCCCTATTTGCACAGCTCCTGAGACCTTGTGTTCTTACATACTCTTCCTCTTTACCCACTTCCCAGCATTTGAAGAATAGGGGTCAGGACAATGGCACTCGTGATATAGAGGATTTGTGAATGCTATCTAATGCCTTAATAGAATGCCCTAGTAGAGATCTGGTACTGTGCCCAGAAATAGGTACTCATTCTGCTGAGAAGGTGCTGTGTTTTTCATCAGAATGAATTTCTTTTCTTTTAATCTACTGCTCTGTTTAATTGAGAGTAGTATCTAATGATTTTTAGTGAGGGCAAAGGGTACCTTCTGTGCTCTCTCTCCTTGTCTCAAAGAAGCCCCAGTGGGCTCTACCAAGATGTTTATGGTAGGTTGGATAAGATCCAGAAGGCTCTCTCTGCTCCCTCCTTAGAGAATACTAATCAAACTAAACCAACAGGAAAAATTCTCTGTAAACAAATGAAGATAGAGGTGGAGGGGCAGTATCACTATAGACTTGACACACACCATGGGGAGATGGGGGATCCTGGCACACAGCAGAGGAGCTCCTTAGTTCGGGTCACAGTTTGTTGTCAGGCTGAGCTATATCATTTGTCCAAGTAACAGAGAACTAGTCGTGTGGCTTCTACAGAGGATTATAGAAGGGCGTTTGGGGGTAGCCATGTGGCACTTTTTGGGCATGTGACTCAGTTTCAGAATTGGGCACAAGGGAGTAAAGCAATGACATCTTCTGCATTTAGGGAATATACAAAGACCCAGAAAGACAAAACTTACAAAGCAAGAGGAGAGGTCGTCTTTATTTTTGTCTTTGAACCACTGGTACCTAGCATAATGCCTAAGTAGGATAGGCACCTAAACATTTATTGAATTTCTGAATATTGGGGCAGTTGGAAGAGTAGAGGGCCACTGCTAAAGATCATATCTCTCTCCCTCATCTCCTGAGGCTTTTAAGTATTCAGTGCCATCATTGGGCTAACTTTGCCAATATTCAGATATTCAGAAGGGAAGCTAATATTCAAGCCTATTTTGGGGGGGAGAAATAAATTTTGCAAGGCTTCTAATTAGCTCTTTTACATAGCATCTTGGCTGAGCACAACAGAGTCCAACGTTAAGTGGAATTTACTTTCTGGTGGGTAGCTTCTCACTTTCTGATACAGAATCTTTCCTTGCTACCAGTCTACTTCTACTGCTGTTGCTACCACAGAAATCACATCACTGCAGTCTTTTTGGTGGAAGTTACCCCATTTCAGTGGCCTTTTGAGATGGCACAAGGCTTTATACCAAGGAAAGAAGACACAAAAACGGAAGAGACCACATTCCAAGCAGAGGTTTCCCTAAGCAGGACACCTTGGGGGGATAGAGGAGTTGAGGAACCCCACACATGTAATCCTCCAGACAATTTGGGAAGTTATCTTTATACTTTGAAGCCAAAAGGAAAATGCATGGGAAGTGGGTGGCCCCATTAGTATATCCACATAATTTATGTGCAACAGCCAATTAGGGAACCCAAGCCATAATACATGACCATAAGCCTGCCTCACCATCTCCCAAGCTTCCATGTGGTGGCCAGGAATGCTGGCTTACATGTGTCAAAGGTAGGGGAGGGGAGGGCACCCAAAAGGCAGCTGCTACATGTACATTCACACACGTGTACATGTACATATGGACATATGTGCATAATATGTAACAGTTATTAGAAAGCTGATCTTAAAGGAGCCAGGAAGAGCTGAGATCAAGTCCTGTCTCTAACATGTACTGGCTGTGTGACCCAGAGTAAGTCACTTAACATATCAATAACCTGAGCAAGACTCTAAGACTATAAATGAAAGAGAAGGTACTGGCCTGCATTTGTAGAAGGATTTCTCTCACTCAAGAGTTCCCTGTATCAATGAAATCACAGATCACTCCCAGTCCCTATCTTTATCCCCATGGTATGCATAGCACTTTATGTATTACTTACATACTATGTAACTATATTTATGAGAAGAGGCATGCTATAATGGATGCAACAAAAAGGCAGAGGATCTGTGATTAAATCCTAGTCCTGCTATTTGCTGCCTAGGTGACTTGGGGCTCACTTTCCTAATCTGTAGAATAATGAGGGTTGCATTTTGATTATTTTCAAAATCTTTTCCTGCTCTAAATCTATGGTCCTATGCTCCTTCGCTAGTAAATTATACCTGGGCCATCTTCAGTCATCCTGATCCACCACTGCACCCTGATGGCTCTGGGGAGAAAATAAGACTAGTGACTTTACACAGCTCTCTCTCACTTAAATCCAACTCTTTTGCATGCCATGGCATCCCCTTCCTGGTGTCATGGTCCTCTTCAAGAATGAAGGACAAACCACAACCACTCCATTAAATTATAAGCTTCTTGAGGGCAAGAACTATAATTTCTATCACCTGCTTGTATCCTCCCAAAACCATTACAATTCCTGGTGTTTAGTAGGTGCTATATGTTGTAGAGATGAGTGAATAAAAACATGAGCCTCCGGGAAGAGAAAACGGGATAACTAAGTTTTGAGGGGAAAGTATGGGCATGGGATATGTCACTGAAAGAGGGTAGAAATGGAGCAAAAGAAAAAGTGGGGGATACCTAAGTTTTATCTGCATCATGATATTGCCTAGAACCAGCCCAAACCATCACAAATACTTAATTCAAAAAAGTCCCTCTGCCACCACAAGGACCTAGGATATGTGGATATAAACTCTAAGGCAGGGATTCTGAGCTTTTGGTGGTGGGGGGGTTGTTTGCTTTTGTTTTGTTCTGTTATCATGTACTCCCTTATTATTCTGTGAAACATATGGGCCCTTTCTCAAAATAATGTTTTTAAAATGCTTAAAATCAAATACATAGGATTACAAATGAAATCAAAGATACTAAAATAGTTATCAAAATATCAAACAAGGGGAGGCAAGATAGCACAATGAGTAGAGCACTGGCCATGGAGTCAGGAGGACCTGAGTTCAAATCTGACCTCAGACACTTAACACTTACACCTTGGGCAAGTCACTTAACCCCAATTATCCTACTTTCCCCCCCGCAAAAAGCAAAAAAAACCACCCTAAGTTCATAGAACCCCAGTTAAGAACTCCTACTCTAAAACATTCTCCATGATATTCCAGGGAGAGAGTAATATGGTGGAAGGAGAATGGGGGATTGCCCCCAAGAACAGTCTCTTTCTCTCTCCACTGCCAGGTCTCTTGGACTGAGATTAGTGTGTCTTTCCAGTGGGGCCACTCAGTAATCATGACAAAAAAAAATACACTAGGTAATTATTAGTGCACATTAATGCACATTGGTATTTTCCCACTGATGTCATAACTTTATGATCAAGGCTCCTTTTCTGTTGGCAACACTATCTTGCAAAATTCCAGAATTTTGAAAAATGGGAGATAGGAGGAGGAGGAGGGAGATGGGAATGGAATTCCCTCCAAAATCCAGTCTTTTGCCAGACTTAAAAAGCAGGCCTTCTCCAGTCCCCTCTGAAGGCTCTCACCTTCATGATTCATCTAGCTCAGACTCCCCAGTGTTCAGAACCTAAGATCTTCCTATCAAAAGAAAATCTGTAGAGTAGACTTATTCTCCTCAAACAATAGGCTTTCCTCACCACCACCCTCTATCAGCCTCCCTATGGAAGAAGGAAAAAAAAAAGACAGACAAATGGAAAGAGAGAAAGAAAAAGAAAGGGAGGGATGGAAGGAGGGAGAAAGGAAGGAAGGAAGGGAAGGAGGGAGGGAGGGAGGGAGAGAAAAGAGTTCCCCTACACTGTTCTCATTCACACAATTGGGCTAAGCACTTGTCATTCTGGAGCACAGTTTTTCTTCTGGACTGCCTGAGCTGTATCTTTGTTTACAAAATCCAGAAAAGTAAAAGGTGATGAGCCCAAGGGGAGCCTCTTCTCAGAAGGGTTGAAAACAAAATGGAGAGAGCTTCAAAGAGAGAAAAAGATGCTATCAGCTGGGTCGAAGAAAGCCAGTTAGTCACACAGGTTCCAGAAGCTCCTGGAACATGAGATTTGTTTTTTGTATGGTAACCCTGGCCTGTTGAGACCCATGAATCTCACTCTGATTAAATATTGTTTGCTCTCTCCGGGTTTCTGGAGCTACTTTGATATCCATGATCAATGCAGCTGCTGCGCTTGGACCTTTTTCAAATCCCCATTCATTGTTGCAGTCTCCCAGCGCCAGCAAAGAAAGGTTTGAGGGAATTGGGGAGAGAGCCTCACACTGTTTCCTCAATGGGTTTCAAGGAGAGCAGCTTCAGCCAGAGCATTAAAACTGGGAATTGAGGGCCAGGTATTCCATGATTCATTCAGTCTTTCCTTCTATAATGTCTACACCGATTAACATTAGGGAAGAATAGAACTTGGGGAAAGATGGAAAGAAAGCTGTAGGAATAAGGAGTCAAATATTGTGGAAGCCTTTCTAGAGAGCCAGAGTGATGAAGCAGGACAAAGGTGAAAGTCAGAAGAATGGGGAGGAGGAGCACTCTGCCTCAACAACAAACATTCATTCTTGAACTCATGGATGGTACTGCTCTGGGAGGCAGTGTGATGTCATGGATAGAGAGAAGGAGTCAGCATCAGGAAGACCTGTGTTCAAGACCTGCTTTTGATCCAGCTCTTCAACACTCTAACTTTTAAAGCAAATACAGCTAGTGTGGCTGTAATACTCATTTTGAAATCAAGAATTTATTCCAACTCAACTGACATATTAGGGAATAGTTTAAGATACCATGAATCTCAAGTTTGTTTAAGCACAATTTCTCTTGTAAGAAACAGCAAGAATGCAGAAAACTACAACACTTCACAAAAACTCACAAGCCCTCACAAACCCTTCTAATGCCCATGTTCACTAGCAAACAAGGTTCTGTTTCTTTGTTTTTTTCCCAAGGTAAAGTGCCATATTTATTGCATATTTGCTAGACCCTAAAGAAAATATTGCTCACCACTTAAAATATTAAGAAAATTAAGAAAAGACACCAAGAAGGGGCAGCTAGGTGGTGCAGTGAATAGAGCACTGGCCTTTGAGTCAGGAGGACCTGAGTTCAAATCTGGCCTCAGATATTTAACACTTACTAGCTGCGTGAACTTGGACAAGTCACTTAACCCCAACTGCTCTCCAAAAAGCAAAAAAAAAAAAAAAGAGTGGGGGAGAGAGAAAAAAGATCCATACCCCTCCCCCAACCTTTCCCAAGACACTTTCAAAGCCAAGTATAGTGGCCTGACCAATTTGTGGGACACTTTGCCAGTCAGGCCCTGTAAGAACCAGGATAAAGGCTGAACAACAGCCCAAGGCCTCTGACATTGCCACTATTCATTGAAGCATTTGTATATTTCTTAACCATTTAGCATGTATGAAACTATGCCACTATTTTTATTATGTTCCTTTCTTTTTTATGTAACACTGATGAAGTCTTTGAGCATTATATTCCTAATCCCATTTTTCTCATGAGTTCTATGGTTTTTATTATATGATTTTGCATAGCATGGTACTTATGGGAAACATGTATATCACATTATAGCAGAACTGTACAGATAGAATTTCCTCATCATGAGCTCCCTATCCCAGGGAAGTTATATGTTTGGTCCTCCCCCACATTCCCTCCAAACTCCCAAAATAAAACCAAACTTGTACGTATATCATCGTGCTAGTTTGGGGGGAAACTTCTGACCTCTCTAAATCACCATTTTCTTATTTGTAAAACAGAGAGAATATTATTTACACTCTTGGCAGTATAGCATAAGGGACCCATCTCCGAGTCAGGAAGACCTGAATTCAAGTGTCACCCCTAACACATCCTAGCTGTATGATTCTGATCAAGTCTGATTTCAGGGCTACCAGAGACCATCTAAGACCATAAGTTACAAAGGATTCCCCACCTACATCAGTGAAAAGAGCTCACTGATGAAAACACTGTTCTGAAAGTCAACAGAAAATACTTGCACTGGCTGCATTAACAGGATTGTTGTGAGGATCAGATACAACAATGTGTGTAGATCATTTCATAACAAAAAGGTAATATATAAGTACAAGATAGTGTTATGGGCAACTAGGTGGTACACTAGGTAGAACGCTTCATCTATAGTCAGGAAGACTCATCTTCCCAAGATGAAATCTGACCTCAGATACGTCCTAGCTGTGTGTCCCTGGGCAAGTTATTTAACCTTGTTTGCCTCAGTTCCTTATCTTTTTTTTTTCCTTTGGAGGGCAATTGGGGTTAAGTAACTTGCCCAAAGTCACACGGCTAGGTTTTTGTTTGTGTGTGCGTTAAGTGTCTGAGGCCGGCTCCGAACTCAGGTCCTTCTGACTCCAAGGCCGACGCTCTACTCACTGCGCCACCTAGCCGCCCCTAGTTCCTTATCTTTAAAATGAATTGGAGAAGGAAATGACAAACACTCCATTATCTTTACCAAGAAAACCCCAATGGGATCACAAAGAGTAGGACACCACTGAAATGATTGAACAAATGTCACTGTTATTCACCTTCCTCTCTTCCCATCTGCCAAATGAGGATGGTAATAGAGCTGTATTTTGTTAGGGCTATTGTGATTTATCAAAAAACATGAGTATTAAAATGCTTTGAAAATTTTAATGTACTATACAAAAATAAAGTATTTTTGTTGTTATAATTATAATTGTTATTTGCTCCCAACCAATTCAGATTCTCCCTTATTGCTGTATGTTATCAATATAAATTCTTTGATGGAGAGGCAGGATAGAAAGGAATAAAATAAATTCTAGAGATACACTTGCCAAGAGATCAGTGAATGAGAATACATGCATGAGAGACTCTAGGCTCATTTGGATCCTGGGCTGTTAATTTTTTTTTTTTTTTTTGCTTTTTGGAGGGCAATTGGGGATAAGTAACTTGCCCAAGGTCACACGGCTAGGTTTTTTGTTTGTGTGAGTTAAGTGTCTGAGGCAAGATCCGAACTCAGGTCCTTCTGACTCCAGGGCCAGCGCTCTACTCACTGCGCCACCTAGTCGCCCTGGGCTGTTAATTCTTGAATCCACTTGAAAAGTGAATACTTTGCTTAGAACCAAGTTTGGAACCAAGCATTAAGCACATTAATTAATACACTGTAATGAAATCTGATATCAATTCAACAAGCATTTATAAAGCACCTACTATTAGTCAAGCACTGTATTAGGCTCAGGGAATACAAAGATGAAGAAAAAATAGCCCTTGCGCTCAAGGAGCTTACAGTCTAGCTAGAGCAGATAACATGTACATACATAGGTGCAAAAGAGATGCAAGGAGGCTTCCAACAAATTTCTTCAATATTTGCTTACGGACCCCGTGAGAGAGCTACTGTGTCCCCCAAGAGTAGAAGCCTAGGTGAGACCTCTCCCTTCAGTCCAGTTAAACATTAGTTAAGCACCTGAGTATAGGTATCCCTAAATACCTGTATATACTAGGTAGAGGGGGAGATAAAAACAAGTTTAGAAAACATACAATCTCTGCCTCCAGAGAGCTTATAGTCTAATAGAGAGATAGTTCTCTTTCAAACACACACAACAAATAACCACAATATAAAGATTGTGGTTATTATAATATAATATAATATAATATAATATAATATAATATAATATAATATAATATAATATAATATAATATAATATAATATAATATAATATAATATAATATAATATTACATGTATAATATATAATAATAATATAATATAATAATATAAACCACAAAATAAAAGATTGCACAAGTTCATAAGAGAAAGATTAGTCTTTCACCCACCAAAGTCCATTTGCTAAGCTGTCCATCCCTCTGGTGGTGCCAAACTTCAACCCGTGTCCATCAAAAATTCAAGGTTGGGAGGCTCTCTGGAATCCCTGACTGCACTGTTTAGTTTCTTAATTCAATTAGGTTGCTCCCCACTCCTCTATGGATTCTCTTTTTTCTTCATTTGCTTCCAATAAAGAGGCATAATTTGCTTGGGAGCTTTCCAGGGGAACAGGAATCCATCTTTTGGAAACTATTCCCTGCATCTGGAAAATTTAATGATGGTTGGTGTTTGTTTAGCAGGAGAGTTGGCCTGTGGAAACTGCATTGTTATTTTATTGTCTTTAATTCTTTTAAACCATATTAAGCAAATTTAATTTCCAAAGATGTCTTTTGTCACCCTGGATCATCTCACCCTCCCCCCATTCTTTTCTTTTCTCTGCTTTTCAGTGTACAAGTCAGTGTGTACTTTCACACACTGGATGGATGCCTTCATCCATTCAGCCCTTTGACCACTCAGCTGAATTAGCCACACAGTCCTGCTATACTGCTCTGCCCTTCCTGGGCAAAACAGGTGCTATCTTTAACGTAATTAGAGAACTTCCTCTTATCCCAAAGCTCCTTATCATATGATTAAACCAGCATAGCAGTTTCCAATCCCCTCAAAAGAAGAAAAGGACCCTATTTCTCCACCCATGCAGAGAGATGTTCTCTTTGCCTAAAGGAAAGGGTCTCTGACAGCTCCCAAATACAAGAACCTGAGATGCTTTTGATCCAGCTTGCCTCTCCTCGCAATGTCTTTTATTCTGTGCATCAATGAAGGTTCTTACTGGGGGGTGCTTTAGTGTTCCTGGGTGGAACATCTTTCATAATTACCTAAGCTAGAGAGTGCGCTGTTTCCTCATCCCCAGGTAAGATTCCAAACCTCAGGAAGGGTGGGAACAGCTGGCTTCTTGTTATTCTGCTGTTCTCTGTCCCTGAATAAAGGGAATAAAAACCCACAGGAAAAAGACTATTTTTAGAAAGGAGAACGGGAGGGAGAGAAAGAGACAGACAGACAAACAGACAGAGTTTAGCTAGGCATAGAAAAAATTAAAAATTAAGAGAGGAGAGATGTATTTATCTTTAGCTTCCCTGTATTTGCCAAGAGTATTCCCCAGTGGTAAAAGAATATTAATGATAAACTTTCAAGAAATAGCAACAGTGTATGTACCTGGTATCAGACACTTTGCTTATAATAATAGCTCGCATTTATACAGTGATTTCTGAATGATTATTAAGTCTCATGCTAGGTGGTAAAGGAGATGCAAAGACATGTTACACATGGACCCTGCCCTCAAGGATCTTCAGGGGCAAGTTATTTACCTAAGAAATAAAAATACCAATACAAGATAACAGGCTGAGACAAAGGAGAGGTCAAGATAAAATGTGTGGATGCCAAGTGATGAAAATGGGGCTTCAGGATTATTAATTCAGTTGCTAGGCATAGTCTGGGTTGGAGGCTGTGGCAGCTATAATTTAAAGGAAGCCTAGACTTGAGTGAAGGCTACTTTTATGAGTAGACTAATCTCTAGCCACAGTCCCTTGCATGATCTGTGCCCATAATAAATGTTTCTTGAATTTAACTGAGTTTCATTCTCCAACATCACATATAGATTGTGCACAAAATAGAAAACATGCCACATATATTTATACATAATATAAAATTATTAAATATACATAATATCATATATTATATATGCAGTTGTATTTTCCTTTTTTCCCCCTCCTACTCACAATCACCAAGGAGTCAAAGACCTAACACTCTTTGAAAGAGTGCTGAACACAAAGTCCACAGGACCTGAGCTAGACTTCTGTTTCTTCTACTTACTATTCATCTGACCTTGGGCAAACAACTTAGCCCCTCTGAAACTCAATTTCCTCATTACAAAACAAGAGTGCTGGGCTAGAGGACCTAGATAGTCCTTTCAAGCTCTAGATCTAAGATCTATGATCTTGGAACTAATCAGTAGTAGCTGGATCTACTTAAACCCACCTTACTTAGATATCAAGGGGAATTTCCAAAAAAAGGCCTGTAGTTTGGTGTCTGAACAGAGACAAAATTAAGGCAAAGCAACTAGGACTTTGGCTCAATAAACAAAAATTTAGAGAGTGCCAAGTATCACCAATACTCTTCAGCAGCATAGAAACAACTGAGCTTGACCTTAGTTAGTAAAAATAATTAACTAATATAAAAAATGCCACATTAGCTACATCTGAGCCCCTAAGCCACCTCTTGAGCCCCTGAATTCTTTTTAAGGCATTCTTCTCCTTACTGGCTTTTTGGACTTCTTTTGTCATTTGAGTTAGTCTATTTTTAAGGTGTTCTTTTCTTCAGAATTTGGGGGGTCTCCTTTAGCAAGCTGTTAACTCGTTTTTCATTATTTTCTTGCATCATTCTCAGTTCTCTTCCCAATTTTTCCTCTACTTCTCTTACTTGATTTTCAAAATCCTTCTTGAGCTCCTCTATGACCTACAACCAATTCATATTTTTCTTGGAGATTTTTGATGCAGGAGTTTTAACTTTATTGTCTTCTTCTGGTTCTATGTTTTGATCTTCTTTGCCGCCAAAGAATGATTCTATATTCTTATTTTTCTTCCTCTGTTTGCTCATTTTGCCAGCCAATTACTTGACTTTTGAGCTCTTTGCCACTATAGAACTCTGCTTCCAGAGTAGAGGGTTCTGTGTCCCAAATTTTTAGGGTTTTGTACAGCTGTTGTCAGAGCTTCTTCTAGGCACCTGCCTCAGAACTGTGAGAAGGTCTGCCTCTCCACAGCCTCAACAAGCTCTGCTACACAAGTGCTCCTCACCCCAGGACTGCTACCCAAGACTGCAACCCAGATCCAAGCAGGGCAAAGCAAGAGAATCCTGCCTCAGTGCCAGCAAAGATATTCCTGCAATTGCCCTCTGGTCAGCTGCTTGGTCTCCCCACCATTTGTGGGCCTGGAGCTCTGGAAGCAGCCAACCAGCTGCCACAGAAGCCACCACCTCTACTGCCCCAAGGAACAGGGGCTGGACCACGCTCTTCTCTCACCCAGGTCCAACAGAGCTTCCCCACTGACCTTTTACTTTCTCTTTGGCGTTTATGGGTTGAGAAGTCTGGAAACTACCACAGCTGCCAGTAATTCAGTCCTCTGAGGTCTACTCCAGCCTGATCTGTGCTGCTGATCTATGCTGGCATGGCCCACATGCACTCCACCTTCTTTCTGGTGGGATAGACCCTTCCTTTCAGATTGCTGGGCTATCCTCAGCTGGATATGTATTTCATTCTGTCATTTTGTAGGTTCTGTAGCTATAGAATTTGTTTAAAGTGATTTTTTACAGGTATTGGAGGTAATTTGGGATAAGCTCAAGTAAGTTCCTGCCTTTACTCCACCATCTTGGCTCCTCCAAGCCCCTAAATTCTTAGCAATGGCCTAAAAATGTCCTGCTCCTTCACTCCTACCCTCAACTTAATTGAATTGCCCCAATACCAAAATTACTAGTTATAGCTCTGTATGTTTTTCTGTCTAATAAAGTCATATTGAAATCCTTCCTATTAAACTTAAACTCAAGATTTTAAAGAAATCATGAATTCTCGTACCTAGAAATTATATCTGAGTTACTGAAGAAGCCTGAAACTAGCTGCCCCAGTCCTGACATTCATTTAAAATGACTCTTGCAGCAGGAGCTATCCTAAAGGCTTCTTGCTATGCCTTGATTCCTTCCTGTTGGGGCAGGAAAGGGCCCGTGTTCACAGGACATGCCAAAAGGCATCTCTCAGTTCTCTTCCGAGCATTGTTAATGGGAAAACTGGGCCCAACTCACCATACCCTGTAATCAGATCCTTTCCAATAAAGCCACCTCCATAAAAATGTTCTCAAGCCCCACAGCAGAGCTTTTAAGAAGACCATGGGGCCCCAGTGGCAGCTTTGGTGAGGGGGCCTGGGCCTGGGTGCTGAGTCTGAGGGGTAGCAGGAGACATATATTAAAGCACCAGAAAAGCTTAACAAGAAAACTGAGGGATAAGCCTGCATTTTTCATGCAGGCTTAGAGAGACTTGTTTGTAAGGCTTTAGATCCCTGGTGAGCAGTTTTCTGTGGCTTCAGTTACAGCACAATTGCAAAGTATTATTGCAATCAGACTTCCATGTAACTACATTATAGAAGGTAAAAAAATTAACTTTGTGGTTTCTCTGAAAGGCATCCATAACTGCTAATAATAAATCTATCTCAATAAGGGAGTTATTGTCAATAAGTATCCCTCAAATCCTATGCCATGCTATAGATACAGCAAATAGAAGGAATGCATGCATCTGACTTCATCCTCTTTTTAGTTGCTTGGGTACAAGGACAATAGAAGCTTTCACTCAAACAGGCCTTTCTTTTGTGATTTAATATCCGAAGGGACTTAAACTCCTATATGTCCTTGGGAATATGATCTCCATTCATTGTTTTACTGCTCTAAAACAAAGAATGACAAACAAGTATGAATAACCCAGATGTGAAATAATCCAGTTCTTGTTAACTATTCAAAGCTTACAAGACAGAATCCACATGCACGCAAGTATACACACACACACACACACACACACACACATTATGCATACACACACAAACACACACACAAAATTTCTGATGTAGACTTCCTTGATATCCATTCTAATAGAGAGAAGGTATATCCACTGGTACCATGTGACTCATTTCTTCTCCCAAAAAGAAGCAGAATTAGAAAGGGGTGAATGTGAAGGAAGAAAGGCAAAGGAGAGAGAGGAAAGCAATCACCTTGAGTTCCAGGGTATGTGTCTTTATATCAAGTATCCTGCTCAATATTGCAAGGAAGCAATCCTCGAATGCAGCTGCTTTATCATAGAGCTATAGAACTATGAGGCAACACGGCATAGTGAATAGAGTGATAGACTTGGACAAGTCATTCAATGTCTTTCAACTATAGTTTCCTTGATCTATAAAATGGGCATAATACCTTCCTCAGATGATTGCTGTGAGGATGTGAGAATCTATGTACAGTGCAATAATCTAAGTAATGCACTTTGCAAACCCCAAAACATCACGTAAATATGAGGTAGTGACCACAGAATTGGAGAGTTATAAGGTACTTTAAAGATAATTTAGTCCAAAAATATAATTTTACATTGAGGAAACAGTCTCAGAAAGGGACTTACCCAAGTGTGAGTCTCAGAAAGGGACTTACCCAAGGTCACACAGTGACAAAGCATGGACTGGAGTCCTGGATGCCTGTTTCCCAATCCAATGTACTTTCACACAGCACTGTTTTTCCCAGTCTTTCATTTTCATGTTGTTCATGAGAACAATCCTCCTCCCCCAAATCTGAAACAATTTTAGAAAGAAACTTATTAGGTCATTTGGGGATAGAGAGTACAACAGAAAGACAATTTCTAGTCACATAAACCTAGGTTCAACAATATTAATAAATGATAAATAATAATGTATACATTCCCTTATACCAAGTTGTTCTGAGATTTAAAATTTCCCTATTTGTCTATTATGTTTGTTCTAGGCTACTCCCATGTCTGTGATTCAATCCATCTTCCCCAATGATACCAAAGAAGCATTTTTCTTTACTTTACCCTCCAGTGTCAGATTTCTATTTTATCACCAGCAATATTTCAATTCACAAAAATCTCTACTGTGTTCTAGATTCTAAGGAATAAAAGATTAATAAGATATTTTAGCCATTGTGGAGCTTCTGGTTAGAAGAGGAGAGATGGTACACCAAAAAATCATAATATGAAATTTAGTGAAGAACAGAAATACGAAGGGAGTGGGGTGAAGTTTGAAGATGGAAAGTCTACTTCCAACTGAGCCAGTCATAGAAGGATCTAAGGAAGAAATGGCATTTGAGCTGAGTCTAAAAGGATGTATACAATTTCAATAGGCAGAAACAGAAGGGGATGACACTCAAGGTATGGAAAATTATGTGAGCCAAGGTACAGAGGTAAGAATGCCTAGGACATGTATAGGGAATGATAAGTACTCCAGTATTTTTAGAGCATAGAGTTTGGGTGAGAATAAAGGGGGAATTATGTGGGCTTAGGCTGAAAAAATAGGATAATAATAATTGCTGACATTTATACAGTGTTTAATGGTTTGCAATGTGTTTTACATACTATATATCACTTGGTCCCTATAAAAACCCTGTTCATTAGATGCTCTTACTACCCCATTTTATAGATAAAGAAATTATATATTGAAAGGTTAAGGGACCTGGCCAAGGTCAACAACTAATAGGTGTCTGAATCAAAATCTGAACCCAAATTATCCTGTCTCTAAGTCCAGCACTCTGTTCTCTATGGCACACTGCTTCATTAGACTAATGGAACAGTAGATTTAGAGGTGGAAGAAACCTTAGAAATAACCTAATCCAAACTGATAATTTTAAAGATGAGGAAATTAAAGCCCAGGGTAGCTTAGTAACTTGCCCAAAGTCACATGGATAATAAATGACAAAACCGGCATTTCAACCTAGGTCCTTTGACTAGAAACAATAAGCTAGGTCATGGAAGGCTGGGAATACCATCTTATGGAATCAGTTCATTGTTCTGGTTTATGCTTTGTTGTTGTATGACCTTGAGTAGGCCAATTTCCCTCTCTAAGACTAAATTTCCTCAATGTAAAATGATATTTTTGGACTAAATGATCTTTAAAGTAACTTATAGCCCTGAAATTCTGTGGTTAATAGTAATATAAAGCAATTAAAGAATCAATCAGAGAACAACTTTGAACAAATAAGTCATTTTGATAATTATAAATATTCAAATTAACTACAAAGGACTTATGAAGGAAGATGCTATCTGCATCCAGAGAAATTACTGATAAACAGAAATATGGATAGAATGACTGCATATATATACGTATACATACATACATACATACATATTTGTGTCTAATGATAGCCACCGCTGGTGGGGGGTGGGGAATAAAGAAATTTACATGATAACTATATACTTAAAAGAAATAGCAAATTGTACATAATAGACTTGTAGTTTCATGTGCAATTATCTTTTTTATTATATTTCATTCCATAAATTAAAAATTATTTAAATAAAAATAAAAGAATCAATTTGATGAACAAGAAACTACTAAAAGATTCTGAGGAACATGACATAATCAATCACATCTGCCACTGCAGACAACATGTTCCTACCCAGACCTTACATCTTTAAAGACAGCCATCTTCTAGCTATTGACGACCAGAGGGCTCAGGCCATGCCTTCCCTGTCACATTGAGCCAACGTTGTTCAGAATGACTAGGATCTGAGTTTGTGATCACCTTCCAATTGCTGAATCACTGCCCTAGAAATATGTACATCATCCCAGCCACAAAGCAGCAAGAAAATGGAATAATGAAAGGCAACCCTAAGCATGCTTAGGTCATTTTCCTGGGCAGGGGTAGGTAACTGAGCTTTACTGTTTGCCAAAACATTTCTCTTTTCCTTTGTTGGTAGGTGTAATTTGATTTTGGAAGCCAAGAAAACCTCTTTTGGCCAGCCCCCCTGCTTTTCCCTTTTTACTAGAACACCCTGGAGTAGCATAACTGAGAGGAGGTGAATTATGGGCAGGGAAACCAGCCTTAATGACTAGAAAACTCATGGAATTCATTTGATGTTGGCACATTAACACACTTTTGGCCAAATCCTCCAGGTTCCAGCCTTTTCCCACAAAAAGGGTGGAAAAAAAGTTTGTTCAAAACTTCTACCAGGAGCAATTTGATAATAAAAAGAAAATGCAATATGTTCAAGATTTGTCATATGACATCAATCTAACCTGAGCCTAAAATTCAGCAGACATCTTGAAGGACAGAGAGTCTTCTCATGGTCTCTAATTCCATTTTAAAATTCCATTTTCTTTCTTTCCTAAAATGTTTTGGGAAACTATGTCCTTTAAAAATCAGACATGCCTCTCCTTACCTCTATCCCAAGAACTCAAGTCAACAAGCATTTATTAAGGGTTTGCTATGTGCCAGGCACTGTGCTAAATGCTAGGGATACAAAGAAAGGCAAAAAATAGTTCCACCCTCAAGGAATTCACAGTCTAATGGGGAAGACAATATGCAAACAACTATATACATGTATATACATATACACATACATACATACACAGGATTAATTGGAGATAATTTTAGAGGGAAGGCAATGAAATTAAGGAGAACTGGGAAAGGATTCTTGTAAACTCTAGAGTTTCCATACTCCCTAGTGCTTCAAAAGAGGAGAAAGATCAGGCTATATATAAGGCCAGCAAAAAGGAGTTCAGGCTTTATTCAATTGGTAACTGTAACTATTGAGAAGTGAGATTAAGATCATAGATTTATAGATGGAATGAACCTTAAAAGAACATTTAACCCAACCCCCCAATCATCATCTTACAGATGAGAAAACTGAGGGCCAGAGAGATTAAATAAATTGTCACTCAGGTCACATAGACAACAAGTAGCAGAGCTTGGATAAAAAGGATTACAGATTTAGAGCTGAAAGGGTCCTTAGAGGTCATCAAGTCCAATCCCCTCACTCTACAGAAGACAAAACTGAAATGTAAGGAGGTTAAGTAATTTGAACCTAGGTCTTCTGACTCCAAATGCAGGGTGTTTTCCATTGCACCCCACTGCCCCTATTTCTCCTCCCCTAGTCCCCTTCAGAAAAAAAAGAGAAATCAAGAGTAATAAATATACAGATTTTCAAGACCCACTGCTCTGATCAATGATGAAAGTCTTGGCAGTGAAAAGAACCCCTGTGATGTACCAGTATATCCTCAAAAGATATTTTCACTAGATCCTTAGGGTACACTTAAACCAGAATTCCCTTGGTTTCATGCTGATGAATAGAACCCATTTGCCTATTGAATAGGGCTGATTAGGACGAAGGACCAAAAAGGAGCTCAGTGTGCATGTGCTTTAAAAGAAAGGAGGATGAATTATCCATATGTGAAAGAGATTTACTGTAAGAGCCCGTGGGCATTTCCTAGAAAAATTCCAATAGTATCATGCTGTTAAAACAAGGCATTTGTGAAGCTTCTGCGGGGGAAAAGCCTTATTGCTCTATTCACTAATATCAACCTGTCATCTTGTTACTATTGATCAGCCCTGGATGTCTGATAGCATGTTGGCAGAAAGCTGGCTCCTTTAAGGGTGGCCTTGATCTGAAAGTATGACTACTCCATGCCAGGCAGTTTTTTGATGGTCCCAGCAAATCCTCCGGCCAGTGATTTCTACCCTCATCTCCTCCATTGCTTTAGCTTCAGAGGACTGAGGACATGTGGATGAATTGGGGAGAGTTATTTTAAACACTGCTGGGAACTATCTTATGACAGGATGCTGATACTCGATAAATGCATTTGTTGTGCAGTGCTGGAAAGATGGTAGGGAAGGGGGCGGGGAGAGGAAACAATAGCTATGTTGGAGCCCAAAGTCTTGCTTCAAGTCCCTTACCACCATGGCAATGTGCCAAAAGCAATATTTTCACCCCACCCTACCCCTCCCCATCTCATTCCTCTAACACACCCCTGTCTCCCTTCATAATAAGCAACCTAGAGTGCTGTCATTTAATACACACACACACATACACACACACACACACACATACTACTCCCTAGAGCTTGGTAACTCTCTTGCAACTGTCTCCTTGATAGGCATCTAAGAAACAAATGAGGAGAAAGGATGTCTAAAGGCTCCATTAACATCGTTAGGTTAGAAACGTTGACAATAAGTCGATTCTTTTTGACATGACTGTCCTGGTAATGAAGGGACATTTCTACATGACTCTTCTTAATGTAAGATAAGATATGGATGGTCCCTGATTTTTTGACATATGTCCAGTAAATCAAAGGAGTGGGGGTGAGGGGGGGTTATAAGAAAATAGGTTGTTTCAATGACATATTATGAAAAGGACGAATTGGAAGATTAACGATGATGCTACCCAAGGCTGCCTGTTTTGGTAGATCACCTGAGGAGGAAAGAATTGGAATTCCCCGCATATAAGAAAGCTGGACACTATATAAATAAGGCCCATATTTAGGGTCACCTCATTTGTCCAGAAACCTAGGAAATCAGAGGAATGAGATTAGTGCACTTGAATATTACATATCATCAGCTTCTGGATAGGCTTTAGGAGGCAGGGAAGGAGACTTTTTAGGGCTAGCAGTGAATGATCAAAGAACCAAACCTAAAAGAGTTAGTAGTGGTCAATAAAGTGTTGAGTTTCTGAACCTGTTATGGTGGTAGGAATGATTGGAAAGGCAGATATTATGGAAGATGAGCCAAAAAACATGAGTTACTCCTTGGTCTCTAAAAAGAAAGTCAATACTGTAACTGATCAAGGTTGGCATGTAAGATCCAATTTTAGGGAAGAACCATGGAGCAGTTACTAAGTGGATGCAGATGGATATTAAAATATTAGGGACTGAGTGGAAAGGAAGAAAGGCATCCCAGGGCTAGCCTCTATGTTCACAATAAGGGAAGGAATTTTGCATTGTAGGTACAAGGGGGAGCAGGTTCAAGAATAGGACAAAGGACCCGCTTATATAGCTAGTTGGAGAAGTTATGCAACCCTGTATTTTACTACTGATTTCCCTGCAGAGCAAGAGTAATTTTTGGACACTGATGAGGGACTCCTGTTGACTGCTAAAGTTCTAAACTCCCAGTCTCAAAGGCAATTGAGAGAGTTGTCTCTACACAGGAAAAGAGAGCGCCCAGGCCAAAAACCCAGCGTGTGGATCTGATCATAATCTTTGGTCAGCAAAGAAGTGCTTTGGAGTGTGTGAAAATAGATGTGCATCTTGTCAGGCTATACATGAGAAATCACTGGCAAAGGATGCCTTCTTGGTTATGAAAGGAAAGATGTGTTGGATTTAATAAGAGAGACTTCTGTGTGTTACTGGGAACAGGATAGAGCTGGGCACCAGGGCACAAGGAGATCTAGGGTCAAGTTCCAACCCTTTTACAGACTAGACTCATCTCAAGTGCACATGTTCGCAATGACATTTCCCTACCTACTTCAAGGAATCCTTATAAAGATAAAATCAGGTGGCCAGAAAAGAATTGTTAACAGTCAATACCTTTTTCTTACCAAAAACAAAAAACAAAACTAAAAGGAATCAGAATAAACAAGAGTGGTGAAAGTTCTCTGAAAAGTTTAAAGTTGAGAATACCATGTACATATTAGGGCTTTATTTTATTAGAGGTGTTCCGGTAGAGTGGAAACAGGATGAAGAGTTGGAGTCGAGACCTATGTTTAAATCCTGGCATTTACAATTTAGCCCTGTGACAATGGGCAAGTTCCTACAACTAGCTGAATGACGAAGCTTCAGTTTACCCATCTATAAAATTGGGCCAAGATTTCTCTAAGACCCTTTCTAGTTCTAACTTATATAAATCTTACTTTTATTTCTTTATATCTTTTGGTTTTTTATATTACCTTCATTTCTAAACATGTCCTTTTTCTCATTCCATATCCAGTGGACCATCCCTTATAATAAAGTTTTTTTTCTTTCCAAAAGGTGAGAAAAGCAGTTCTACAAAAGTGACTAACCTATCACCCATGTCTGACAGTATATGCAATATTCCATACTCATCACCACCCCCCACACCTATGCAAAGAACAGAGAGAGATCAAACTCTTAACTTCCTAAAATTTACATCTAGTCTGAGCAGAATGCTTGGTTTGGTGTGAATCTTCATTTTTCTATGCTTAGAACCCTATTTTGGTCATTTTTCAATATTGTTTCTTCTTCATTTATATTTGGTATTCATTGTTGAGCTTGGGGTGGGGGTGGGCACAGCATGATGTAGTGGGAAAAACCCTGGTTTTTCAAGCAAAGGACCCTGGCTCAAATCCTTTGCATTGTGAGATTATAGATGAGCTTCTTTGTACCTTAGGCAACTCATTTCATCCCCTCCAGACCTGTTTCCTCATCTGAAAGAAGCTTTCCCCAGTCCTCCTTAATGTAAGTGTCTTCCCTCCAAGATTATTTCTGTTTTATCTTGTGTATACCTTGTCTATCCATTGTCTTCTGTGTGTTGTCTCCCACATTCGATTGTCAGCTCCTTGAGGGCAGGGACTAATTCTGTCTCTTTTTGGGTGGGGGAGCAATGTCAGTGCCTCACAAGAGTAAGTATATTTAAAATGCTTGTTAACTTGACTTGTTTGAAAAAAAAATGAGGGGTTCAGGAATGTGGAGACTGGGTCGTTTCCAATTCTAAATCCTATTAAAGAATCCCAGAATCTGAAAGTTGGAAGGACCTTGGCAGTCAACCTATAAACTATAAAAATCTCCACTCAACATACCTAAGAGGATGTCCTGACTCTGCCTGAAGACAGGGGTTCTTTGCTTCCAACTAACTTTGGAAAGAACATCAAAGCCCCACCCCCACGCAGTCCTAAGATTCTATGTTCCAAGTTCCCTTCCAGCCCTAATATTCCATATTCTATCAATGAGTCAATAAGCATTTATCAAGCCATACCCTGTGTTAGGCACTGAAAATATAAAAACTGAAAGGAAACAGTCCCTACTCTCAAGGAATGTATATTCTATCAAAGAAGTTAACAGTTACTTATATAAATATATCCAAAGTAAATGCAATGTAATGGCAGGACTCTTCCCACTTGATCATTCCATTCTCTATGTCCTAAGGTATGTTCTATCTCTGACATCCTCTTCTAAGATCTCTTTCAAGTATGACATTTTATATTCTTTGTCACCACGTTTCTTCCAGCTTTAAAATTCTATGATTATATAACCCCTAAAGAAAATGTACAAGCATTTGCCTCTTTTAAGGCACACCCTCTGACACCAATTTTTTTCCTGGGGAAATGTGGAACATCTAGAAGCATATCATTTCTAAAGGCCTGAATTATCCCTTCTCAAGCATGATGCTTTCTGAGGCACCCTGAGCCAGCCTGGAACATGAAAGTTCAGCTACAAATCATGCCGCTAACACTAACCAGAAGCCCCCACATGGCATCATAGATACCTGCACAGTGTACACTAAAGGACCTCAAGGGGAAAAAAATCAATTAATCAATTTGTTTACTGAAGCAACTTAGCAATAGGGATCCCAGGCAGAGGATTGGGTGAGTCTGCTAATAAGCAAGTGGGATTGACTACTTAGTTGTATTAGCTAATTTCTAATTTTAGCCTGTTGATTTTCATTAGGAAGATTCATTCCAAGCACCCCACTTCTACAGAAGTTTTTTCCCTTTTATGACTGAATGGGAACACACTGTGATTCAAAATTATCCAAGTTTTTGTCTCCAAAAACACTTTTCAACCAACATGTGTATATTTATGACCTCTTGCCCAACATCCCTGTACTATTCTGGGTAAATTATCCCTTTACAGGTCTCCAAAGTGTAATCCTCACAATCACCTTTATGAAACTGATGTCAAAGTTTATATCATTGTCCCTGTTTTACAAAGAAGTAAATTGAGGCTCAAAGAAATTGAGTGGGGGGAAAGACATGAGGGGAAAGGGTAGGAGGGATGAATTTATATAACACCTACTATGTTCTAGGCATTGTGCTAGGTACTTTACAATGTTATCTCATTTCAGTCTCACAACAACCTTATAAGATAGAAATTATTATCATCCCCATTTTACAGATGAGAAAACTGAGAAAAACAGAGGTTAAATGCCTTGCCCAGGGTTATATAACCAAGTGTCTGAGACTGGATTGGAACACACATCTTCCTAGCTCTAGGCCCAGTGTTCTATTCTTTGCCCCACCTAGTTTAGTGAGTGGTAAATTTGGGTCTCCAATCCAGGAATTTTGACTCCCAATCCAGTGATCTTTCTACTCAAAATGTTGCCTTTTGACAGTGCAATAATCTTTTCAACACCTATGATATATGACAAAATTTTACTCCAAACAGCTTCACTATACCATGGACATGTTTAGACTGACAGCCAAGTGGTATCTCCTGCATAAACAGTTCTATATAAAGCCTAGATTTACAGACTGGAGGAGGTAGAGCTAAGATAGCAGGGTGAAGGGAGGGACTCACCCAAGCTTTCAAAAATTCTCCTTCAATCAACCTTAAAATAACACCTCAAAGTGAATTCTGGAGCAGCAGAATCAACAAAAGGATGGGGTAAAACAATTTTCCAGTCTCCAAGACAACTTAGAAGATCAGCAGGAAAGGTCTGTATCACTGTGGTGAGAGTGAAGCACAGTTCAACATAGTTCACACCCTAGCAAGCAACTGAAGTAGCAGTGGCAGCTTCTGGAGCTCTCAGTCTATAAATGGCAAGGGAGTTAGACAACGGTTGGTCAGAAGGAGATGAGAGAGGACCCTTTGCTGACACTAGGTATAGGACTTTGTTGTATTGCACATACGTGGTTCTCAGTCACAGTACCAGAGTAAGGAGGAACACTAGCAGGATTAAGGAACCTGCTCACAGTTCCAGGGCAGAAGATAGAGTGTAGGCACCCACAGACCAGAGCACAGGCAAGGAGAGCAGCTACCATGCCTCCCCTTAGATCACATCCAGTTGGAAGAACTGACAACTTACAAAACCTCAGAAAACCCCAAAAATTAGCTCTGAAAACAAGAGCATAAAAAATATCAAGCTTGAGATAATGTTCCCTACAACCTGGAGCAGAGCCCAACTATAATAGCAAGTCGACATTATTTTTATTTATATAGTATTACATAGTATTTATTTACATATTTTAATATAAAAGTGGAGAAATAGGCCAGAAAAATTAGCAAACAACAACAAAAAACCTAACCATAAGAAGTTATTATGATGATAGGGACGGTCAAAATACAAATGAGAAAGAAGACAACAAAGTCAAAACAGTTATATCCAAAGTATCAAAGAAAAATATGAATTAATCTCAGTCCCCAAAAGAATTTCTGGAAGAGCTCAAAGTGGATTTTTAAAAAATTAAACAAGAGAAGCAAAGGGGAGAAATGGGAAAAATAAATGAGAGTATTAGAAGAAAACTGTGAAAAAAAGAGTCAATGGCTTGGAAAGGGGACAAAAACATGAAGAAAATAATATCTTAAAAAAAACAAAATAGGCCAAATGGCAAAAAAGTAAAAAAAAAAGTCCACTGAAGAGGAGAACTCCTTAAAAAGCAGAATTTGCCACATGGGAAAAGATGTGCAAAAAAATTCACTAAAGAAAATAACTCCTTAAAGAGTGGAATTGGATAAGTGAAAGCTAATGACTCCATAACACATCAAGAAGCACGAAACAAAATAAAATCAATGAAAAATAAGAGAAAATTTGAACTCTCTCATCAAAAAAAAAAAAAAACAACTGACCTGGAAAATAGGTAAAGGAAAAATAATCTAAAAATTATTGGACCACCCAGAAGCCATGATCAAAAAAAAAAAAAAGCCATATTACATTTCAAGAAATTGTCTAAAAAAACTTCCCTAATATCCTAGAACCAGAGAGTGAAATTGAAAGAATCCTTCAATTGCCACCTGAAAGAGACCCCAAAATGAAAATCCCCAGAAATATTATAGCTAAAATCGAGAACCCTCAGGTAAAGGAGAAAATACTAAATGCAGCCAGAAATAAACCATTCAAATATCATGGAGCCACAGTCAGAATAACAAATGATTCTACATTAAAGGATCAGATGGCTTGAAATACCTATTTCAGAGGGCAAAAAAAAGCTAGAATTACAAGCAAGAATCACCTACCCAGCAAAGTTGAATATAATCCTTCAGAGGAAAACATGGACATACAGTGAAATAGAGAATGTTCAAGCATTCCTGATGAAAATACCAAAGTTAAATAGAAAAATTTTACTTTCAGATATAAAAATTAAGAGAAGTAGTAAAAGGCAAACTGGAAAAAGTAACCATAAGGGATATAATAAAGATAAACGATTTACATTCTTCCATGAGAAGATGATACTTGTACCTCCTAAGAACTTGATCATCATTAGGGCAGTTGGAAGGAGAGTATATAAACAGAGGGCATAGTTGTGAGTTGACTATGATAAGATGATATCCAAAAATTTAAATTTAAGGGGTGAGAAAGAGGGATGAGAAGGGGGAAGGGAGAAGTAGAGTGGGGTAAATTATCTCGCATAAAAGAGGCACAAAAAGGCTTTTACAGTGGAAGAAAAGATGGAGGGGCACACAATGCTTAAGCCTTACTTTCATCAGAATTGGCACAAAGAGGAAATAACACACATACTCAGTTGATTATAGAAATCTATCGTATCCTACAGGAGAGTAGGAGGGGAAGGAGATAAAAGAAGAGGACAAGACTGATAGAATGGGAGGTGAATTTAGGGATGTGGTGATCAGAAGCAAAACATTTTTGAGAAGGGACAAGGTGAAAGGAGAGAAGTGTAAACAAAGGAAAATAGGATGGAAGGGAACTGGGTCAAATTTATAAAAATATTAAGAGTCATTTCCCAATTAATAGATGGTTAAAGTACATGAACAGGTGGTTTTCAGATGAAGAAATCAAGGCTATTTATAATCACATAAAAATGATCTAAATCATCATTGATTAGAAAATGCAAATTAAAACAACTCTGAGATACCACCTCATACCTATCAGATTGGCTATTACAGAAAAGGAAAATGACGATGTTTGAGGTGATATGGGAAAATAGGAACACAAGTGCACCACTCTTAGAGTTGTGAACTGATCCAGCCAGTCGAAAATATTATGGTACACTGTCCAAAGGGCTACAAAACTAGGTATACCCTTTGAGTCAGCAATACTACTGCTATTGCTGCTGCTGCTTCTACTATTACTACTACTGCTGCTGCTGCTGCTGCTGTTGCTACTACTACTACTACTACTACTACTACTACTATGTCTGTATCCCAAAGAGATTTTTTAATAAAGGAAAAGGACCTGTCTGTACAAAAATATTCATAGTAGCTCTTTCTGTGGTGGCAAAGAATTAAAAATAAAGCGGATGTCCACCAATTGGGAAATGACTGAACAAATTGTGGCATATGATTGCAAGGGAATACCACTGTATTATAAGGAATGACAAGCAGAATGCTTTCAAATACACCTTGAAAGACTTACATGAAATGATACAAAGTGAAATGAGCAGAACCAGGAAAGCACTGTACATAGTAACAGCAATATTTGATGATGATCAGCTGTAAATGACTTAGCTATTCTCAGTAATACAGTGATCCAAGATAATTCTGAAGGATTTATGATGAAAAATGCTATCTTCCTCCTGAGAAAAAATTGATAAAGTCTGAATGAAGATTGATGCATACTTTTAAAACTCTTTATTTTTCTTATTTTTGTCTATTTTCTTTCACAATGTGACTAATATGGAAATATGTTTTGAATGACTGCACATAAATAACCTATAACAAATTACTTGTCTTCTCATTGAGAGAAGAGGAGTGAGAGAATTTGGAACTCAAGTTTTTTTTAAATGCTAAAAATTGTTTTACATGTAATAGGAAAAAATAATTAAAACAAACAAAAAGAAGGTAAATTTGCAGATTGCAGGATCAGAAAGAGAGGTCACTATATTATTCCTTTAGTGACCAGAGTAATGCCATTTTAGAATAAACATCAATTTCTAGTGTAAATGTAGAATGACATCTAGCCCCTATGCTTTGCCTTCCTTTACCCAAGTTCTTTTGCAAGGTGAATAAAAAAATAAACAGGATTCAATATGTCTTATACTCATGAGGTCAGTGATAGGCTAGCAGATTAGAAAGTCTTTTTTTTTTCTTCTCCTGAAACAACAATTATCTGACTTAAAGGCCAACAGATTACTGGTTGTGAAAAGAGCATGACTAGGTATGTTCAGCACACTTTAAGTCCATTTAGGAAATGGTTCATATTCCGAAACTCACTTTCTCCATATAGACACCATCCTCTGTGTGCCTACTGATGCTTCTCCCTGCCTAGCCTTTAACAAATGTACAGAACAAAACCTTTTACTGACTGGTATTCTAAGTTGTAATAAAGTAAGGCACGACAAAAGACCACCTCTTCATTCTACAGATGAGGAAACCGAGGACCAGAGAAGTTAAACCATATCTTCAGGGTCACATAGTAACTGATCTATGACTCCAAACAACTTTAGCACACTGCCTGGCACCATAACAGATGTTTAATAAATGTTTATTAAATTGAAGTGATACTGACACCACCTTTTCCCCCAAACTCTTGGATTATAATGAATATAGAACAGTATTAGAAACTTTTTTTCATTCTGTTCCAATTCGTTTGTGGACATCTAAAATGCACACACTCACACAAGTGGTCTCTATATAATAATAGTTTGTATTTATTGTGTTAAGAGAGGTGGCTGTGGTGTAGTGAATAGAGAGCCTGCCTCAGACATATTCAGATTGTGTGACCTTGGACAAGTCATTGAATTTCTCAGTATGCTCAGTCAATGCTCTAAAACTATACTTTATAAAAGAGAAGATACTAATCTACCTTCATAGTAAAGGTTTCCTCAACTGGGAAGTTCCTTTTCCAGTGCAATTGCAGTCCTTGTCCCTATCGTTATTCTGTTAAATGGAAGAGAATCTCTGTGTCTTTCTTGAATCCTGTTTTGTTTTCCAACAAAAAGACAAACTTGGAAAAACTGGACTGGGAGCCAGAAAACCTAGATTCTAGTTCTCGTAAGTTAAGTGATCTTCATAAGTCATTTAATTTCTTTAAACTTCACCTTCCCCTATTTTCTATCAAATGGAAATGAAGATGCTTGCACTACCTACTGACTGATATGAACAGTTCATTGTAGGAGAGAGATGACTGAGCATTCAAAGGCACTGTCACAAGCTGACAGAATCACAGTATTGGAGGATTGAAAAGAACTACCATTTAGTCCAAGTTCAGCCCACATCCCAAAGAAATTCCCATTCTAATATGACTAAGTCTTTTTTTTAAGCAATCAGGGATAAATAACTTGCCCAGGGTCACACAGTTAATAAGTGTCTGAGGCCAGATTTGAACTGAGGTCCTTTTTATTGACTTCAGGATCAGTGCTTTATCCACTGAATCACATAGATGCTCCTTCATCTAATCTCTGCTTCTAGCTCTTTGTGTTTGTCCTTTGTTTTTGAAAGGGACCATGGCCATCAGGGAAATGATGATATGACTTACAATTGACTTTGATTTGATTTGAGGGCTGTGCAAGGTCACCAGTCTCACTTTCTCCTCCAGAGTCATTTGGATCTGGTGACCAGATATTCATCAGGATGACTGGAGATGATGCAGGATGCAATGGGAGACCCTGGCCTTTTTAGGGTAGAATCTTTTTAGGCACTCACGAGTGAGGTAATGCTCATTCAGTGAATAGACCTCTTTAAAAAGTGAGTCAAGGGATGGCCCCTTTAATTAGAAAAAAATTAAAAATCAAGCTGGGAGAAGACCCTCAGGGTTGCTGTTCTAAAGAGAAACAGTTACTGTTGACATACACTGTAAGCCAGGAGGGCCCAAAATATGGTCATTAAGTAGAGTTTGGACAGGGACCTGTTGTGGTCCAATCTATGAGGGTGAACTATGAGAGTAAACTGGGTTTAAAGTTTTGTGAAAGAAGAAAAGGAAGGAAGGAAGGAAGGAAGGAAGGAAGGAAGGAAGGAAGGAAGGAAGGAAGGAAGGAAGGAAGGAATGTAACCAGTAAACCCCAAGTTAAGAGGGCAGCTTCTAGCCCTTTGGAATATAGTGGAAAGATTACTTGGTTTCAAATCCTTCCTCTGCCATGTATTGCCTGTCTGATCTTAGGCAAGTCACTTAACCTCCCTTTGCCTCAGTTTCCTCATCTGTAAAATAAGAGGTTGCATTATATTTCCTCTGAGGTTCCTCCCAGCTTTAGAGTTATAACCCTATAATGATCTCCAAGAAGATGGAAAGAGCTACCTCTATCTCCTGATATAACCCATATCACATAGGGACGGTTCTAATTCATGAGCAAGTTTTTCCTGATTTCAAACCTGTTTGCCTCTGTAGTTTCTACTCATTGTTCCTGATTCTACCTTCCAGGGGAAAAATAAAACAAATCCACTCCCACATGACAACCCTTTCAAAAAGATTCAAAGATAATCATCAGGTCCTTTGCGGGTCTTCTTGTCTCACAGCTAAATGTCCCTTGTTCCTGCATCCAAGCCTCCTATGACTTGAATTCAAGACCCTTTACCATCATGACTTCCCTCCTCTGGATATACTCCAGTTTATTAGTGTCATTCTTAAAATGTGGCACCCAGAACTATAGACAGTGCTCCATATTCGGCCTGACCAAGACAGAGAACAAAGGGCCCAGCACCTACTTATTCCTGAAAACTATGCACATTATTTCATTCTTAATGTAACCTAAGACTGCCTTGGCTTTTTTTGGCTGTGACATCACACTGTTGACTCATCCTGAGTTTACAATCCACTAAAATCCCCACCCAGATCCTCTTCAGACAAAATTACATCTAACCATGCCTCCAATATCCTACATATCAAATTGACTTTGCAAACCCAATAGTAAGACTTTACATTTATCTTTATTGAATTTTACTTATTATAATCAGTCCTATGTTCTAGCCTGCCATATCATCTCGGATCCTGACTTTCTCATCCAGTGCGTGACTTCTGTAAAAATTGGATGATGTTCCATCTATACGTTTATCCAACTCATTGGTGGAATTATTAAGTAGTATAGAGCCAGCCATAGATTCCTGTGGCACTCCAGTGGAGATCTTTTTTTTTTCCTGAGTTGACGTTCGACCCTTTATGATTACTCTTTGAGTCCTCACATTCAACCACTTATGTCAGGCTCTCCCAAGCTGCAAAGGCTGTGAGTATGACAGTGGGCCTAGATTATGCCTACTAACTAAGGATTAACTTGAACAAAAGAGGGAAGTTGGCCTCTAGATGATAGAATTTTTGCCAGGTTGCCAATAAAATAGATAAAACCAAGGATGTGCTGGGAAAATTTTACAACCAGGTCCCTGGGAAAATTTTTCTGTATTATTAACATTTTTTCATCACCTTAAGTCCAGATAATGAACAAAACAATCAGTGAAGCCCTGATTTGTAGGGTTTGCTAATTTTGGAGGCATAAATGCTTGTACTTAAAATTTAACAATTGGCTCTTACGAGCAGATTCAAGTTGGTTCTAGCACAGCTTTGGATAGAAAGCGTCAAGATTCCTTAATTCTGCATGTCCCATTTCTGTTTCTGCAGAAGTCTCAGAAAACATGTTGAAAGGTGCCAAAAACAAATCTTAGTTTCAAGACCATTTACAAACATTAATTTAACTCTCAGCATTCTGAATATGATTAGAAAAAATAACTCAGGGTGAAAATGGATGCATGGGCTGCACTTTGGATACCTGGGATGATGGAGATCTTGAGGACATTAAAATAAAGAAACAATTCTGCTTCACAAGGTTGTTGAAATAAGGGATAGGAAACCCTTGACCATGAGGAAGTATTCCAGCAGTGTGCGGGAAAGATCTCACCTGGGAAACTGAACAGAAAAGAAAGTAAGTTGGTCATGTAGGGAAAAGAAGGGATAGCAGACAGTGGCATATGCTCCTCTGGTATCCATAGACTGATTACAATAACTAATCTTTACAAAGTGCTTTGCTTATATAACAGTGTCTACTCTGGCCCTCCATAGCCTGAAGGTGAGGTGGGTTATATTTCCAGCCCTCCCCAAGGGTTCTCCAATACCCTTCAAGGGTTAGAGAGTGTCTAGCCTCTGCCATTGGTTCAAACCTCAGTAATTGTGCTTCTCCAGTTTGGGGCCTCTGAATACCCCAGATCCTTAGCAATTTAATAGATTAGCTTTTAAAACAAACAATAAATATACACACATCCCCTTCTAGGCATAATGCTCCTACACCTCCCTCAGTTTCTGCAGGGGGTAGAGCAGTTAGGTTCACATTTTTGCCTAGTCCCTGTATGGTATCAGTCCCACTAATTTGCAAGTCCAAAGATCCCCTGGGATTGTGTCCAGGCATCCTGACTTCTCAGGGACTCCCTTCTGGTCACATCCAGCCTGGAATCCTGGCCCACCAAGGCCCTAGGTCTGAAGACTCCACTCCATGTGCTTAAAACTGAAATGGACAATTGAAACAAGACCAAAAACCCAAGCACATTTCTCAGGTGAAGGGAGACCTTCACCCTTGGACACTACCAAGAAGAGCATAACCATGCTTCAGACAGGTGGATTTAAAGAGGTAGTCAGTGCTAGCTATCCAGTCAGTGGAAAGAAGCTGCTCCTACAACTGATGTGTCAGGGGATTGAAGAATGTCGCCTAGAAGCAAGTCCCTGGTATCTCCCACATGGGAGGTGATAACCCCAGGATCTGAAGTATTTGGACAAATTAATAGTCAAAGTTGTGTTACACTCACATTATTTCATTTGTGCTTCATAAAAATCCTATGTGGTACTTAGGGAAGGGGAAGTGAATAAGCATTTATACAGTACCTACTATATGCTAGGCACTGCACTATGTATTTTATAACAACTCATTTGATTCTCATAACAGCTCTGCAAAGTAGATGCTGTGATTACTCCCATTTTACAGTGGAAGAACAGTGCCATGTCCAGTTGTCTTGATCTATATATGGCCTCTGTACCCAGATAGCTTTGGAGGACAAAGTGAGGCTGGTGACTTTGCACATCTCTTCCTCACTTAAATCCAATTCACTTGGAAGCATGGCATCACTTTCCTAATACCATGGTCCTCTTCAAGAACAAAGGAAAAACAATAATAACAACAATCGTTGAGGAAACTAAGGCAGGCAGAGGTTAAGTGGCTTGTCCAAGGTCACACAACTAGTAAGGTTTGGAGCCAGATTTAAATTAAAGGCTCCCTGACTCTAGTCCCAGTACACTATTCAATATGCCACCTATAGGAATTATTATCTAACAGTTTACAGATAAGTGTACTAAGGATGAGAAGTCAAGTGACTTGCCCAGGGTCACACAGTTAACAAGGATCTGATTCAAATTCACATCTCTCCTGGTCCATGACACTATATTGCTTTTCATGTTAAAAAGAAAAAAGACCCATAAAAAGGCCTCCCTCACCTTGAGTAGATGTTCTGTAGAAGATTTATGGGGCTGTATGGATAAGGATCAGGCAGCTAGGTAATGCAGTGGATAGAGTGGCAAGGTGGAGTCAGAAAGATTCATCTCCCTGAAGGTAAATTTGGCCTTTGATACTTACTAGCTGGGTGACTCTGAGCAAATCAATTAACCTTATCTGCCTCCATTTCCTAATCTGTAAAATAAGCTGGAGAAGGAAGTGGCAAACCACTCCAGTATCTTTGCCAAAAATATCCCAAATGGGGTCACCAAGAGTTGGAAACAACTGAAATGACTGAACAACAACAAAAAATGGATAGGAATTACACAAAATGAGAAGACATGAAGGGGTCACAATCGATACTAAAGGAAGGAATACCCACATTGATGAAACTACAGATCACTGCCATATTGAATATGGTGATAGTTTTATTGGGCATGGAAGGAATGTACATTGAATATACATTATACCTAGCATTCAGTAAATGTTTGGTGAGTGAATAAATGGATGGTGATGTGTACCTGAATGAGGAAGAGGAGGATAAGAGATTTAAAGCTGGAAGAGGGATCCCAGAGGCATCTAATCCACCCCCTCATTTTTTCAGGCAAAGGATCTAAGACAAAGAGAAATAGAGAGGTCTGCCTAAGGTCACACAAGTAACCTTTGAGTTCAGGACCTCTAAGACAGCGTGGGATGAATTCTCTGGCAAGGGATCAAGCAAGGAACAGGGGAGAGAGGCAGAGATGCGGGTAAAAAGGCAAAGGCATTACTTCCAAACGTTTTGTCTAAGTTGGTCTCAGGTAGCTGCTTCAATTCTCCATTTCACTCAGCCAGAGGAGAATCGTACATGTGAGTGTCCCCTGCTGCCTGCAAGTTTTCAGAAGAAGATGACTTCAGAAGTGTGATATTCAAGAACGGGAGAAAGAATCAGCTCGGGATGAATGTTATAGTCTCTATTTATTCATCTCCGTATGCCAGGCTCGGAGGTTTCTCAGCTGATTCCCATTAGTCTTTCTCCTGTGGAATATTACATATTTATAGTGCCATCTGTTGAGGGGTGCAGGCCCAGGACTTCACAGTTCTATACATGGCCCACCAGCTTTTGCAAAGGTGGGGAGATTGCAACCAAACCCTTGGTACAAATTTTATGAATCTCCTGCCCACTCAGAATTTCATTTGCCCTACCTCCTACTTTCGCATCAAGACTGGTAACCAAGGTGGTACTTCTGGTCTTTCTCTATACCCTTCATCTTTCTCACATCAATGAAATTGATCCCATGGTCTACTAGGCTCATAGATTTAGAATTTGAAGGGATCACAGACATCATTTAGTCTAGCTTCACCATTTTACAGGTGAGGAGACTGAGGCCCAGAAAGAAATGATTCACCCAAGTCCACCACAACTAAATACACAGAGAAGCAGCATTGGGACGTAGACAGTTGGTCTTCTAACTCCTAACAAGTGTTCTTCGTACTGCTTCATGATGTTCAGACTTCTGCATTTTTTTTTTTTTGCTAGACCTGTATAGCAGATGGTCCTGGAGTAAGAGGACCTGAATTCAAATCCTTCCTTTGGCACATGCTGGTTTTATTACAATGGGCAAGTCATATGACCTATCAGTGCCCCAGGCCACTCATCTGTGTTCTGTTATTGTGTTTCTATGCATAGGTAAAGGGAACTCCCTCCTAAGCAGTTCCTAAACCAAAAATGCAAAGGTCTAGTCAAAACTAAACAATTATTGCAACCGTTATCATGTATCACAATTTATTTCATTTATTCCTTTTCTGGCATTTTTTTATCATTGGTCATGTCAATGCTTAAGGGTGATTGCTAATGAAGAAACTTAATTAGGGAAAATAATAGCCCACTTTAAGGTATACAAAGTACTTTCAATGAATAATCTCATTTGAATCTTAAAAAAAAAAAACTTTGAGGAAGATAGTACAGGCATTTTTAATGCCCACTTAACAGATAAGGAGTCTCAGACTAAGGGGTTAAATAATTAGCTCATAGCTAGTCAGAGGCAAGATCTGAACCCAGGTCTCCATATCCTCATTCTGATACCAGCATTCTAGGCTACGCCAGTCCAGGAACAGCTAAAGTATCACTTGAATTGTAAAGGAGTTGCTGTTTGGAACACTTGGGAAGAAATGGAAAAAAATTGTTGCTTTTATTTTCTGCATTTATTACTAGGAAGATGACTTTTGAGCCCCTACAAGGAGTGAAAATCAGTAGATGAGCTCTTTCTAGGGCAAAACCATCTATAACCATCTATCTGCTTGGATCTGACCTTAATGCACAGAACACCTGCATCTTGGAAATTATTATACTCCTATGTGAAGTTCCTACCTGGAATTGTGTATATGGTTTGTCCTTCATTCTTGAAGAGGACCATGATATCAGGGAGATGATGACAGGACTTGCAGTTGACTTTGATTTGAGGGAGGGAGGACTGTGCAAGGTCACCAGCCTCACTTTCTCCTCCAGAGCCATCTGGGTCCAGTGGTCTGATACTGATCAGAATGACTAGAGATGGCCCAGGATGCAATGGGAGACACTGGCTCTTTTAAGCTAAGGTCTTTTCAGGCTCTCACTTTAAGTGAGGCAACACCCATTCAGTGACTAGGCCTAAGAAGTGTCATCATCTCCCTGATGTCATGGTCCTCTTCAAGAATGAAGGACAGAGCACACAACCTGTGAGTTGTTGGAGCTGCCTGAATGGGGACCCATCTGGCCAGTCCCAGTCTTTTCAGGCTCTCACTTAACAGTTATTTCTGAGGCCCTCCTGGCTCAGAGGGAATGTAAATAGTAACTGTTTATCTTTTGGCCAGCAACCCTGAGGGTCTTCCTCTCCCAGTTTGTTGTTGTTGTTTTGTTTTATTTTTTAATTAAAGCGGCCATCTCTTGACTCACATGAATCTGGAAAAGATTCTTGGAAAGGTGCATAAGCTTTCTTAACACATATGTATAACATGAGAGTTAAAAGACCAACAGACCTGGAGTTAAAAACAGATAAGCCTTTCCTCAATAGCTCAATTTAAAAATGACAAATGTACACACAGATACTTTTAATGTAGCATTGAATAGCTTACCAAAACAATTTTCTTAATTAGGAAGTTTAAGTATTTTTATATAACAACTGGATAGAGCGGTGGATAGTGAACTGGATCTGGAGGCAGGAAGACTCATCTTCATGTGACCACATGACACTTACTAGCTGTGTGACCCTGGACAAGTCACTTAATCCTATTTGCCTCAGTTTCCTCATCTGTAAAATGAGATGGAGAAGGAAATGGCAAACCGCTACAGTATCTTTGCCAAAAAACCCTATATAGGGTCATGAAAAGTCAGCCATGCCTGAATACAACTGAACGAAAAGTATTATTTTATCTATCTGACAGAGGAGGAAACTGAGGCTGAAAGGTTAAATGTTTTGTCTAATAATACACAACTAGAAAATAAATGGGAGATCTATGACTAAAACCCAAATCTTCTAACTCCTAAGTCTAGTGTTTGTGTTTAGTTTCCCACCATACCATGTGTCCTCTCCACTGTCAGGGGATGTTCTAGAAAAGACTAAGGAACCGAATTTGGAACTGATTTCAGAATTTCACAGGCCCTTTCCCTTTTATCTTTTTTTAAAGCAGAAAGAATAAAGAAAGAAAAATAAAACTATAGATAGGAAGGAAACAAGAGGAAGTCAACTAGATAGCTGTTATTTAATAGTCTGTTGTGTATGTGTATGTGTGTGTATATTTGCCCATTAAGTCCCTAATCAAGATCATTCATTGATGCTTTTTCATCAGGGAAATCCTGCAGTTTTTAATGAAGCCCCCTACTCAGCAAACTCCATTGGTTCTCTATTGACTTCAGGATGAAATACAAAATGTCCCCTTTCGCATACAAAGCCCTTCTGAACCTAGTCCCTTCCCACCTTCCCAGTTTTCTTACACCTTACTCCCCAACATGAACTCTTTGATCCAGTGACACTAACCTCCCAGCTTTTCCACAAACAAGACTTGCCATCTCTGCTTGTCCTCTATACCTGGAATGCTCTTCCCCCTCCACTCCATCAAAGGTCTCCCTAGCTGCCTTTAAGCCCCAACTAAAATCCCTTCTTTTACTGAAAGGCTTCCCCAATCCCTCCTGATTCTAGTGCCTTCCCTGCTGATCATTTCCTATTTACTGTTTGTTTTATTTGTTTGCATGTTATCTTCCACATGAAACTGCAAGTTCCTTGAGGGCAAAGGCTCTTTTGCCTCTTTTTATATCCTTAGCACAATGTCCGGCACTGTATATAATAGGTGTTTAACAAATGTTTATTGATTGATTGAATTTCAACTTCTCACAAAAACAAAATCCCATATTTTGATCATCAATTTTTTTCTTTCATTAAATATTTTGATGCCTTTAGGCATCAAATCACAACAATTTCCCAAGAATATATTCCCCCTCATTCACACACACACACACACACACACACACACACACACACACCCATCAATTGGGGAATGGACAAATAAGTTATGGTATATGAATGTGATAGAATACCATTGTGCTTGGGGCAGCTAGGTGGCGCAGTGAGTAGAGCGCCGGCCCTGGAGTCAGAAGGACCTGAGTTCGGATCCGGCCTCAGACACTTAACCCACACAAACAAAAACCTAGCCGTGTGACCTTGGGCAAGTTACTTAACCCCAATTGCCCTAAAAGGGGCGGCTAGGCGGCGCAGTGAGTAAGAGCACCGGCCTCGGAGTTGGGATGACCCGAGATCAAATCTGGCCTCAGAAAATGAGCACCCACACATAAATAATGACTAGCCGTGTAACCTTGAGCAAGTTACTTAACACCAATTGCTTAAAAAAAAAAAGAATACCATTGTGCTGTAAAAAATTTTGAAAGAGATAGCTTCAGAAAAACCTGGGAAGAGCTATATGAACTGATGCAAAGTGAAATGAGTAGAACCAAAAGAATAGTCTACATAGTAATAGCAATACTGTAAGGAAATTCACCCCTGAAAGACTTAATAACTCTGATCAATACAATGATTCACCACAATTCCAAAGGACTCATAATGCTATTCACCTCCATAGATTCTCAAAGTACAGATCAAACCATATTTTTTCCTTTGTTTATTTTTCTTACTTTTTTGGAATGTGACTAATGTAGAAATATGTTTTACATGAATTTATGTGTATAACGGCTATCATATATCTGGTTTTCAGAATGTGGGGAGATGCAGAAGGAGGGAGAGAATGTCGAACTGGAAACAAAAATGAAATTAAGAAAAAAAATAAACCCCACATTGACTCCTCTTGTATAACAAAGAAAAAATAAAGCAAAACCAATCAACACAGCAACTATGTCTGACATTAAATAAATTATCATGCTTCCATAGTCCCCTAGCTCTCCAACTAAGATGTGGGAAATGAGTTTCATCATCCATTCTCTGGGACAAAGACCAGTCACTGCAACTGGTCTGATGGAAGTTACCTTTTGAAGTTTTTTTTGTTTACATTATTGTAGTGCCTGTATAACATTGTTTTTTTTTGTTTTGTTTTCTTTGCCTAGCATCAATTCTTGTAAGTCTTCCTGTGTTTCTCTGAATTTATTGTGTCTATGATTTCTTATAGTATACTCATATTATACCATGTTTATACACCACAATGTATTCGTCTATTCCCTACTCTTTTGGTTTTAATTTTTTTTTTGCTTACACACACACACACACACACACACACACACACACACACACACACACACAAATCTGCAAATATTTTGGTATATACAGGGCCTCTCTTTCTGTATTTGACCTTCTCAGGGTTATATGCCTAGTCATGGGATTGTTGGGTGAAGGGCTATAAACAGTTTAGTGACTTTTAACATCAACATTTCTCTAATGATGCTCTATGGCTATGAGTCATGGAACACCATGGTCTCTAAGGAATTAAAGTCACTAAAAGGGCAGGGAAAAGGCATATGGTGGGTGTGAGCATGCTGTAATACTTTAGCAATGAAGAATCTTGCAGGAAAAGTAGCATAAAGATATCATGAGAGAAATGCATGAAAGGAAAATTAGAAAGTAGGATGGCCATGTAATGAAAACTAAGCATGACTGATGGAAAGCTGGCATCAGGCAGTTGGTCAATGAATTTAATAAATGCCTACTGTATGCCAACACTGAGCTAATCACTAAAGGTACAATGAAAGGCAAAAGAATGTCCCTTTTTTTAAAGAGCTTGCAGACTAATAGAGGAGAAAATAGTCAAATGTCTATGTACAAACAAGCTAAATGGAAATAATCAACAGAGGGAAGGTACTAGAATCAGTACTTAATTAGATTAAAAGAGAATCAAGACTGTATGACCTTGGGCAAGTTACTTAACCCCAATTGCCCTCCAAAAAAAAAAGAGAATCAAGAAAGACTTTATATAGAAGGCAGAATTTTAGTTGGGACCTAAAAAAAGCCAAGGTACCCAGGAGGTAATGATGGCACTCACATAACACAAAGAAATCTAGAGAGAGGTCCCCAGTACCCTGTGGAGGCTCTATAGGAGGACGTGGACCAGAGTCACATAGGATGGAAAGTTTGGATGAGTTGTGTTCTGCACTGAGATAGAACAACCATCAAAGTACTAAAGAAAGCTTTTGGAATGGGGCTCTTCCAAGACTAACTGGACACAATGGGAAGCTTGGGGATACTGAGATAGGCCATTCTCTGCTGAAGGGGGAACATAAAGAGGGAGCCCAAGGACAGTTTGAGAAACCTTGAGAATCTGAGCTCCAGAAACAACATAAACTTCTAAGATTTTTGGTTAAATACATTGGGCAGGTCCAACTTCCTATTTGTAAAGGAAATGGGGATTTAAAAGGCTTAGGATACCCCTTAAAAAAATCTCATTTTGATAGGATAAGTGTAGATGGCCCAGCAATCTGTGCATTTAATTACCTTTAACATATACCTGGATTTTGAAATGCAAGAGGAAGAAGTTCAAGGTTAAAAAAAGAATGAGTTTTGAATTTCCTAGTCCCCAAATCCTGGGAGAAAATATCTTGAGACATTTAAACAGCAAAATATAAAGTCAACATTTATCCACCCCTATAGAACTTGCTCTTGCCAATACCTGAAAGCTAAATTGGGAGATTTGAGGAGGAGAAGAGGGGAAAAGTAAAGCAAAAAGAAGCCTTAGAGCCACACTAAAATCCTCCCATGGGTTAGGAAAACCAGTGACACCTAACAAAGTGCAGTACTTTTCTTAGTAATCAGTATGAACCCCTGTTTTGAACTTAAGACCGGCACATTGTTTCCAGTGATTAACATTAGCAAGTCATGTATCTATGGAGACGCTGAAACTTTCCCCAAGTTAAATCTCCAACAGTTTGGTCATAAGGAACAATAATCATTTCCAAAGCTTGATGAATTTTCATGGTGTGGTTTCCTGCTTCACATCTGTTTAGTTCAGACAAGAAATTTACATCTTGTGTGTTTTAGCAAATTTCCCCCATGAAATTAGTAAAAGTCATTGTATCAATAGCTACATATGCGATCCTGTAAAAATCTTCAAGGTCTTCCTTTCTCACCTGAAACTTGAAAAGTTTTCCAAATCCAGAAAGAAAAATAAAGGAGTGGAGATGGAGAGGAGATATTGTTGAATATTGTGTCTTTCAAGAAAATATGGCAAAAATGGAGAGATTTTTCTTCTTTAAAAAAAACCCATAAAAGTTCTGGACAGAGTCCCTTTACAGATCATTATAGCACATAAAGTATTATCTTTCTCTTTACAGAGCCTGGCTCATTTTTTATTCTCTCCCATAGATAGTTTGGCTTTTATGTTCCAGAAGTCAAGTCCAGTTTCACAGCTTCCTTGGCCCGGCAGGGCGAATGGGCTATAATTCTTTGTTGCTTTCCCTATAGGCAGACCTGGGAGTGCTTTCTGCTTTCTCCAACAGATGGGAGGTTTGCCCCCTCCAGATATGTAGCCCTGAATCTCCCAGGCATTGCCATTACCACTCACTGCTGTGTGTAGGCTCTCCTAGCCATCAGATGACACTCATCCCATTCTTTTCTGGGGCCTGGCCTGGTGTGGTGGGAATTCCAGGTCAGAGGGAAAAGTGAATGTTTCTTGAGACATGATGGAAAGAGAGGGGGAATTGGGGGAGTTGGGGGAGGGGGGAGATTCAATGCAGCCCTGTCTGATTTAGAGTCCAGGGGTAAATGGCACTATAATGAGGCTCCAACCAACAAGAGGATGAGATAAGCGCTTCCATTTCTAACCCAGTTACCCACCACAACCCAAAGCATTCTGAAGCTCATGATATATAAATTTAATTTCTCTTTTATGGCTGGAACTGTGTTTTCCATGATTTATAAATCATTTGGTCGGTGATTTCTTTGAAATCTTTGCCTCATTTATGCTCTTGACCTCTTGACCCCCAGATACTTTTATTTATACCAGAGATCTTTCCCGTGGTGGTACAGTTTAATGTCATGAGCCTGAGACCGGGCTGGGTGACTGAAAGGCAAAGAAACAAAGGCAAACGTGGGAGAAGGACTTGATGCAAAAATATGTGTTTGGAAAGAAGAATAAACAAAGGGAAATGTGAACACTTAAAACATATTGCTCTAACAGTATTGATTTATTGCAGGAACTCTTTATTTATTGAATCCTTTATGAGTATCTGAATATATAGCACTTGATGAGGCAAATGGAGAATACTGATCCTCACAGCAAAAATATTTGCTGTAAATGTCATGACATGCCTTGTCCATAATATGATTCTTTCCAGATGGCTATTTTTTTCAACTTTCAGCATAGAAAAATATGCCTTAGGACAAGTACACATAAAAATGATGCCTTTTCCCCTATTCCCTCCCTTCAGTTGGTTAATACCCCTACTGTTTACTATGGAGTGATATGCTGAAAAGGGGGGCGGGGAGCCCAGGCATAACGACATCTGATTAATTGGGCAGGGCACATCCAACATAGATCTTCACAGATAATCCAGCTGTCCAGGAACAATTTCATTGTAAGAAATGCAGAGGCAGGCAACAGTCACAAAACCATCAGGAAGCAGGGTCTGTTGTAACATATTGGTGCAATTTGTACCTCCCACAGGGAGACCCTAAAGGGTGTCACCAGGGAGGGGCAAAGGACAGAAGGCCAGGCTTAGCCAGAGACCTGAGTATTACTCTTTGCCATTTATATTCATCAGAGGTTTGTGGGGCTACTCCCCAATGCTCTCTACTTTTCTCCCTGCCCTCTAAATGAATGATTAAGTGAGGAAACATCATCTTGTCCTAATAGTAGTTACTATGTACCTTTCAAAACACATTTACATATAATACCTACATGTTTTCTTACAAGCCTGTGAGGCAGGAAGGATGGGTATTTGAAAACTGCTATTTCCAGAACCCGACTATTCCACACTTATTAACTATGTGACCGTGGCCTGTTCCTCATCTGCAAAATAGGTAGAGGTTGGGGGAGACGTGTGGACTGATCCCTCCTGATTCCAAATCTATGGTACTATGACCCTATAATCCTATGACCCCCTGTGTTCTTGCAGACCACACCTCCAAGTCTGAAATAAACTCCCTCCTTATCTCTCCCCTTTCAGAATTTTTTTTTCATTATTCAAGGCTTAGCTTAGATGTGAACTGCTCTATGAGGTTTTCTGTCATCTTGTCAATATTCAGTCCCTCTTCAAATTACCTGGGATTTGCTAATCTGTTTGCATGCTGTAGCCTTCTTCCCTGAGTAGGTCCTCCTTCTCTAAAGAATGTAAGTTCCTTGAGGACAGAAAGTAAGATGGACTGTTCTGAGGGCTTTTTGTCTTTATATTACCAACATCTGTTACATTATGTTGCAACTGTATAAATCTGGAGTGGGGAAATTGGAGGCCACAGGTTCCCCACGGCTGGTATAGATAATTTGGTGTTTGGAGATAAGAAAGGAAAGCATTCCAGGCAGGGGTGATAGCCAGAGAAAGTGTCTAGAGCCAAGAGATGGAGCATCTTATTCACTGAACATCTCGAGAAGGCCACTGTCACTGGATCCAAGAGTACATGGCGGGAGTAATAGGTAAGAAGACTGGAAAGGTAAGAGGAAAAGTAGGTTATGAAGGACTGAATGCCAAATGGAGCATCTGTATTGGATTGTGCAGGGGAAAGATAGAGAGCCAGTGGGGTTTGTTGAGTAGGAGGGTGACATGGTTGAACCTGTGCTTTAGGAAAATCATTTTAGTGACTGAATGGAGAATGGAGGAGAGTGGGGAGAGACTTGATTCAGGCAGACCCACCAGCAGGCTGCTACAATAAGCCAGGTGTGAACTGAGAGGGCTTACCCCAGAGTTGGGGCAGCATCTGAGAAGAAAGAGACCACATTGGAGAGATGTTGCAAAGGTAAAAATGACGGGCATTGCCAACAGCTTGGATATGGGCAGGGGCGTGGGGGAGAGATAGTGATGAGTCAGGATGATACCTAGGGCCTGGGAAGGTAGTATTACCCTCTATGGTCATTCATAAGCGGTCAGCCTCCAGAACCAACCTGGATACCTATTGCTAATTAGTTGAACTGATTAGATGCACTAATTTGTCCTAATATAAATAAGCAGGGCCCCTGGAAGGAACCTGGTTCTCTCAAAGCATATTGACAAGGAAACCACCCTGTGCAGTGGTAACCTAAGGCTCTAGACTCAAATAAGACTGAACAGAGAATCTCATAGCAGGAGATGCACCACGAGACAGGGTGCTGGACTTGGAATCAGGAAGACTTGGATTCAAATCTAGTCTCAGACACTTACTGTGTGCCCTTGATCTTGTCACATGTCACCTGTTTGCCTCATCTATAAAATGGGGATAACAATAGTACCTACCTCTCAAGGTTGTTGTGAGGATCAAATAAGAGAATATTTGTAAAGGGCTCAGTATGGTGCTTGGCACATAGTAGGTGCTTAATAAATGGCGGTTTCCTTCCTTCCTATGAACTTACTGCTAAGGTAGACCATAGTCTGGAAGGAAATTTAGATGCCTATGAAATAAACTGAAAGAGCAGTGTCATTGTTATTAAGTCATTGGAGAAACCTGGCTCATTTCCATAACATTGCCTCTGCTGTGGGGAAAGTGTGGATACAGGCATACCTTGAAGATATTGCAGGTTCAGTTCCAGACCACCACAATAAAGTGAATACTGCAATAAAGCCAGTCACATGAATTTTTTGGTTTCCCAGTGCATATAAAAGTTATGTTTATACAATATTGTAGTCTATTAAATGTACAATAGTATTGTGTTTTTTTAAATGAACATACCTTAATGAAAAATACTTTATTGCTAAAAAATGATAACCATCATGTGAACCTTCAGAGAGTCATAATATTTTTTGCTGATGGAAGGTCTTGTCTTGATGTTGATGGCTGCTGACTGATCAGGGAGGCGATTGCTGAAGGCTGACAATTTCTTAAAATAAGAATAAAATTTGCATCATAGATTGAATCTTCCTTTCTCTTGAGCCCTCATAGGCCATTGTAGGGTTATTAATTGGCCTAATTTCAATATTGTTGTGTCTCAGAGAATAGGGAGGCCCAAGGATAGAGAGAAAGAGAGAATGGAACAGTTGTAACACACATTTATTGATTAATTTCACCATCTTACATGGGAGCAGGTCATGGCACCCCCAAACAATTACAATAGTAATATCAAAGATCACAATAACAAATATAGAAAAGTTGGAAGTATTAAGAAAATTACTAAAATCTAACACAGAGACATAATGTGAGTACATGCTGTTGGAAAAACGGTGCCGATCGACTCACTCAATGCAGGATTGCTACACACCTCCAATTCGTAAAAAACAAACAAACAAACAAACTTCAATATCTGTGAAACACAATAAAGCAAAGCCCCATAAAATGAAGTGTGGCTTGTATAGGATTTCCAGCCAGGCATACCCTAACAAGTGCAGCTATTTCTGTAACATTAGCAGCTGGGCTAAAGCAACCTGGCTTTAAATAGGTCAGCAGAGCAGACCCGAGGAATTAGAAGAGCAGTTAATACTCAGCAATCCTTGGTAGTGCCTTCCCATTAGCCTGACCCTCATGTACCCAGACAAGGTTCTCTCTGGGAGAGGCCCTATAATCTTTACCTATAAAAATGCAAGAATTACCTCCCTCCCTTATATGAAGTGTGAACAATTTACCTGGTCAAGGCAAATCACAAAATCTCAAAGTTGGAAGGGACCTTGGGGGCCATCTGGTCCAAGCTACACCAGTAAGGAATAAGAAATCCCCTCTGTGACATACCTGATTAGCAGTCATCAAGCTAGAGAAGACCGAGGAGGAACTCATGATTTCCCTTTGTGCCAGTCACTCCTGTGGGGTTTCCAGGTTTTCCCACAGCCTCATTTTTCATATTGTATCTCGTTTATATGCTAATTTCTAAACATGCCTTCTCTTTTCCACTACATTGTAAGTTGTCTGCGATCATAGACCATGCCATATTTAGCATCTTATCTCCTCCCGATACCCAGAACAATGTTTTGTACATAGTAGGCACTTAATCACAGAATCTCAGAGTTGTGAGAGATCCACAAAGGCATCTAGTCTTTTGTATGGTTGATGAGTTGTTAATTTATCCTGGATAACTGGCTGTTTCTAGTTGTAGTTGGGCTATGTCTATTCATCCCATTCAACCCTCAATTCTCTCATTTCTTTTTTTTTCCTTCCCTTTTTCCTAATATGCTCTGTTCTCTAGTAGAAAGAGGTTTGGGTTTGAAGTTAAAGAAACTGAGTTTAAATCAAATCTTGGCTCTGCCATTTCTTTCTGTGACCTTGGCATTGTAAAGTATGAGGGATAGACTATTAGGTGACCTCTAAGCACCCTTCCAGATTTAAATCCATGATCCTGTTTGCTATGGTGATTGTTGTTAATTGACTTTCCAAACTGATGACTGCATGTAATTTAAGTTGCAGGTATTCTATCTGCAAAAACAATTTCAGAACAGAAATATGTGTTTAAGAGGCTTTGGAAGTTTATCCTGTGCTTTGAAATGTTTGAAAACCATATTTCAGAGAGGAAGCTCACCTTATGTCACAGCATTCAATGTCTGAGTGTGTGAGAAAAAAACCTTATTCTGACTTTAAAGAAAAGAGAATGGCACATATCTGCAGTTGAACTTATACTAGACAAGAGGGAAGATTTTTTAAAATATATAATACTTTCTTTTCCCCCAATTACACATTAAAACAATTAGCATTGGGGTTTTTTTTTTTTTGAGTTTGAGTTTGAGTTCCAAATTATATCCCTCCTTCCACTCTCTCCTCCCTGAGACAGTAAGCAATCAGATATAGGTTATACATGTGCAATCATGTAAAACATTTACATGTTAGGGATTTTGTACAGGAAGAGTAGAATGAAAAACAGCATGCTTCAGTCTGCATTAAGACAATATCAATTCTTCCTCTGGAGGTGGATGTATGCTTTATTGTGATTCTTTGGAGATTGTCTTAGATCATTGTATTGATGAGAATAGCTAAGTCTGGCAGAGTTAATCATCACACAATGTTGTAGTTACTGTGTACAATGTCCTCCTTGTCCTGTTCACTTCACTTTGCACCAGTTCATGTAACTCTTTCCAGGTTTTTCAGAAACCATCCTGTTTGTCATTTCTTATAGCACAATAATAATCCATCACAATCATATACCACAGCTTGTTCAGCCACTCTCCAATTGATGGGCATCCTTTCAACTTCCAGTTTTTAGCTACCACAAAAAGAGCTGCTATAAACATTTTCATACAAATAGATCCTTTACATATCCATATATATGTATATATATATGTGTGTGTGTGCGTGTGTGTATGTATATGTATATACGTGTGTATATGCAACACATATGTGAGCACATGTGTTTGTATGTATGTCTTTGTGACACAGACGTAGCAGTGATATTGCTGGATCAAAAGATATGCATAGCTTTATAGCCCTTCGGGCCTAGTTCCAATTTGCTCCAGAATGGTTGGATCAGTTTACAACTCCACCGACAGTGCATTAGTTTCCCAGTTTTCCCACATCCCCTACAACATTTACCATTTTATTTTTTTGTCACATTAACTGCTCTGATGGGTATGAGGTGGTACCTCAGAGTTGTTTTAATTTGCATTTAAGAGGGAAACTTTGATTGAGTATTCTGAAATGACTTTGCCCAGTTATGGGGGGATGCTGGGGAATGGGGAGGTAGAGAAGATTATATTTGTCATTTTGTACATCACTGAAATGGGGATGGGGCATTAATTACAATTATTATAGTGCTATCTTTTGTTCAGGATAAGAGTGAGAGCAAGTAATATTGACCCCGAGGGAAGTGATTCAATCCCTAACTGAGAACTGGATAAGTAAATGTACCCGCTTATCCCTCCAGACTTGGAAGCCAGGATTACATAGTATCCATTGTATTGTAGGTTTGTCTGTCAGCTTAGTTTGACCAATCATGGGGAAACAGGGATGGCTCCACATGGGAGTTCAAGTTTGGGACTAACAGACTAGATGGAGGAGAACAGTTTCAAAGAAAGAATGTAGAAATCTGTGGCTGCAGCCACATGCCACATGTGAAACAAATAACTAGGTCTTTAAGATGAAAGACCTAGCTTATGACATATGTTTCAAGGGATCAACCAAAATAGCCAGGAGAGGGCAACAGGGTGAACAGATCCTGATGGGGCCAGAGCATGGAGGCCTCTTGGAAGGACATTAGAAGTTAAGTCAAGGGGTGGCTAGGTGGCGCAGTGAGTAGAGCACCGGCCCTGGAGTCAGAAGGACCTGAGTTTGGAGCCGGCCTCAGACACTTAATCCACACAAACAAAAACCTAGCCGTGTAACCTTGGGCAAGTTACTTAACCCCAATTGCCCTAAAGGGGCGGCTAGGTGGCGCAGTGAGTAAGAGCGCCGGCCTCGGAGTTGGGATGACCCGAGATCAGATCCAGCCTCAGAAAATGAGCACCCACGCATAAATAATGACTAGCCGTGTAACCTTGAGCAAGTTACTTAACCCCAATTGCTTTAAAAAAAAAAAGAAGTTAAGTCAAGTTAAGAAGCATTCATTAAGTGCTTAATATATGCCAGGCACTGTACTAAGTGCTAGGGATACAAATACAAGTCAAAAAATGGACAACCCTGTCCTCAAGGAGCTTACAACCTAATGGTGGAAGGAAATGAATAAAAAGGAGTTGAAAAGTGATGGGGAGGGCATGGTTGGTCTGGGCTCTTCCTCAAAATGGAGGCTCTGGGAGAAACTCATCCAGGGAAGAAGAGGGCTGCAGGGAAAAGGTAGCAAAAAGATGGAACTTGAAGGAAGCAGATTTAGTGCCCTTTTGCTAAGTGGTGGATTTTGCTAGTTTTCACAGGTGCAGGAGAATTTTTTCCGGGTGTTGGCTAAAAAATCCAAGATAATATCTTCCTATGTGATTAAGTTGACCTTTTTAAGGAAAATCCCTGACTAACCCTAACCAACCAGAAGCTGAAGAAGCAGATTCTGGGTGGATACTTAAGCAACCCTTGCTAGTCATTTCCACGGATACTGGAAAATCAAGGGCAAGACTTGGGGGGGGGGGGGAAGGTTAGGCAGAAGGGAACTAAGGAGAATAGGGGATTGTCTTATACTAGGAGCTAAGGGTCAGAATGAACTATCCTAACCTTTGAAAATGTGAAACTGCTAACCTTTTCATCTATTCCATAAATATAACACTCTTTCTTCATCTGAACAATCTATATTTTGCAGTAGTATTACTTAGTATGGACAACTAGGTGGTGAAGTAGAGTATTGAGCCTGGAGTCTGAGACTCATCTTCCTGAATTCAAACCTGGCCTCAAACTTACTAGCTGTATGGCCTTAAGCAAGTCACTTAACCTGGTTGACCTTCGTTCCTCAAGTAGAATGGCTATACAATGGGAAAGGAAATGGGTATCTTTGCCAAAAAAACTTCATGGACTAGTCCATGGGGTCACAAAGAGTCCAGAACAACAATAGCAGTAGTAGTATTCTGCAGTATATCTTCAATATAATTTTTATGTTTGCTTTTTGGAGGGCAATTGGGGTTAAGTGACTTGCCCAAGGTCATATGGCTAGTTTGTGTGTTAAGTGTCTAAGGCCGGATTTGAACTCAGGTCCTCCTGACTCCAGGGCTGGTGCTTTACTCGCTGCGCCACCTAGCCACCCCAAAAGGATTCTCTTATTTTTATTTACTGTTTGCTTTTTTGGAGGGCAGTTGGGGTTAAGTGACTTGCCCAAAGTCACACAGCTAGTTTTGTGTGTGTTAAGTGTCTGAGGCCAGATTTGGACTTCAGGGCCAGTGCTCTATTCACTGTGCCACCTAGCTGCCCCTCTTCAATATAATCTTACAAAATATTTACAAAATTTCTAGAGCAGGTAGGTGGCACTGGACCTGGAATCAGGAAGTTCAAATCTAGCTTCAGATACTTACTAGGTGTGTGACCCTGAGCAAGTCATTTAACCGTCTTTGCCTCAGTTCCTCATCTGTACAATGAGCTGGAGAAGGAAATGGCAAACCACACCAGTATCATTGTCCAAAAAAAAAAAAAAACCCACAAAAAAAGACATCAAATGGGGTCACAGAGAGTCATACCTGACAGAAACAACTAAACAACAATGAAGAGCACTTTCATATAGAACCATGAAAATCTGCATAAAGGAAGTGGCCCCTGAACTGATTCATGAAAGAGAATTCTGAAGAGAATCATTAAATGCTGAGATTAACATAGCACTCTAAGGAGTACAAAAGTTTTTATATTCATTCTTCCTCCTAACAATCCTACCAGGTAGTGACCACAATCTTATTTTCTTTCTTTCTTTTTTTCTTCCTTCCTTCCTTCCTTCCTTCCTTCCTTCCTTTCTTTCTTTCTTTCTTTCTTTCTTTCTTTCTACAGATGAGTAAACTGGTCATCAGAAAGGTCAAAGACCTTGTTCAAAGTCATGTAGTCTTATGTGTCAGTCGCAAGATTCAAATCTAGGTCTTTTTTAACTTCAAGTTGAGTGCTGTTCCACAGAAACACTGAGCCCAAGGGAGGAAGTGCAGGTCAGGGACCAGGAACAGCCTGCATAAATGCACCAATGCATTTGGTGATGGAAGGCCAAGTTTGGGCAACAACTTGTGGTCCAGTTTGGCTAGTGTATGTGAGGGCTGGAAAGGTAGTCTGCATGAATAGAAGGAATGTCAGAAGGAATCACAGACAAGCAAAACAGCTTTGAAAGTTGAATAAAGTGGGGAGGAGCCAAGATGGCAGAGTAGAAACAGCTCTTCCAAGGTGCTCTGCCCCACACCACCTCCAAACTATGTAAAAGGGGACTCTGAACAACTTCTGGAACCCCAGCACCCACAGGAAAACACAGAGAAGCTAACCTCCCACTGAGGACAGCCCAGCAGCCCTGCAGGGAATGCCAGCACAGCGCTCTGGGAGCCAGTGGCCCAGCATGAGCCCAGGTCTGTGTGAGCCACGGTTTTAGCCCCAGGGCAGCCAAGCCAGCAGCCAGCTGGAGGGACCCCAGAACACCAGCAGCTGTGGCGATTCCAAAATTATCAACACAGACATGCCTAGGACAAAGTAAGAAGTTAGTGCCCTATGGACTTTGGGACCAGTATTTGGGGAACGAGTTGGCTTCCTCCCCTGGGGGCTAGAAGCAGCTGAGGAGACATGGCAAACTTGCCATTTTGCAACTCCAGTGGCAGCATCAGCTCCTGGCCTGTAAACTGTATAGAGATCCAGCGATCAGTCTTGGAGGTTAATCACTCTTGCTTTAACCAGCTTAGATCTGGATTGTGATCTGGGGGGAGGTCTGGGGTGGGTATCCAACTTGCCAGAACTGGAAGTTGTGAAGACCCCAATGTTCAGGGGTAAAGGTAAGAGGTGAGAGAGGAAAGTGGCAAGAGGAGACAGGGAGAGACAGGGTAGGGTAAACTATCTCATGTAGAAGAGGCAAGGGGAAGTAGTTGCAGGGGAGGGGAAGAACAGGAAGGCAAAAAGGCAAAACCATATTCTCATTGAATTTGGCTCAGGGAGAGAATGACATACATACTAAATGGGATATCTCACCCTGTAAGGAGAGTAGGGGGAAGGGGGATGAGAGGGAGCATGATGGAGGGGAGGGCATTCTGGGGGGAGGGGAGGTTGGAAGTACCCATTATAGAAGAGGGACAGGATCAAAGTAGGGAATGGACCAGGTGGGGAGTGGGATGGGTAGGAGGGAATTATAAGCAGCCTTTTATAATATATCTACTGTGGTAATGTTTTGCATAGCTATACATGTACAACACATACTGAATTGCTTATCTTCTCAGAGGGAGTGGTTGACAAGGGAGGAAGGGAATGGATCTGAAATTCGAGGTTTTAAAATTAAACGTTTCAAATATATATAAATACTATTATTAATACTACTTTGCATATAATTGGGAGATAAGATGTTCAGGCATTTGGGGCACAGAGACTCACCTCACCTTAATGGTAAAGTTGAAGGGGGTATGGGAGAAGATGTGGGAGAGAGCAGATTGGATGAGGGGATATCTTGTGGGACTGCTATCCTGGGGTGGTGGGTAGGGGGAAAATGGGGAAAAAATGTAACTCAAAATCTGGTGGAAATTAATGATGTAAGCCAGAAATTAATAAAGCATTTGTTTAAAAAAAAAAGTTGAGGGTCGGCTAGGTGGCACAGTGAGTAGAGTGTCGGCCCTGGAGTCAGAAAGACCTGAGTTCGGATCCGGCCTCAGATACTTAACGCACACACAAACAAAAACCTAGCCGTGTGACCTTGGGCAAGTTACTTAATCCTAATTGCCCTCCAAAAAAAAAAAGTTGAATAGAATTTGAAAACTGAGTGGGTTAGGTCCCTCATGGTAGGGGGAGAAGATGGGACATGTTTTCTAGATCTCTGATCCAAAAGTTGCAGTTCTAGATGGAGAGAGGGGATATAGCAGTAGTACAAATGGGAAGATGTCAGAAGTGGTTATATATGAAGTATGGTCTGGGGAAGTTTAGGTGATTTCACATTCAAGTTACTCACTAATCAGCATAAATAGCAATGGCAAAGGTGTGATCTTGAGTTTTTATATATTTATTGAATATATAAAACTAATAGTTTGACATCATTGAAAAAAATCAATGAGAAAATTTATAAGATGAGTGAGGTACCAGTTAATGTTTTAGTGGAATTTTCTGGCTTAGGGCTGTCACTATGGAATGGGGTAATATGTGGAATGTCTATAACCACAACTAATAACAAGCACTTCACTTCATTCACTAGGCTGTATGGATACATGCTTACCCTTTGAACTGGTTCGTTCTCTCCAGCCTACCCTCACGTGGCAGATCCAGAGAAAGATGACAGATTCTTTCAGAGTCCTAGAGGTAATCCTCTTGTGGAGGAATGCAATCCTATTACTTACAACCTTAGATATTGAGCCTTTACGAATGGATTTTCACTTACATAAACCAACCACTTGCACTGATGCTTTTAGATATTAAATACAGCATTTTACTTAAAATAAGGCAAAAGAAATAATAATAACAATGTCACAGGAAATAATATGTTAAAGAAAGTATATGAATAATAAAATACATCACAATCTACACATAAACCTGGGTCAGAGTCTCTTACCAAAGTAATCACTCACTCAGTATCTGTACAGGAATTTGGGCACACCAACAGAAACCTGGCAAGAAAATACCTGAGAGAAAAACCCATGTGCTCAGGGTAATTCACAACTTTGTACTGATGACTCTGATGTCACTTTTGCATACAGTTTAACACTTACACCATAAGAAGTCACTCCTCTGCTATAATGGGTAGTCTCCTTGTTCTCACCACTCACAAATTTTCATTCATTCAGTAAATACTTATTAAACTTTTATTATATGCCAAGCACTGTACTAAGCATTTGGGATACAAAGGCAAAAACCAATTCATGCCCTCAAAGGACTTACAATATAACAGGGGATCAACTGGACAATCCTCTTCTATTATTGAAATAACAAAGTATTGACATGCTCTTTTCATTTATAATTATATCAAAAGAGAATTTATAAGGTGCTGTTTCTTAATTTGTATAGTAATTCCCTTTAAGTCAGAGAAGTGCAAAGCTCCTCCAGGTGGCTGTCCCTGGGTACTAGAGAGCAGTGAGCCCAATATTTACTTCTCAGGATTCTACGTCGTCCAATCAGAAGAGGGCTCATGGTAAAATCTCAGACTGATTGTCCCTGCAAGGCAAAGCATTCTAACCAGGTCTTCAGTCATGAGGATTCTGTTCCAATTAAATCTCAGCATCTCTTCCCATACAGCAGCTGCAAAACCTGTCTTTCCCCTTTCTGCTTTTTCCTCTTCGAAAGGTCAGAAAAAGGCACCTCTCTTCAACTCTGCAGGGAACTAAAGAACAATATCCAGAACTGAAGCTATTTTCTAATGATGTTGAGTCTCCCCCTAACTAGCCAGGAATCATACAGCTAATGCCTTCTGTTAGCAGGGTGCTCCTGCTGATGGTTTCTTCACACATATAACTGCCACAGAGCTACTCTTTCAACCCCTTGCTGTTTCTTTCCTCATCTGTCAAGTTCTATAATCTCTTTACCACAGCAGCCTCAGCCTCTGCTTCCTCAATGACTTAAATCAGGGCTTCTTGGCACTAGAGACTCACTAAATTTTATTTGAAAGGTAACAACTCACCAAATTTCTCCTATGAAATCTACAGAGATTCATTTAAAAAATCACCCCTCAACCCGTATGTACAAAAATATTTATGGCAGCTCTTTTTGTGGTGGCAAAGAACTGGAAATCAAGGGGATGCCCATCAACTGGGGAATGGCTAAGCAAGTTGTGGTGTGTGAATGTAGTGGAATACTATTGTGCTATAAGAATTGAGGAGCAGACAGACTTCATAATCCTGGAGAGTCTTATATAAACTGATGCTGAGTGAGGAGGGGAGAACCAAGAGAACTGTGTATACAAATTACAGACACATCGTGTCTATGATGGCTAACTTTGATAGACTGGGCTTCTCTCAGCAATGCAAGGTTAGAAGAAAAATACAAAAGACTCATGATGGAAAGGGATATCTGCATCCAGAGAAAGAACTAGAGTCTGAATGCAGATTGAAGCAAACTACTTGCTCTCTCTCTTTTGTGTTTTGTTTTGTTTCTCCTTTCTCATTGTTCACTCCACTAGTTATAATCCTTCTTTACAACTTGACTAATATTTAATGCAAAGGTATTTGTAGAACCTATATCGGAGTGCATGCCATCATGGGGGGAGGGATAGGAAAGGGAGGAGGAAAAAATTTGGAACCCCAGGGATTGTGAAACTGAATGTTGTAAACTAAAAATAAATAAATATTTTTAAAAGAAAAAAAATCACCCCTCAGGCTCTAAATATATGATTTCTCTCTTTTTAAAGTTTTCCACTCTTAAGATTTAAAGCAATTGTATGCTTATTAAGGAAACTAAATGCTCTAAAGTTCTGTCTTCAACAGAGTTCACTATCTCATCTAATGTCCTTGAATGTTTCTTTTTCTCACATTTTTCTAATTTTTAATAAACAAAAGTTATTTTTCTGCTCTCTTGAACCATTATGATCTTTATATACAAATAAGGCATCATTCTACATCTATTCCAAAGAGATGTAGGCCTTTATATTTATTCTATAGTTCACTCCTTTTTGGCACAAACTGCTGAAATCCCATATGAAAACTGTTTCTTTATATGCATATTTTAGCAGTCTTTATTAAAGCAAAATTCTTTTCCTATCCCTTTCTGGCATTGAAATGTTAATCTATGACAAAAGTAATATCTTACATCCTTCACTAAGAAATATAACTCCTTTTCTTTATGCAAAAGTACTTTCTCTGCCCTTTTTGGCAGTAACTGCTCCATATGAAAAGGGCAGAACCTTAAAGGAAAAACAGCTTAAGCAAATACATCAAATGATTAGTATGATGTTTTGGTTTGACTCCTTTTTTTAATGTGGAAGCCACTTTTAGGAAAGATGATAATGGATTTAAAGCTACATATAAACATGATGGGTTTAAAATGTTTCCCTGAAAAATGCAACATTTTATATCAATTGTTCTTGACATAATTGTGTTAGTGCCATATTTTAAATAGAGAACAGTTTTTCCATGTGGATATCAAATACCCTTGTGTTCAATCAATCAACAAAGATTTATTAAGCACTACTATGTGTGCTATGTGTCAGGCACTGAGATAGCAGCTGGGAATACAAACATAAAAAATGAAAAGAACTGCTTGGAAAGAACTCACATGCCAGTGGAGGAGACAGCAAATACGTATAAAAACATATACAGTATAATATAAAGAGATTGAATACGAATCTATGCAAAGTAGCTTTAAAAAAAGTTGTTTGGGAGGAAAAGTGGTAACTAATGGGGGATCAGGAAAAGTTTCATGCAGAAGATGATGTGTGAGTTCTCATAAAGGAAGAAAGGGACTCAATGAGGCAAAGGCAAAGAGGGACTGCATTCCAAGCTTGCATGATAGCCAATGCAAAGATAAGAAGACAGGAAGGAGATGAAGTGTCAGTGTAAAAGGGACAGAGAGAGCCAATTTGGTTTGACTATAAAGTGTGAGACAGGGAGTAATGTCCAATAAGGCCGGAAAGAGAGGCTGGAACCAAAATTGCTAAGGGCAAGAAGTGTTCTTGGCCCAGGGTCCATGAACTAACATGCATGTACATATGCATGCACACATCACATGTATACATATACGCATCCATATTTGTGTGTGTCTCCATACGTATGTGTGCATACATGCATACGTATGTATATGTATATATACATGCATATATAGACAGAGAGACACATATGTATATACATTCTGATATCCATTTCAATATAATTGGCTTTCTTTGTATTCCAATATATTTTTCTTTATGCATTTAAAACCTTTTTCTCTGAGAAGAGGTCCATAGATTATACACATGCATACATATATACATTCTTGTGTGCATAGTATACGTGTATGCATATTTGGATAACTATATTTCAATATTATTGTCTATTTTTTTCATCCAATGTGTTTGATTTTATGAATGTAAAAAAAATTTTTCCTGAGAAAGGATCCATAAATTTTACCAGCCGGTCAAAGGGATCCAGAAGACAAAATCATTATTATGCTCCCTTTGTGTAAGGTTTTTAAAGCTGAACAGAGGAGTTTATGTTAAATTCTAGAGGAAATAGGAAGCCATGGGAATTGGTCAAATAGAGGAGGCACATGATCAAATCTATGTTAAAGGGAAATTACTTTGGTAGCTGTGTATAAAATGGATTGCAATGGGAAGAGTTGAAGCAAGGAGACCAATTGGGAGGCTATTGTCTATTGTAGGTAATATACAGTATAATGTTGTAAGAGGTGACAAGGGTCTGATTTAAGTAAGATGGCATCTGTGTAAGTGGAAAAAAAGGGGCTAGATGCAGTATATGTTATATAGTGTTTTCACTACATTCAAATGTTTTGCATGTTTACAGTACATCAACAAGTATAAAGTGAGTCAAAGGCTATGTAGGTCAATAAAGATAGTGCAAGTATTAAAACACATTCAAACATCTTATTCTATAATTATCCAGTCATTAATGCTATTCTTTATACCCCTGGGATTTCAGGCACACCCTTTTTGTTAACTCAGACAATCTATTGTAAATTTCTTGTAAAGCAATGTGTTTATGTGTTGTATATACAAACATACACATACATTTACACATTTTTGTGATACAAGCTGTGAGCGTTTTGTAAAAAGTACATACATATGTAAATGGCATGTTAAAAGAAGTTAATGGGGTTCTCATCTTTTAATAATACATGTGTGATGCCTTCTGTTAAATAAGAGGGGAACAGGCTTAAATTTGAAAGGAAGATAACTAAATGCTTTGCTAGTAATTCATACACCATCGTGAAATTTTTATTTGACTGAGATTATGGATTGTATCCAGATCTGCTACCTTTCAGCTCTTCAGAAAAGCAAGAATTTGTCTCCTGCTTTGATGTAACTGTTCTATCACATCATATTAACAGTACACAATTTGTCTTTTCTTTAAGCCAGCTTGCATTTTTATTGTGTTGGACTTCTTGCAATCAATGAGATGACCTCAAATTTTTCACATCCTTTTTCTTCAAAGGTTCTCTCTCTCCTCTAATTTCTTTGCTTCTCAAGTCTCTGTCAAAGAGCTTTTGATTCATATTGGATTATTTATTTTGTTCTTTGGCCTGTTTTGACTCCTTGTATTATCTTAGTCTTTTGATTTTTGCTTTCTATTTAGGGAATTCTAAGTAAGAAAATACAGAATTTCTAATACAGTCTGATTTTCCAGATTAGCTTCTATGTGGTTTCATTTTTCATTAGGTAATGGGATATTCAAGTTTTCTACTGAGTGTACCAGGATCTCCCAATGCCTTCTGCAGACCTTCAGTACCACTCTTAAGTAAGTTCTGTCGTGATATACGATACCCATCCCTCGGAGCATTCTATACTACTTTAGTCTTTTTTTTTATTTAAACAAATGCTTTATTAACTCCTGTTTTACATCATTCATTTCCGCCAGATTTTGAGTTACAATTTTTTTCCCTATTTTTCCCCTACCCACCCTCCCAGAACAGCAGTCCCACAAGATATCGCTTCCTCCATCCAGCTCTCTCCCATATCTTCTCCCTTACCCCCTTCGACTTTTCCATTAGAGCAAGGTGAATCTCTGTGCCCCAATGCCTGTACATCTTATCTCCCAATTACATGCAAAAGAGTATTAATAATGGTATTTATATATATTTGAAACATTTAATTTTAAGACCTCAAATTTCAGATCCATTCCCTTCCTCCCTTGTTACCCATTCCCTCTGGGAAGATAAGTAATTCAGTATATGTTGTACATGTCTAGCTATGCAAAACATTATCATAGTAGCTATATTGTACAAGGCTGCTTATAATTCCCTCCCACGCATCCCACCCCCCACCTGGTCCATTCCCTACTTGATCCTGTCCCTCTTCTATAGTGGGTACTTCCAACCTCCCCTCCCCCCAAGAATGCCCTCCCATCCATCATCCTTCCTCTCATCCCCCTTCCCCCTATTCTGCTGCAGGTTGAGATATCCCATTTAGTATGTATGTCATTCTCTCCCTGAACCAAATTCAATGAGAATGTGGTTTTGCCTTTTTGTCTTCCTATTCTTCCCCTCCCATGCAGCCACTTCCCCTTGCTTCTTCTACATGGAATAGTTTACCCTACCCTGTCTCTCCCCATCTCCTCTTGCCACTTTCCTCTCTCACCTCTTACCTTCACCCCTTAGGTATCATCCCTTCCCAACAAATTCAACCTATGCCCTCTCTCCATGTATAACTGTAAACATATATACACACATTCATATATGTATTCATGTGACCATATACCCTTCTTCCATTATTTTCATACTGAGAAAGGTTTCATCAGTCACAGTTATTGTTTTTCCATGTAGGAATGTAAATAGGTTAACTTTGATAAGTTCCTTTTGATTTCTTTTCCTTGGTTACCTTCTCAGGTATCTCTTGCTTCTTGTGTCTGGATGTCAAATTTTCTATTCAACTCTGGTTTTTTCCTCAAGAATGCTTGAAAGTCCTCTATTCCACTGAATGACTATATTTTCCCCTGAAACAAAAGACTCAGTTTTGCTGGGTAGGTGACCCTTGGGTTCAGTCCCAACTCTTTTGCCCTCTGGAATATCATATTCCATGCCCTTCAGTCCCTCAGTGTAGGAGCTGTCAGGTCCTGTGCTATTCTGATTGTGCTTCCACAATACTGAAATTGTTTCTTCCTGGCTGCTTAGAGTATTTTCTCCTTGATCTGGGGATTCTGGAACCTGGCTACAATATTCCTAGGAGTTTTCTTTTTGGGATCTTTTTCAGGAGGTGATCAGTAGATTCTTTCAACCTCTATTTTGTCCTCTGGGTCTAAAATATCAGGGCAATTTTCCTTGAGAATTTCTTGAAGGGTGATTTCTAGGTTCTTTCTTTGATCATGGCTTTCAGGTAGTCCAATAATTTTTAAATGATCTCTCCTGGATCTATTTTCCAGGTCAGTGATTTTTCCCATGAGATATTTCACATTGCCTTCTATTCTTTCATTTGTTTGGATCTACTTAATAGCATCTTGATTTCTCATAAAGTCACTAGCTTCCATTTGCTCCAGTCTACCTCTGAAGGGATAAATCTCCTCAGTGAGCTTTTGAGATTCTTTTTCCATCTGGTAAATTTGGCTTTTTAAGGTATTCTTCTCCTCATTGCCCTTTTGGGCCTCCTTTCCCATTTGAGTTAGTCTATTTTTTAAGGTGTTGTTTTCCTCAGTCAGGCTGTTGACCCTCATTTCATACTTTTCCTGCATCCTTCTCATTTCTATTCCCAATTTTTCCTCCACTTCTCTTATTTGATTTTTAAAGTCCTTCTTAAGGTCCTCTATGGCCTGTAACCCGCTCATATTTTCCTTTGGGGCTTTGTAATGGAAATGCAGATTTAAAGATCTTCCCTGCCCCTAGCTTAAGTGCACCTGGAGCCTGTGGTGGGAGGCTTGTTTTTCAGGAAAGCCCACACCTTGATACTTTGTGATTGGGCAGTGGGTCCAGAAGGTTGTTACATTCTCTGAGCCAAGAGAAGGCTATATAAGCCCTGAGGAGAGGCTTTGCTTTGGGGCTCAATTTGAGAAGTGTTGTGTGATTTGACCAGATGAGACTCTGGGAAGCCGTTGTTGAGAGCCCCCCGGCTTTGAAAACCCAGATGTTGATGCTTCCCTCTCTGGTAACTGTGATTTGGTATTGATGCATGTAATGTTGGGACAGTTTGGAAGCCTGTCTGTTTGATCTGTAAGTTCTGTAACTCTGAAGTTCGGGGAGCTGACCTTTTTCCCCTGAACTAGGTAATGTATGTTTGTTTGATTAAAGTAAGCTTGTTAACCCATTTTGAGTTGCTTTCCTTTTGAAAAGCAGATCTAAGAACCTGTGTTGGCAGTCACCCTGGGGATTTTGGGGTGCTTGCTGCTACAGGCTTTTGGAGCAGGATTTCTGACCTCACAGTCCTCTGACTGTTCCATGCTTCGATCCTCTTTGCCCCCAAAATAGGAGTCTAATGTTTCATTTTTCTGTTTAATTTGTTTCCTTTGCCTTGGCATGTTGCCACTTAATTATTTGACTTTTGGGCTTGTTGCCACAGTAGAACTCTGCCACCAGACAGGGGAGCTTCGTCTGGAACATGTTGGGGGGCAACTTCCGTTTCTGGCAAGCTGGAAACCCGCCCCACGACCTTCCCCCCAGACCACAATCCAGATCCAAGGAGGTTAAAGCAAGAGCAACTACCCCGCTGAGACTGATTGCTGGATCTCCATACAGTTCACAGGCCAGGAGCTGCAGCTGCCACCGAAAACTGCAAAATGGAGTATCTCCTCAGTGGCTTCTAGCCCCCAGGGGAGGAAGCCGACATGTTCCCCAAATACTGGTCCCAAAGTCCATAGGGCACTAATCTCTCACTTTGTCCTAGGCATGTCTGTGTTGACCATTCTGGAATCACCACAGCTGCTGGTGTTCTGGGGTCCCTCCAGCCAGCTGCTGGCCCGGCCACCCTGGTGCTAAAACCGCAGCTCACTCGGACCTGGGCTCAGCTCTCCGCGCGCTGTGCTGCTGGCTCCCAGAGCACTGCTCTGGCCCTTCCTGCAGGGCTGCTGGGCTGTCCTCAGTGGGAGGTTAGCTTCTCTGTGTCATTCTTTGGGTGCTGGGGCTCCAGAAGTTGTTCAGAGTCCCCTTTTACATAGTTTGGAGGTAATCTGGGGGGAGAGAGCCTTGGACGTGCTGTTTCTACTCCACCATCCCATTCTATACTACTTTCATGTTTCTTCCTATGGCTTTCACCATGACAGCTGCTTCCACATATACAGTGGAATATATGTATACAGACACTGTGTCCATTCATTATGATTGCTTCAAATGCCAACTTTTTTAATCTTGGTGTAGTTTAGCAGTTCTCAAAGTGTGGTATGAAGACCCCTGGGTATTCCTGAGACCTTCTGGGGGTCCTTCAGGTCAAAATTATTTTCATAATCATACAAAAATGTTATTGGCCTATTAAAATACTCCTCCCTTTTCCAACTATTTATCTGTGTGAAGCTGGATTTTCTTCATATGTTTCAAACAAAACAACACATCCCACCAGACTGAATGCAAAAACAGATATGAGAATCCAGCTGTCTTCTATTAAGCCAGACATTAAAGAGATTTGCAAAAATATGTAAAACAATGCCATTCTTCTTACTAATTTTTTGAAAATATAGTTACTATTCATAAAATTTTATTTATCTTGACATGCAATAGGTTTACTATTGATATTTTGAAATTAACAAAAATTGTAAATGTATTAGTGTTCATTTCAAATAACATATTCATGGTTATAACTCATATAAACAAAATGGAGTCCTCAGTAATTTTTAAGTGTGTAAAAGAGTCATCCCTGAGACCAAAAAGTTGGAGAACAACTGGTACAGTTGTTTGATTACTGGATTCATATCAACAAAATTTTTTTAAAACTTCCAAACAATTCCAGTATGCATATTTTCTTTCCAAAGATACTAGCATTGAACCTGTTATCCATTTCATTTTTACATAGTATTTCTGGAATTCACATTAAGAAAAGATGTTCAAAGACTTTTTTCTTCAAATTTTAGCAACTCTTGACTCTTCATCTCATCTAGACTTAAGAATGAATGCCCTGCACTGGCTGACAATATGTCATATTAACTTGGAACTAAGGGTACTTTTGGCAAAAAGTAGCATGAAGCCCTTACCTATAACTAGTAATATCTGTTTCTAGTTACGTTATGATACAACACTGGTATATAATGAAATTCTTCATTTCTTCAGTCTGTTTCATACATACTCATGGTTTGCCTGTTTTCATGGTCAGCATCATCCTCACTAAAGCATTCCAAGCACATCACGTACTGGGATTTCTGATTTGTCCCAGTTTGTCTTGCTTTCTTGTGCTACCAGAACTTGAAGAATCATCAGAATGATTTCAAGTAGGGCCAGTCTGCAATCCCATGAATCCCTATTTGTTTCCTTAATTCTCAGGAACAATTGTATCACAATCATAAGAGAGCTAAAAATCAGTGGGATCATCAGAGCCAAACTTTCATGGTTCTTGCCAGGCCTTCCTAGCCACCACAGTGTCAGAGCACACAAAAAGTCTCCATTGTACATCGTCCTGGCTAGCATTCCTCTACTTTGCTATTCCTTTCCAACTCCCCACCCCAGAACACACAATATGGATAGTGGGTAGGACTTCTTAAAGAATTATCATTATTGTTACTGTTACTGTTGAAGGGTTTCTCTCCAAACTCTTAGCCCTGGGAGCCATCTCCAGTCATCCTGATGAATATCTGGCCACTGGACCCAGATGGCTCTGGAGGAGAAAGTGAGGTTGGTGACTTTGCACAGCCCTCCCTTTGCAAAGTTCTTCCTTATGCCATGGTCTTTTTCTAGAACAAAGGAGAAAGAACTTTAGCCCCAAATAACTTCCAAGCTATACCTTGGTATGGATATGTGTGTTATACACACATGTGCATATACATATAGACATGTAGGTACATACGTGTATGTATTGTATCTGTCTGTATACACACATGTATGCAAATGCACATGTATACCATGCATGCATGTGTGCATCTATATTCTATGAGTATTTGTTATATGAACATATATTATTATTTCTATAATTTTATATATATATGTATATATACATATATATATATATATATATATATTATCCACACAAAGAAAATGGAAAAGTAAAACAATTAGCTTGGGAAATGTATCTTGCAGTCAACCAAAATGATTCATCAGGACCTTTAAATTATCTTTTCTCTGTGACCTGGTTATTCTAATAATTAACATGAAAATATCCTGTTTTTATGTCTCTTTCAGTAGAGTATGAACTCCATGCAGACAGGGCCTGCCTTTTGGCCTTTCTTGATATCCCTATCCAATGATTAGCACAGAGCTTGGTATATAATAAATACTTAATAAAAGCTTGCTGATTTTATTCAACTAAATTGGACACTGCCCTTGTAAATGAAACACTAGACAACTCAACAGTAGGACAGGAATTCTTGAAAAGAGGGTGTATAACCATGTCTTTGTCAGTCTTCTCTCCTGTCCCCTTCCCCTGTTCCTGGGCTTTTACTGAGGCTAAGATGGAAAGTGGCAACATTTGGACTTTCTATCTCAAATTATGTCATTTCAATGGCAGCAACAGTGGGGCCTGTGGATTGTTGCTGCTTATGCCAACTTAGGGTCCTACTTCTTTCTGACTTCCCTAGCTTCCTGAGTCAGACCATAAACAAAGTCTCAACCTTCTATTTTTTTTAAATCTTCTCCTATTATTTCTTCATCCCATTTGGGTCTTGGGGGAGGGATATAAATAGGAGATAAGTATAAAGTTCAAATCAGTTTCTGATTCCTAAAGTTAACAGTACTCGTTCCCAAAAATTTCTTCAGAAACAGGTGAAAGACATCTGGGCCTCAGAGGTTGGGATGAGAACCCTGGGTGCCTCTGGGTTGGAGGTTTTGAGTGTTCTGTTCTTACAAAAGAGATAAAATTTAAACATTTCCAGACAATGCTCCATTTAGTTTCCAGTGTTCTAAGGTCAGTCCTAACCGAACCATAGAACAAGCATTCTGAATATGAAATTAGGAGAATTTTGCCTGCTTTGATGAATGCAATCCTATGCTTTAGTGACACCAATAACAGGCTTTTAATCCCAAATGGGTCAAGAAATTATGCTGTATGTTCTCCTTTATCCCATGCACATCCTAGAAGACCACATTGTCATCAACTGAAAGGCAATGAATAATCCTCAGAGCCTCCTGGGGACCAGAAAGGTAGACTAGCAAAGGCAAGGGGGAGAGAAGAGTATTTGCAGGTCAGCCTCTCTAATTACAGAAACACTAGGCTCATGGTTACATGGGGCCTGCAGCACCAACTTCCCAAATTAGCCAGGGTTCACTACACTTTCCATCTGACAGCCCCTGAGGTCCTGCCAAAGGGTGTGTGTTTATTATAAAAGAAAATATGTGTCAGGGTACCAGGAGGTCAGCTTTCTACTTAGTATCTCTAGGGAATCGGGGTGGGGGGGAATGTTGAAACCTAACCTTTCAAACTGCCTATACCACAGCTTAGGGCTGACCCCACTGAAGAGTAGAGCACAATGCAAATCATAATTCCCTCTCCACTGTCCTGGTCCTGCATATATATCTCTGAACATGGTGATAAGGGTAAAGGGGAGACTTTATTATCAACTGTGTTTTGTAAAGAAAGTGGGAAGGTACTCTTCTGATGAGAAGGTCATTACAGAAAGACTGGGCAAAAGAAATGCTATTCTGTGCTGGGATGAATCAGGTAAATTAGCCCTGGGGTTCAGTGAGTTCATCTGAAAAATTCATTGCTGAGGCCAGAGCGTTGTATGGTGGAAAAAGCATCCCACTGGGGCAGCCAAAGACCTTCATTCTTGTTAGCTTTGCTACTAACTACCTATGTGACATTAACCAATTCACCTTATATCTCTGTCTTGTTTCTTCAACTGTTGAATGAAATGGTTACACTATATGGGATCTACAATCCCTTCCAGTTCTGATATTTTCTATTCTAATCTTCAAGAGGGAAATGGCAAAATGGAATAGGAGATTTATGGCCCAAAACCTGAAATTCAAGTACTGGATCTTGTACTTCCTAGCCTCTCTGAGCCTCAGTTTCCTCATCTACAAAATGAAGAAAATAATATCCATATTACCTTCCTCGTGGAGTTGTGGGTTAGGCACTTACAGTGTTACAGAAATGTGAATTGATATTCTCGATATTTATAATGACCCTTCCATATTGAACATTCTAGGATTTTAAAAAGAGGGATGAGATCAACAGCAAAAGTTTCAGGACAATAAAGCTGAGAACATGGTGCAGATTTTCTTTGTGATGCCTTTCATTCTCATAGGACATTCCACAGCACATGAGGGCAGCTTCCCTTTGAAAAACCAGACACTCCCAAGTGGAAAAGCCACACTGTAGTCAACACTCACTACATCTGTATCACAGATTATGGGATCATATGATTTAGAAATAAAAGAGTCTCCTGATCTTCAATGACTACAATGCTTCAGGAGGAAAGGTCTCTTGGTCTTTGGCTTGGTAGCTCAGGAAACCATCCTTAGCTCTTTTATGATGAAAACTGACTCCCACCCAGTCACACCCAGCCTGCTGGCACTTTGAACTATCTTTCATCAGTTTTGGCTCACTTATTTCTGTTTCCTATATGAATTGGGGTTATTAAATTCCTGTCAACCTTAGTTATACTGCTAGTTGTTTATCTGAATTCTTTTTTTCTTTGTTTGTTACCTTGTTTTTATTTTTCAAGAAGTGAATTTTCTTTTAAATTAATATGTCCCTCCCCCCCCACCTCTTTTACCACTGAGCAAATTAAGAAAAAATGAATTTAAAAAATCTTGACTGAGTATCTATGTAATGTAGTAAAGAAATCCCACAATAGCCATGCCCAAAGATGTGTCTCTTCCTGCATCTTAAGTTTATCACCTGGGTCTCAGGAGATATAGGTCATATTACAACTTCATTCTTTTGGACCCATTGTTTATCAGGGTGCTAACCATTGTCAATCAGAGTTCTAAAGTTTTCAAAGTTATTTTTCTCTATAATATTATTGTTGCATAAATCGTTCTAGTTCTGCTCTTTTCACTTTGTATCAGTTCATAAAACTCTTTCCAGTTTTCTTTGAAAATTGTCAATTTTTATTATTTCTTATGGTGCAATAATATTCTATTATATCCATATACCATATTTTGTTTAGCCATCCCCTAGGCAGGGCACCCTCTTAGTTTCCAATTTTTGGCTACCATGAAAAGAGCTGCTATAAAATATTTTTGTGCATAGAGACCTTTATCTTTTATTTTGGGGGGAATAAGTCTAGTAGTGGTAGGATTAGGTTGAAGATGTACACAGTTTGGGAACTTTCTGGGTATAGTTCCAAACTGCTTTCCAGGATGACTGGACTGATTCACAGTTCCAACCAAGAGTGCACTACCTGCTTTACCACAGTCTCTCCAACATCTTTCATTCTCCTCTTTTGTCTGAATACTTTCAAAACATCTCAGAGATTTACTTCATTTAGTAAAAGTGAAAAGAAATAATGAGGAACTATGAGGACACGGTTCTTTTCAGCCCCGTTATGCCCCTCACTGCATAAAAATCAGCTTAGAGAAAGACCAAAGGCCCAAGTGAAGCTGGCAACTTTTATCCTACCTTCATAATACAGTCTTGCATCAAATAAATCATTCCTCTTCCTACATAATGAAGAAGAAAGTGTCAGCCCCAGGGCCAGAAGATTCTGTGGGGCCAGCAGCAGCTGATAATGGTCTGCATCAGGAGTGGAGCACAGCTGATCTTCATTTGTACCAGCATCTCTGCTGTGGGGGAGGGAGGTAAGTATGACCACAAGCTGGGAGATTTAGGCAAGAGTAATCATTATGTCTAATGTCAATGTCTAATTACATTGACGGCAACCATAATGCCCTTTGGCAGAATTTGTGGCTTCTGGAGTGAGTCAGACCCAGGTAAGCCCCAGGGCTCACAGAATACTAGGGATAAATCATCTGGGCACTCTAGGAAATTTCCCTAGCCCTTTATTTAATAAGCACCTACTATGTTTCAAACCCTATGCAAGAAGTTGTGAATAGAAAGGTAAAGAATAAAACAATTCCTACTTTCAATAAGCTTACATTCTAATGAGGGAGATAAGTACATATAAAATATAGAAAGAATATACATAAAGTTAATACAACCATATAATATAGCTAAGTATAAGGTAGTTTTGAAGGGAGGGTATTAGTAATTGGGAGGGGATCAAGAAAGGGTTCATTCAGATGCAATTGAGCTATATTTTAAAGGAAGAGAGACTGAGGCAGAGAGGTAAGGAAGGAAGGAATTCCAAACGTGTGGGATGACTAAGGCAAAAGCAGGTGGGAGATGGAATATCTGTGTGAGAGAAAAGAGAATGCCAGTTTGGTGGAACAACAGAATGTAGGAGAATTAATATCCAATGAAGGTTGTGGCCAGTTTGTATAGGGCATTAAAAATTTAATTGTAGAGCTTATATCTTATCCTAAAAACAACAAAAAGGGCCTGGGGTTCACTGACCACAGGAGTCACTTGATCAGATCTTCATTTAAGGAAAATCACTTTGGAAGTAGTGTGTAGAATGGACTGGAGTGGGGAGATAGGAGGAAGGGAAACTAATGAGGGGGCTGCTACAATAATCTTCAGATGGGAGATGACTAAGGCCTAACTAAGGAGGGCATTGTGGGAATTTGGCTCTTCTATCCCAGTACTATGACCCATGTGAAGACAACCAGGTGAGTAATGATACATTGTGTCAAGATCTGTCTATCCTTTCCAGCATGAGACTCTCCAGGTACCACTCCTCACTTTCCAAACTTTGTCTACCACGCCCTTGCCTGGGGGCCTTCTCTTATAGCCTCCCTTTCAACTTCCTTTTTATGTGTTGTCTTGCCCATAAAAATGTAAGCTCCTTTAGGCCACAGACCGCCTTTCTTTCTGCTTATTTTAGTATTCCCAGCACAGTGCCTGACACATAGTAAGTGTTTAACACTTTGAAACTTGACTTTTGTACTGTACTTGGTAAGTCACTGTAGCAGCAAGCACCCTAACATCCCCAGGCTGGCTGCCAACACAGGTTATTAGATCTGCTTTTCTAAAGGAAAGCAACTCAAAATGGGTTAACAATCTTGCTTTAATCAAACATATGTCATTTACCTAGAAAAGGTCAGCACCCCAAACTTCAGAGAATACAAACAAGTTACAAGCAGACAACAAATACAGAGAAACATTAGCAGACAGGCTTCCAACTATCTGACCATTACATCCATACCTAATCAGTTACCAGAGAGGAAAGCACCAACATCTGGGTTTTCAAAGCCGGGGTGCTCAATGGCTGCCCAGAATCTCATCTGGTCAAATCATATAATTCTTCTCAAAGTGAGCCCCAGAACAAAATCTCACATCAGGGCATATATAGCTTTCTCCTGGATCAAAGAATGTAACAACCCTCTTGTCCCACTGCCCAATCACAAAGCATCAAGACATGGGCATTCCTGAAAAACAAGCCTCTTACCATTAGCCTCCATGTGACCACATTCAGTCTATTAGGGGGCAAAGTATATTTTCAAATCAAGGAAGGTTCTCAGAGTCACTTACGCCTATCAAAGGGCCTAGGGGCAAGGAAGATCTTAAGTTCTCATTCCCATAACAGTCACCCAGTGGTTGGGAGTCAGTTTCTCAATATCACTGGGTGAACATGTAATAATAAATACGTCTTAACTTGACTTATAATAATAAATACTTTTAACTTGACTTGGGTACTGTACTGATATTACCCAGGGAGTCAGTTCCTTAATATAGGTGAATTTGTAATAATAAATCCATGCTAAGATGGCCTACACTGTATTTTAGGTTAAGGAAATTGTCTGAGACTCTGCCTTACAAGCCCTTGTGCATATTTGAATTTCCCAGATGTAGTAGTGAAGGGTAGAGATATGTCATGGCTTGACAAGGTCACTCTAGCTGATCAATGGCAGAGCCAAAATTTGAACTTAGGACATCAGGCTCTTCTCAGTGTACCATAATGCTTCCTGGAAATAAATTGCCTGCTTTCTAAATAATTAATACAAAACAGTAAAAAAAATTCCAAAAGCAATATTTTTTAACTTACAAAGAAAATATTTCAGCATGGAAGGAATGCATTAAAAAAAAAACTATGGAGAATACCATATAGGAATTTAAATACAATGTTGGTAGACATCTCATTAGGTAGTTTTATATCTAGTGGCATCTGGAAAAAATCATCCCTCTAAATAGAAAACATTTCATATACATTATAAGGAGTGTTGGGGAAACTACATAAAATTATTTTGGTTCTCCAATCACCACATAGATTCCAACTTGCTAAAAGAATTCTTCGAAGTCTTTCCTCTCAGAAAAGAAAAGGTGATGTAAATAGGGTCTCAAAATTTAGGACAGCATACTTGAGACAAACTGATGAATTACTTCCTTAGTTGTGTGCTCTCACAACCAATGTATTTTGTTTTGTTTCTTGGGAGGCATTTGAGGTTGTGATTTGCCCAGGGTCCCACAGCTAGTAAATGTCTGAGGTCAGATTTGAACTCAAGTCCTCCTAACTCCAGGGCCAGTGCTCTACCTTAAACATGGTATTTCACAGCACAAATTGGTCAATGGGGTAGAAAGGGATTAGCCAGCATGTTCTGAGCACCATGGGCCAACTGTAAAAAGTGGAATCTAAGTCATTGAGATATAGCTTCTACTTCTTTTATGTGACTAGCTAACAAGTTCTTTATGACATATTCCATGGTTGGTTTATTGACAATCAACCAGTATGGGGAGTGATATTGTTTAGTGGATAAAATGGCCAAACTAGTTTTATTAGTGGATAAAGTGCTGGACCTGGAGTCAGAAAGATCTGAGTTCAAATCCTGACTCAGACACTTACTACCTGTGAAACCCTGGACAAGTCACTTGACCTTTTTAAGCTAAGGATATGTAAACTCCTGCTGGATGGGTTGAAAGTAGTCGGCCTGTATTTGCAAAGCTGCACCAGCTAGAAATGATTTCTAAATTTTAAAATAAAGTGTTATCTAAAAATCTAGCCATAACAACAGGCAGTTGGCTGGATCTGGCCCTTGGGTAGTAGTTTGCTGACCCTTGCCACAATTTCTTCATCCATAAAATGGGGATGGTAATAGCATCTACCTCACATCATTCTTATGGAGGGCAAGTGAGATAATATGTGTAAAGCATTTCGCAAACTTTAGAGTACTAGTTATCATCATCATTATTATCAATTTGCTGTGCTGTAATTCACGTATTACAATTGATTGACAAGAAACAGAGGGAAAAAAAAACCAGGAAAAGGGAAAAGTGACCAGGGAGTCCAAATTACATGTTAGCCCCTTTCATAGAGTAAGTTTATCTTCCAGTTTTCTATATCACTGCCTCCACCCTTTGTTTTGAAGCCACAAAGAGGGTTGGAATATCTGGGTCTATGTCCCAAAAAGGAGGAAAGCATTTCCACTCACCCTTCCTACCATATGATAGATAAAATCCCAGAATATGTTGAGGGATAAGATAGTTAGATTACTACTGACATGCACTAAAAAAAATGCTACCATTTTTATTAAAATATTATTTTGCTAACTTCATGTAGTGAACCTGTGAATTCATTGATATGAGTCCTTCTCTCTCCAGCAATGCAAATCACAATTCAATCATACCTCATTCTATGTGGTACCTAGTCATGGTTTCTTGTAACTTCTCCACAGGAGGTTCACATAACCAGCTGAATCCTTCTTGCAGATCTCTTGACGTTGTATGGATACCGTGGGTGCATATTAGCTTTCTATCAGTTATACCTTGCTCTTTCCACATAGCAACCCATCTTCTTGTCAGATCATACATCTAATTGGTGACATCCTTGACACTATTCTTATAAAATTGTTTCTTGATGGTATATTGCAGCCTAATCAGACTCTCCATGGGCCTCTCTACTGTCTTTTGAGTAACCCTCGAGTTTGATTCTTTGGAGATTGTGACCTTTCTTAATTTTCATTCATACATTTCATTCATTCCTTGATATACATTCATTTATTCTAGTATCACTAGAAGAAAATCATTGTCCTAAAAAAATGGGTCTTTGTTTCAATGAGAAATTTAGGGTCATTAAAAGTGTTGAGCAATTCCCCAAAGACAAGTCAACCATGTCTCCTCATCTTGTTCAGGTCAGGCCAATTTCATTATCTCTCTGCAGTGTTTGTCTAAGATATATATGCCGATGGACTAGCTCTATGGGTTATCCTTCCAGCTGCATAGCCTATTGTGAACAAGTCATTTTTCATTCATCTGGTTTTTCTCTCATATATATGATTAGACCAAATTCTTTTGAATGATTATGGATCTCATTTATCATACTCTATAATATATGATGACTTGATACATTCAGCACAATATTACCTGCAAACTGGAACATCTGGAGGAGTTGCCATCTATTAAGGAATCTTCCATATTTTGCTGAAACTCCTTTAACTGAAAAGAGAGAGACAGAGACAGACACAGAGAGAGACAGAGAGAGAGAATGAATCAGCTATTATTATTGTTACTGGAGTTAACACAATGGCATAAGCATAATAGGTACATAAAGCTGTGGAAAACAGCAAAGCCGGCCAGCCCACACAAGAAAAAAATTGTGTGCTGTGTAATAAAGAGAGTGCTATTCTGAGAGTCAAGGGACCTAAGATTTATTTTGACACTAACTGACTGAGTGACCTTAGGCAAGTGGCTTGCCCCAACTCCTCCATTTCCTCAACTTTAAAATCAAGAGAGTATGTTAAATGATCACTAAGGTTCCCTTTAGTTCTAACATTCTGTGATTTTAAATTGCTTGCCCCACCATAGTTATCACTATGTTTCACAATATGAATTAACCAGCCGTAAACATTCATAAAATCTAAGGATTATAGGCTCTGAAAACTGGAAGGGACCTTGGAGGTCATCTTGTTCAATGTAGAGCTGATCAGGGAACACCTCTATACTTGGTCATCCAGTCTATGTTGAATGGCTTCTGGATATAGGGATTCTACTGTCTCCCAAGGCAGTCCACTGTTACTTGTAGATAGTCTAATATGAAGTGCTCATTGCATGAAGTCAAAATCTTCTTTAAACTTCTACCTATAACTCCTAGATCTACCCAGGGAAAATAAGTCAAAGAAATCTTATCCCCTCCCACATTCAGCCCTTCAGATATTTGAAGACAACAGTTACACCCCCAAAAAAAGCCTTCTCCTCCCCAGTTAAGCAAATTCCTTCAACTGATGGTTAAATGCCAAGTTTTCTATTTCCTTAATCTCCTCTGGACTAGTTCCAGCTTGTCAATTTCCATCATAAAATATCTACTCAATAAGTGAATATAATATGCCAGGTATATCATAGACATGGGATATCAGTACTATTGCTTCTCTCATTCTGAAGAATTATTTCTGTGTATTAGTGAAGCCTAAGCTTTGTTTGGGGGCTGCTAGGTGGTACAGTGGAAAGAGCACTAGGTTTGAAATCAGGAAGGCTCATTCAGGAAAGTTCAAATCTGTTCTTGTACACTTACTAGCTGTGTGACCCTGGGCAAGTCACTTAACCCTGTTTGCTTAAGTTCCTCATTTGTGAAATGAGCTACAGGAAAAAATGGCAAATCACTCCAGTAATTTTGCCAAGAAAATCCCAAAAAGGGGTCGCAGAGTTGGATACAAATGATTCAACAACAGTAACAAAGCTTTGTCCTTCACAGGACCCTGAATTTTCAAGGTTATCATTTTCCTACAAGACAGCAATCTAAATTGCGTTAAATAAAGCTGTAAGAGAGAATTAGTAAGGTAGATCAGTATAAAGACAAAACAACACTGTAGCACCAAAAAGAACAGATCCTAAGTTTAAATAAGGGGCCTTTTCAGTGCCAGCCCTACATTTAGGTAGAATAGAATTAAATTAACATTAATGGAGAAGGAAAGGCCATAGATGTCATATAATACAGTGGTTCCCCAAATTTTTTTGTTGTTCAAACAAACAAAAATGTGTTTTGAATCTACAAAATAGTTTAATGTGCTACTCATTCTTTTAGATGCATTCATTAAATACTTATCATAACAATGGGGAAAACTACTTTTGTCCCAAAAATGCCAAATTATAATTTATATTTTGTAATTATATGAAATTTTATTGCTTGCATAACTATAAAAATTCTAAATGTAAAATTATAAAACTTTAATTATAAATAATAACAAATATTTTATGTAGGACATCTAAGAATTAAAAGAAGCAATTTCAGCAAGACCTCATATGCTTATTATTATCTACAGTTCTTCATATTAAATTTTTGTATTTTAAAATTTTTCTTGAATATAAATAACATTTTAAATAAGTTATAGTTACATGTTTAACATATTAAAATTGCATATAAACATAATTTCAGCATTGAACTTCTTATTTGAATAAAGGTTTGTAATATTTGATCCAGTACTAGACAAAATTTGCTCTTAAATTTGATTCTGCATTGAGTTTATTTCTGTTTTTCAATTTAAAACAAAAATAAAATAAGCCTGGAATATCAAGGGAATTGATGAAAAGAAATGCTAAGGAAGGTGGTCTAGCCATACGAGATCTTAAATTGTACTATCAAGCAGCAATCATCAAAACCATTTGGTACTGGCTAAGAAATAGAAGGGCAGATCAGTGAAATAGGTTAGGTACATAAGACACAGTAGTCAATGTTTATATAGCAATCTATAAACCCAAAGACCCCAGCTTCTGGGATAAGAATTCACTGTTTGACAAAAACTTCTGGGGAAACTGGAAAATATTATGGCAGAAACTAGGCATAGAACAATGTTTGTTTGACACCATATACCGGAAGAAAGTTCAAATGGATACACAATCTAGGCATAAAGGCTGATACCATAAATAAATTAAGGGAGCAAAAAATAGTTTGTGTGTCAGATTTATGGAGAAGGGAGGCATTTATAACCAAACAAGAGATAGAGAACATTATAAAATACAAAATGGATAATTTTCATTACATTAAATTGAAAAGCTTTTGTACAAACAAAGCCAATGCAACCAAGATTAGGAGGGAAGCAGAAAACTGAAAGAATTTTTACAACCAGTGTCTCTGATAAAAACCTCATTTCTAAAATATATAGAGAACTGAGTCAAATCTACAACAATACAAGTGAGTCCCCAATTGATAAATGGTCAAAGGATATGAACAGGCAGTTTTCAGAGGAAGAAATTAAAGCTAGCTATAGTTATATATAAAAAAAAAAAACACTCTAAATCACTATTGATTAGTGAAATGCAAGTCAAAACAACTCTGAGGTACCACATCACACCTATCATATTGGCTAACATGGCAAAAAAGGAAAATGATAAATTTTGGAGAGGATGTGGGAATGTTGGAACACTAGTTCATTGTTGGTGGAGCTGTGAGCTGATCCAACCATTCTGGAGAGCAATTTGGAACTATTCCCATAGGGCTATAAAAATGTGCATACCCATTGACCCAGCAGTACTACTTCTAGGAATGTATCCCAAAGAGGTCATAAAAATGGGGAAAGGACCCACATGTACAAAAATATTTATAGCAGCTCTCTTTGTGGTGGCCAAGAACTGGAAATCAAGAAAATGCCCATCAGTTGGGGAGTGACTGAACAAGTTGTGGTATATGAATGTAATGGAATACTATTGTGCTATAAGAAATGATGAACAAGTGGACTTTAGAGAAACCTGGAAACACTTATATGAACTGATGCTGAGTAAGGGGAGCAGAACCAAAAGAACATTGTACATAGTAACAGCCACAGTGTGCAAGGACTAATTTTGATAGCCTTAACCCTTCTCAGCAATGCAAGGACCTAAAACAATTCCAAAGAACACAGGATGGATAATGGCAGTCACATCCAGGGAAAGAGCTATGGAGTCAGAATGCAGAACAAAGCAAACCACTTCTTGTTTTGTTTTGTTTTATTTTGTTATTTTTTTTCTTTCTCATGTTTTTTAGTTCTTCTGTGCAACATGGCTAATGTGAAAATGTATTTGGTAGAAATGTATTGTAGAGCCTATATAGGGTTGCAGGTTGTCTTGGGGAGGGAGGGAGGAGAAAATTTAGAACTTATGGAGGTGATTGATGAAAACTAAAAATAAATAATTTAATAAAAAATAAATAAAATGAAATTTTGTACTCATAGAAATGTGATGGAAAATTATAGAAGAATTTTACAAGCTCTTTTACTTGCACAAGAAAATTCATTTTTTTTATTTTTAACTACCTAACCAATTGAAAAAAAATGAATAGTTTACTATATAAAATACTTACTTTTCTATTGCCTAATGACAATTCCTCTAATAAATCATAAATGTACTTAAAGTTCAATGGTATATTTTGCTCAATTTTTAACAACATTTGTATATAAGCTATTTGTAAGGAGTCTCATCAGCATTCTGGCTACATTCTCACAGAAATTCTAGAGAATGACTGACAAGTGATTAATTGATTTGAAACAGTTGATTTGAAAAGCCTATAGATAGAAGTATAGTAACATAAGCAGAATATAAGTTTAAATCAGAAAACAGCCTTAACACTGCAATGAGAAGCACTATGAGGTTCATTTCTGTGGAACATTTGGAATGGCCTATGATGGTTTCCAGATGGTTTGTAATGCGCGTGCTCAGTGATCATGGTTTTCAATCAGCCTGACATTTGTACTGTAAAAATGCAAACTTTCATAACATCATGATCATGTTATTACACAGATGATGAGATACAATTACAGGATAACAGGAAAGAAGGAGATACTCTGGTATAGTATATAGAAGACAAATGAAGGTGTGTACATGAGTCTGACCATCTGCTGGGAATCAATTGGAGTTCAAATGTTTAAGCCTTGTGGTGGTTTGGAAACAATTTGATGATACATTGAGAAACTTCAAGAATATTCTATACTTAGAAGCAGTCAAGAGTTTGATTTAACCACTGCATGAACACCAAAATCATTTCATCCTAGATCATGAAAATTTTGAATTGTTACAGAAATATATCCATACCATTTTTAAATTTCACTTGCTTATTACAGAGGAAAAAAATATTTTTTAACTTCAATTGGGGAAATATTTACTGTTTAATGTTCCATTAATTTTTTTAATGCAAAACCCTCGGACTGTCATCACATCTCTCTCTCTCTCCCTCTCTCTCTCTCGGACTGTCATCACATCTCTCTCTCTCTCTCTCTCTCTCTCTCTCTCTCCCTCCCTCCTCCCACACACACACACACACACACACACACACACACACACACACACATACACACACATACACACAGGATTTGTGAACCACAAAATGGGAACCGCTGATATAGTCAAACCTATCCACTTACTTTACAAATAACAAAACTATGGACAGACTAAGGGAAGGGAATAAGCATTTATTAAGTGCCTACCATGTTCCAGGGACTATGTCAAATGCTTTACAAATATTACCTCACTTGGTCCTCACCAAAACTCTGTGAGGTAGATGTTGATATCCCTGTTTTACAGTTGAGGAAACTGAGGAAGGAAGAGGTTAAGTCATTTGCCCAAGTTCATAGAGCCATTGTGTCTGAGCTTCAATTTGAACTCAGATCTTCCTGACTCCAGGTCCATGTTCTGACACATTGTACTGTGTCACCAGTAAACAGCCCCTCACTTGATTTAAGGTATTGAAAGGCACTTCTAACCCAATATAGCTTTAACACTAATCTCTCCTGATGCCTGAAATTCTCACTATTAGAGTTACTTACTTTGACATTGCAGGACTCCACTAAAATGCAAATATTTTATCTAGTATTTGTCACACATCATTCAGTTCCTTTCAGGCTGTTGTCCCTTCCAACTCTAATTTTGTGGTTCTATGATCATTTAAGCAGAGACTAATTTACTTTATTAGCTAGAAATGGGAAATATAAGAAAGGTCCTTAAATCATACTGCAAAGGTAGTTTCCTGCTCCTCTTATTGGCTCTTTCTGGGTCTGAGATGACCTTAAACTTTAAAATCTAGATGACCTTAAATTTTCTTTTCAGCTCTAAAATTCTGTGGTTCTATGGCTCTTAAATTATGATTGGAGGAACCAAGAGGAACACTCTTAAAGCAGGGGCACCACTCAAAAGAGGAGGCTCTTATAGAGAACTACACTGGGAGGTCTGAAGATGAGCAGCCCAGATACAAGAGATCCCTGGGGATGGGGAGGAGTCACTATAAGAGAAAAGAGTTCCAAAGTCAAATTTAGCTTGCAATACAGATTCCTTAGGGCCAGCTCTGGCCTCCCATTGTCAAATGCCAAACAGAAATCTCTCTACCAAAGATAGACCCCTTACTTTTGTGTCCAGTATGGAGCTTTCTACTGCCCAGGAGAGAGTCCCTAGGTGGCCCCATGGCACCTACACCAGAAGAGGAAAAGCAAGCAAAGAAAGCCTAGAAGACAGCAAAGAAAGGGGGTATGGGTAATTAGCCAGCCCTTTACCCTCCCAGGAAATCTTTGCCAAAGCACAGAATTTCACATTGCATATTCCAAGGCAGTTTCTGTGCAAAGCTCTGCAGCATATGCGAGACGTGACCCAATGTTCCACTGTACCACATGGTGCTGCAGTTGCTATAGTAAGGCTCAGTTTTATTGAGCAGCCTCACATACAGTCATGTAAAACTTAAGCTTGCAACTGAGCACACCAAGGGGCAATGGGTAGGCAGTCTTGTCTTTGAACCCTCTCCTTCTGCACTGAAGTTTTCCCTGTGTGTTTTTTCTCTTTGCCTTAGAAAATATGCACAGGCTACCAGTGATAACACATGATGCATCTTTGCAAGGACTTTCTATTTTTCCTCTAATTTGAGACTGCCTATTGTAACGTGGGAGAAACACCAGGGGAAAGTTATTTGATGACTCTTCTTCTTTCCTAGCATAGGACTCTCCATTATCCAATACATTCTCTCCCCACCCTCCACCCCAGGGACTTTCTGTTATCTTTTTATTCTCATGCTTTCTGGACTCTCAATCACTCTACCCTTCTTGTTTCTTATTTTTAATGTGCATTAACTATCCAAACACTGAATTAAGGAATTGTAAGGAGTCTTAGAGATATTCTCATGCAAGTATTTTTAACTTGGTGTCCATAGACACCCACTATCACCACCAAGGATCCATCTAGAGATTTCAGGGGGTTAATGAATTTGAATAAGAAAAAAGTACATCTTAATTTTTACTAACATCTAACTCAAATTAAGCATTTCTTTTAATTATTTAAAAACATTATTGTGAGAAGTGATCAATAAGCTTTCTCAGCTTGCCAAAGGGATCCATCACACACACACACACACACACACACACACACACACACACACACACACACACACTCACACCATTAAGAACCCCTAATCTAGTGCAACCCATTTATTTTACAAATGAGAAAACTGAGTCCCAAAAAGAGAAAATGACTAGACTAAGGTCACCTAGCTATTTAGCAGAAGAGCCAAGAATAGACTCTATGGCCTCTGACTTTCTAGTGCCTTTTTTGAAACTACAAAAGCAAATACTTATGAAGATCTGACTATGCACAGTGCTCTGGGCTCAGTACTAGGAAAGATACAAAGTTATTACACAACATGGTACCTGCATTCATGGAGAGTATAGTTAAGAAGAGGGACATAACATCAAAACAAATAGCTATAATACAAAATATTATACTATAAATATATCAGCAATTAGAGCAACATAAGTGCTATGTGAAATCTAAAGAAGAAGGTCCTTATCAACTTTAATAATCAGAGAAAACTGCATGAGAAAGTGAGTTGCAATTTAAGGGGATAGTGTGGGCACCCTGGACAGACAAAACAAAAAAGTTGGGTGACTATAACCTACATCAGTATTGTTGGCAGGCTGAACTATATAAGCTTATTTTTGGTGTACTGTGAGAGGTAATGAGGAGGAAAAGGAAGGATGTTTGCTACAGACTGGACGTAAATGCAGATTTTTGTGGTAATTATGAGCACTTCAAAAGACAAGGCAGATTCAAATGACCTCCAAGGTTTGGAAAAAGTGTTGCCATATTGTCAGGACTCTGGGAGACTTCTCCAAAGCATATCACTGTATTTCTACCCCAAGGACACCAATCCTAGGAAGGTGTGTATTTGTATTTTTTCCTCCCCTAAAGAAATTGTGTTGGCTGGAGGAACCCCAGAACACCATCAGCTGTGGTGACTCCAGAATTATCAACATAGACATGCCTAGGACAAAGTAAGAGGTCAGTGTCCTATGGACTTTGGGACCTGTATTTGGGGGAATGCGTCAGCTCCCTCCCCTGGGGGCTAGAAGCCGCTGAGGAGACACGCCATTTTGTAGTTTTCAGAGGCAGCTCCAGTTCCTGGCCTGCAATTAATTGTAGGGAGACCCAGTGATCAGTCTTGGGGGGGGGTAATCACTCTTGCTTTAACCTCCCTGGATCTGGATTGTGATCTAGTGTGGAAGTCGTGGGTGGGTTTACAGCTTGCCAGAAACGGAAGTTGCCCCCCACACGTTCGGGATGAAAATTCCTCTATCTGGCCTTAAAGCCATAGTGTGGCAACAAGCCCAAAAGTCAAGTAATTAAGTGGCAACATGCCAAGGCAAAGGAAACAGAAAAATGCAACCCTAGACTCCTATTTTGGGGGCATAGAGCAGGAAAAGGACTGTGAGGTCAGAAGTCCTGCTCCAAAAGCCCCAGGGGAAAACATGAGCGGGTTGCAGGCCATAGAGGACCTTAAGAAGGACTTTAAAAATCAAATAAGAGAAGTGGAGGAAAAATTGGAAAAGAAATGAGAAGGATGCAGGAAAAGTATGAAATGAGGGTCAACAGCCTGACTGAGGAAAACAACACCTTAAAAAATAGACTAACTCAAATGGCAAAGGAGGCCCAAAAGGGCAATCAGGAAAAGAATGCCTTAAAAAGTCGAATTTTCCAGATGGAAAAAGAATCTCAAAAGTTCACTGAGGAGATTCATTCCTTCAGAGTTAGACTGGAGCAAATGGAAGCTAGTGACTTTATGAGAAATCAAGATGCTGTTAAGCAGATCCAAACAAATGAAAGATTAGAAGGCAATGTGAAATATCTCATGGGAAAAACCACTGACCTGGAGAATAGATCCAGGAGAGACAATTTAAAAATTATTGGACTACCTGAAAGCCATGATCAAAGAAAGAACCTAGAAATCACCCTTCAAGAAATTCTCAAGGAAAATTGCCCTGATGTTTTAGATCCAGAGGGCAAAATAGAGGTTGAAAGAATCCACCGATTACCTCCTGAAAAAGATCCCAAAAAGAAAACTCCCAGGAATATTATAGCCAGGTTCCAGAATCCCCAGATCAAGGAGAAAATACTACAAGCAGCCAGGAAGAAACAATTTCAATATTGTGGAAACACAATCAGAATAGCCCAGGACCTGGCAGCTTCTACACTGAGGGATAGAAGGGCATGGAATATGATATTCCAGAGGGCAAAAGAACTGGGAATGAACCCAAGGGTCACCTACCCAGCAAAACTGAGTATTTTGTTTCAGGGGAAAATATGGTCATTCAGTGGAATAGAGACTTTCAAGCATTCTTGAGGAAAAAACCAGAATTGAATAGAAAATTTGACATCCAGACACAAGAAGCAAGAGATGCCTGAGAAGGTAATCAGGGAAAAGAAATCAAAAGGAACTTATCAAAGTTGAACTATTTACATTCCTATATGGAAAAGCAATAACTGTGACTGATGATATCTTTCTCACTATGAAAATAATGGAAGGGTGTGTGGTCATATGAATACATATGTGAATGTGTGTGTAGATGGTTACAGTTATATATGGATAGAGGGCATAAGTTGAATTTGTTGGGAAGGGAGAATACTCAAGGGATGAAATTAGGTGAGAGAGGAAAGTGGCAAGAGGAGATGGGGAAAGACAGGGTAGGGTAAACTATCTCATGCAGAAGAAGCAAGGGGAAGTGGTTGCAAGGGAGGAGGAGAATAGGAAGGCAAAAAAGGCAAAACCACATTCTCATTGAATTTGGTTCAGGGAGAGAATGACATACATACTAAATGGGATATCTCAACCTGCAGCAGGATAGGGGGAAGGAGGATGAGAGGAGGGATGATGGATGGGAGGGTATCCTTGGGGGGAGAGGAGGTTGGAAGTACCCACTATAGAAGAGGGACAGGATCATGTAGGGAATGGACCAGGTGGGGGGTGGGATGAGTGGGAGGGAATTATAAGCAGCCCTGTACAATATATCTACTATGATAATGTTTTGCATAGCTAGACATGTACAACATATACTGAATTACTTATCTCCCCAGAGGGAATGGGTGACAAGGGAGGAAGGAAATGGATCTGAAATCTGAGGTCTTAACATTAAATGTTTCAAATATATATAAATACTATTATTAATACTCTTTTGCTTATAATTGGGAGATAAGATGTGCAGGCATTGGGACACAAAGATTCACCTTCCTCTAATGGAAAAGTCGAAGGGGGTCTGGGAGAAGGTATGGGAGAGAGCAGATTGGAGGAAGCGATATCTTGTGGGACTGCTATTCTGGGAGGCTGGGTAGGGGAATAACGGGGGGAAAATGATTGTAACTCAAAATCTGGCAGAAATGAATGATGTAAAACAGAAGTTAATAAAGCATTTGTTTAAAAAAAAAAAGAAATTGTGTTTGTGTTTCCCCTCTCTCATGGGAATTGATTGTATGTTGCGGTCCCACTTAACACCCCTCATTTGCTGAAGGTCAGTCTTCTTCCACTAGGTGACTCAGGAGCATCTTATTATCTTGAAGTCACTGGTCTTTCTTAATCAATATGAATTAATTCCTTTCTTTTGGGAGGGGAGAAGGTAGGGTAGCAATTGGAGTTAAGTGACTTGCCCAAGATCACATGGCTAGTTTTTTGTGTTAAGTGTCTGAGGCTAGATTTGAACTCGGGTCCTCTTGACTCCAGGGCTGGCACTCTATTCACTGCACCACTTAGCTGCCTCAATATGAATTAATTTCAAGACTCAGCTTTATACTTCCCTAATAGAACTGGCATAGGTGTTCTTTGTGGTAGTAAAATTGTGAGAAACCATTCTCAATTGGGCAGTTACTATGACAGAAGAGGGAAACCCTCGTCGGACAAACACAAGCACTCTTAAGGGCAAGTTCTTAGTGGTATTCTCATGGGAAACATGATGGAATAGCCATAATGTTAAGGATTATAATCGGTCTCAGCCAGTAGCTTAGCAGTTGTTTGTGGCATGAGGCTACCAAGAGACAGTGATGATGGTGAAATATCTTGAAAGAAGTTAAAGAGTTAAAAGTGAAAGGATCAATTAATGAGCCCTTTGGCACCTATAGAATTGATGAGAATAAGAAATCTTACTTCTCAGCCCACTTGGATATAGCAGAACATAGCTCATAAATCCATAAAACTAGGAGCTAGAAGGAACCTTAGAGATCATCTAGTGCAATTTCATCATTTTATAGCTGAACAGATTGAGGTCCACATCCTTGGACCTTGGATCCTCCTGCAGGAGCAGTTGCCAGGCTACATCCATACATGAATTGCTTCTTAGGGTGATGGCTGGCAGCACTGAGCTGGAAGCATTGCCCTTCTAAGGTTCTTGGGTTCAGGGACCCATTGTTCTGGATCCATTAGTGTCTGGAGGGAGATGTTGGTCAAAGTGGTTTGACCTGCCTGGCACATGCTGCCTGCTCCTGTTTCCCCAACAGGATGCCCTATTGCTTAAATTAGGCTGGATTATCTGCCCAGTGATCTTTTGGAGGTGTTCTTTTGCCAGGAATGAGTCAATCAGCTGATTCTGCATTGTGAGTGCCTTTATCTCATCAATCTCCTACCAGAGACATATACTCTGTATGAAAAACAAATGAATGAGAAATATAACTCTTGTGGGAATAAATACTAGTGAATTTCACAATGAATTTATTTGATCTTCATAATGATCAGCAGCAACATTTTGGGTTATATTCCTCAAAAGGGAATCTAATTGAACTCTTATATTGTCTACCATGGTCTGAATTTTATTCATCATTTACAACCATTATTCTCTTCTACTGATTTCAGACATTTTGAATAAGATTCAGGGAGCAGATATCTGCCTAGGCTGGTTTATAACCTTCTTAGATCTAGGGCAAGGGAATAAGTGGAAGGTAGTTTGCTGGGAGGGGTTTATTATAATTGGTTGATTTTTAATTAATTTCTATTTTTAACTAGTTGCTAAATTATCACTTAAAAATGTTTTTTTTTGTTCAGTTTGGTTTGGTTTTGGTATTGTTGATTTAGGAGTAGGCTATAAGTAATGATGGGTTTAGATGACTTAAAAAACAAACAAACAAACAAGATAAACATGAACCTGAAAGCTGTGATAGGAATAGCTTTGGTTCCATAGGATAGGATAGTTTTCCTTAAAGCAGGCCTGCTTTAGGATTTGATTAGCCTGGAAAACCAGGATCATAAAACCCCAAGACTGTGTGGAGTTTCTGGGGTTTGAGTGAATTCCCAATGCCCTACTATAAATCTTTCTGGCCCACCATTGCTGCCCTGGTGAGTATGGAGGGAAAGAGGAAGAGAGGGGTGACTCTTTTTAGTCAATTGTATAATTTATCCATATTGTGAATAAAAACATTTTATTGAATTTGACTGTCCACAAGAATTTCACTTTATTCTAAGCTGGGACCTGAATCACTAGATTAGTTTGAGCTATGGCTAGCCCAGAACATTAGGGATTAGTCAACAAGATTGAAAAGGAATGAATTTGTGGTTCTGATGATTGAAGAGTAGAAAGGGTAATATAGAAAAAAGGGAGCTTTGGGTGATTATGTGGTCGGATGCATGACTCTGGAGGCCTGTGTATAAAGTTCTTTAAGGTATATATAGACCATCCTTCTCAATAAGGCAAGGAAAGTTCCACTGAATGTATAGAATTAGTCCAATGGGTGCTTTAAGGATCTTGACAGAAAGAGTAAAAGTATTGTGAAAGCTAATATTCCCTGCCTCTAATTAATTGTTAAGAAAAGCTGGATCCCCAGGAAAAGGAAAAGAAAAATAAACTGTCTATGCAAATTCAGCAATTGTAACAACTATTGTATGTGTTCCAGGTTTTTAAGGCTCATACCTTGAAGACAGAGGGACAGCTTTTGAACTTGGTAAAGCACAGATGAAAAGGGCAACGTTGACAGAGAGAGGCAGGGATGGGAAGGACCACTTCTGACTCTGAGGTGGAGAACATATTGAATCCTGCTGAGATCAGTGCTATAAGGAAAGAGAATGGGAGTGGGAGTGAAGATTAGACCTTGGAACTGCTCGTAAGAGAGCCTTGGAATTATCGCAGTACTGCTCCCTTAAGGTGATGTCCTCTAGGTGCATCAGAGAGGAAACAAGCTTTCATCACCAAAGAACTTAGGAGGCTACATAAGAAGTTTAAACAACAATGCAGAGCTTTGGTTCAAGGCTATAGGTTACGTATTTAGAGAGAATCATGTGGGCCTCGTGAGTTCCTGGATATTCCCACTGGAATAGTTAGCCTAACTGTAGCTTTATAAAATTTAATTAATGAAGTAGCATTAGTGGACCTTCTCTATTAACATATTAGAGCATACTTAGATTGCATTTTAGATTTTTTCTGGGGTAAACTAAAATACTGCCTTTAAATTCATGAACTGTTTATCCAACTTTTCTCCCATGGCTTATGTAATAAAACTGAAGAGTGTTGTTTCCACAAGATCGCAGTAATCTCCCTAAGATTTATGCTGAGGCTAGCTACAAATGGACACAGCATGCATACAAACCATGAAAGTTTGGGTTCTGACAATAGCTAAGGTTCTATAGTATTTCTTAGGAATGGTGACCTTTGACTGGAAGGGCTTCAGTTGATGGCACCCTTCACTCATTTTTCTGGGAATGTCATAGAAGTACTATTATAACTACTACTAATACAAAACAACCTCTAAAATATGTTCATCTGTATGAATTTCACACTAATGGAACCCAGAAAAATTATTTCACAAGACCAACAAAAAGTTATGTCATAAGACCAACAAACAAGACTACAAATTTCCCCTAGTCCCTACTCTTTAAAAAATCCCCCAAAGCAGTGGCACAGTGGCCCTGGAATCAAGAAGACCTGAGTTCAAATGAGACCTCAGACACTTACTAGCTGTCTGACCCTGGGCAAGTCACTTAATTCCAATTGCCTCCACAAAAGAAAAGGAATAAATAAATAAGCAAAAAAACAAACAAATAAAAAATTTAAATCCCCCAAAGAGGATTAATTATACACCAGAGTTAGAACCTCTAGATTTACAGAAAAAGAAAGCAAGACATCCAACAAGGTAACAACAGTTTTATCAACACCAGAATATGCTAGTCCTTAAGGTACCCATTCAATATTCTCCTCCCCACCAATATTGAAGAATTTCTCTGTTGCTGCAGAGATTTTACTAGCATGATCCACCCCTACATTTCCCTCATTTTCCTGTTGCAACAAAGGAAAAATTTGGGGGAGAAGGAGAGACTGGGAGAGAACCATGCTTTTTTTGTTGTTTTGTTTTGTTTTTTTCTTGGAGGGGGGAAGGCAGGGCAACCGGGGTTAAGTGACTTGCCCAAGGTCACATGGCTAGTAAGTATTAAGTGTCTGAGGCTGGATTTGAACCCAAGCACTCCTGACTCCAGGTCCAGTGCTCCATTCACTGCACCACCCAGCCGCCACAAGAGTACCATGCTTTTTTCATCTGACTAGGGCAACCCCTAGGTTAAAAACTTGTTCAGAACACCCACTCCACCATCCTCCAATACAGCAAAAAGAGGCAGAAATTGGTTTAATCCAGCTAGAGAATTAAAAGCACAGAGGAAATTGTTACAGGAGACTAGTGTGGTCTGCTACACCAGTCCTTAATGAAAGGGAACTAGAAATCATCAAAGAGCAGTCAAATATTTCAAGAAGCTAGCTTGAGTTAGGGATTAAGGTGGAAAATAAATTCCCTAACATGGGAAGAGACTGAGAATAGTATTGTGGTCCAACCTAATGGAAATATCTTTCATCAGAAAGCTGTTGTACTGTAAGACATAATGAGCAAGATGCTTTCAGAAAAAACTAGAAAAACTTACATGAGCTGATGCAAAGTGAAATGAGCAGAACCAGGAGAACACTGTATACAGTAACAATATTATATGATGATCAACTGTGAATGAATCAGCTATTCTCAGCAATACAATGATCCAAGATGATTGTGAAGGACTTATGATGAAAAATGCTATCAATCTCCAAAGAAAGAAGTAATGGGGTCTGAATGCAGATTGAAGTGTAATTTTTCTTTACTTTATTTTTCTTCAGTATTTTTTTCTGTTTCTTTTCAAGAAAATGACTAATATGAAAATGTATTTTATATGATTGCACATATGTAACCTATATCAAACAACTTGCCTTCTTAGTGGGGAGGAGTCAAGAGAGGGAGAAAGAGAATTTGGAACTCAATTTTTTAAAAAACATGAATGTTAAAAATTGTTTTACCTGTAATTGGTTAAAAAATAAAATATTAAAATTTAGAATGTAGAAAAAATACTTTCCATCAAAGGGATAAGGAATCAGAAAGTGAGTGACAATGTAATATAAGGAAAATGGGGCTAAAGCCATCAAAGACTTAAAGAAGAAGAAAACTCAATCAAAAACCTAGAATACAAGTTGGTAAATCAATAGAAAAGGGAGGCAGAGCCAAGATGGTGGAGTAGAAACAGCACTTCCTCAGTGCTCCAGCCCACACCACTTCAAAATTATGTAAAAGGGGACTCTGAACAATTTCTGGAGCTCCAGCACCCAAAGAATGACATAGAGAAACTAACCTCCCACTGGGGACAGCCTGGCAGCCCTGCAGGGAGCGGCCAGCACAGTGCTCTGGGAGCCAAGCCCAAGACCATGTGAGTTGAGGTTTTAGCCCCAGGGCAGCCAGACCAGCAGCCAGCTGGAGGAACCCAGAACACCAGCAGTTGTGGCTTTTCCAGAATTACCAACACATAGATGCCCAGGACAAAGTGAGAAGTGAGTGCCCTGTGGACTTTGGGACCAGTATTTGGGAGTACTTCAGCTTCTTAACCTGGGGGCAAAAAGCCACTGAGGAGCCACAGCACAGCCATTTTGCAGCTTCAGTTGCAGCTTCAGCTCCTGGCCTGCGAACTGTAGGGGGGATCCAGCAATCAGTCTGCGGGGTAATAGCTCTTGCTTTAATCTCCCTAGATCTGGATTGCAGTTTGGGGTGGAGGTCTTGGGGTGGGGGCTCCAGGGAGGGCACTCAACTAAGACCTCGGGAAGTTGAGAAGACCCCAAAGTTTGGGATGGAAGCTCCCCTATCTGGTGGCAGAGTCCTACTGTGGCAACAAGCTTAAAAGTCAAGTAATTAAGTGGCAATATACCTAGGTGAAGGAAACAAAATAAACAGAAAAATTTAACATTAGACTCCTATTTGGCGGGCAAGGAGGATCGAAGCATGGAACAGGAGGAAGACTGTGAGGTCAGAAATCCTGCACTAAAAGCCCCAAATGAAAATCTGAGCATTTTACAGGCCATAGAGGACCTTAAGAATGATTCTAAAAACCAAATAAGAGAAGTGGAGTAAAAATTGGGAAGAGAAATGAGAAGGATGCAGGAAAAGTATGAAATGAGAGTCAACAACCTGACTGAGAAAAATAACACCTTAAAAAATAGACTTACTCCAATGGCAAAAGAGGACCAAAAAGGCAATGAGGAGAAGAAGGCCTTAAAAAGTCGAATTTGCCAGATGGAAAAAGAATCTCAAAAGCTCAATGAGTAGATTCATTCCTTCAGAATTAGACTGGAGCAAATGGAAGCTAGGGACTTTATGAGAAAACAAAGATTCTGTTAAACAGATCCAAGCAACTGAAAGAATAGAAGGCAATGTGAAATATCTCATGGGAAAAACCACTGACCTGGAAAATAGATCCAGGAGAGATAATATAAAAATTATTGGACTACCTGAAAGCCATGATCAAAGAAAGAACCTAGAAATCACCCTTCAAGAAATTCTCAAGGAAAATTGCCCTGATGTTTTAGACCCAGTGGGGGAAATAGAGGTTGAAAGAATCTACCCATCACCTCCTGAAAAAGATCCCAAAAAGAAAACTCCTAGGAAAATTATAGCCAGGCTCCAGAACTCCCAGATCAAGGAGAAAATACTCCAAGCAGCCAGGAAGAAACAATTTCAACATTGTGGAAACACAATCAGAATAGCCCAGGACCTGGCAGCTTCTACACTGAGAGATTGAAGGGCATGGAATATGATATTCCAGAGGGCAAAAGAACTGGGAATGAACCCAAGGGTCACCTACCCAGCAAAACTGAGTCTTTTGTTTCAGGGGAAAATATGGTCATTCGGTGGAATAGAGGACTTTCAAGCATTCTTGAGGAAAAAAACCAGAATTGAATAGAAAATTTGACATTCAGACACAAGAAGCAAGAGATGCCTGAGAAGGTAATCAGGGAAAAGAAATCAAAAGGAACTTATCAAAACTGAACTATTTACATTCCTTCATGGAAAAACAATAACTGTGACTGATGAAACCTTTCTCAGTATGAAAATAGTTGAAGGGTATATGGGCATATGAATACATATGTGAATGTGTGTATATATGTTTACAGGTATACATGGATAGAGGGCACAGGTTGAATTTGGTGGGAAGGGATGATACTTAAGGGGTGAAGGTAAGAGGTGAGAGAGGAATGTGGCAAGAGGTGATGGGGAGAGACAGGGGAGGGTAAACTATCTCATGTAGAAGAAGCAAGTGAAGTGGCTGGGGAGGGGAAGAACAGGAAGGCAAAAAGGCAAAACCATATTCTCATTGAATTTGGCTCAGGGAGAGAATGACATACATACTAAATGGGATATCTCACCCTGCAGGAGAGTAGGGGAGAGGAGGATGATAGGGGGGATGATGGAGGGGAGGGCATGCTGGGGGGAGGGGAAGTTGGAGGCACCCACTTTTGAAGAGGGACAGGATCAAAGTAGGGAATGGACCAGGTGGGGGGCGGGAGGGAAATGTAAGCAGTCTTTTACAATATATCTACTATGGTAATGTTTTGCATAGTTATACATGTACAACATATACTAAATTGCTTATCTTCCCAGAGGGAGTAGGTGACAAGGAAGGAAGGGAATGGCTCTGGAATTCAAAATTTTAAAATTAAATGTTTCAAATATATGTATAAATACTATTATTAATACTATTTTGCATGTAATTGGGAGATAAGATGTGCAGGCATTGGGGCACAGAGATTCCCCTTGCCCTAATGGAAAAGTCAAAGGGGGTATGGGAGAAGATATGGGAGAGGGCAGATTGGATGAGGGGATATCCTGTGGGACTGCTATGCTGGGGTGGTGGGTAGAGAAAAATGGGGAAAAAATTGTAACTCAAAATCTGGCAGAAATGAATGATGTAAATCAGAAGTTAATAAAGCATTTGGAAAAAAAAGAAAAGAAGGGAGAAGGGTATAAGAGGTTGGGCATGATAGAAGTGAGGATAGACTGGGGAAAGGGATAATCAGAATACACACCATTTTGCGCTGGTGGGGAGGGGAAAGATGGGGAGAAAATTTGCAACTCAAAATCTTGTGGAAATGAATGTTAAAAAATAAAAATTAATTGACTATTTAAAAAAATTTAAATAACTGAATGCTCGTTGTTTGATCAAAAAAAAAGAGTAGTGTTTTGTCTCCATGGGACAACATTTTAACATAAGATATGGAAAACTAGAGCTCCTGGGGGCAATTAGGACCCACAAGGGTGGGAGGACATGATTGCAAAGAAAGGTTGCTTGGCAACTGGGGAAGCAAATGATCATGGGGAGGTGTGGGGTTAGAATTGGACCACATGATGTTGGATATAGCAACACATCTACCACGAAGCAATGCTTCTGTTTTTATTACATCCTTTATCGGCTGGTAATTCTAAGAGTGAGTTGCAACAGAAAAAAATGGTTGAGGGAGCAAAATCAACAAAGAGAATAATAACAGAAACATTAGAAGAGGTACCTAAAAGTTGGGTACTTGAGAAGTTTCAATTCCACAAGGAATATAAAGAGGTTAAAGAATGAATAAATAAGTATATAAATAGATCATGATTCAAATAGTAAAAGCTTAGAATAAACAGCCTGCCACCTAGTGCACACCCCCCCCCCCATTTCTAGCTCTTTATCATTTGTTGTTTTCCTGTAATAGATTATAAACTTCTTGAGGACTGAAACTAGTTGCTGGCATTTGTGCCTGGAGCATAATTATCACTTAATAAATGCTTTATCTATTTATCACATATCTGTCTCTATCCTATCATTTATCTATCTAACTTCCTTTACCCACAATAGTCAAGGAACTATTTCTGTTTATTAAACTAGGTAAATGTCTGTTTCTCTAGATTCCTAAACAATGAAATTAAGTCTCAGAGAGGCTTTTCCAATTTGTGTTCATGGAAGAGCAGGGACTAATAGTCTGTTTGTGAGGGAAGACAGGAAAGTGACTGCTCAAATGAATGGCACATAACAGTAACAAAACTGTCCCCTAAATACTATTAGTTGAATTCATTTATGAGAGTGTAACTTTAAGTTTCTTCCGATCTCTATCCACTTTTAAGAATTAAGTGCTAAATAAAACCAGTACAATTAGGTTAGAAGGAAAGCAGATAGCTGGGAAATAATCTTTACAGCAAGTGTCTCTCATAAAAGCCTCATTTCTCAAATATGTAGAGAACTGATTCAAATTTATGACACACATCATTCTCCAATTGACAAATGGTCAAAGGATATGAGCAGGCAGTTTTCAGATAAAGAAATCAAAACTATCTATAGGCATATGAAAAAGTGCTCTAAATCACTATTGATTAGAGAAATAAAAATTAAAACAACTCTGAGGTTCCACTTCATACCTAGCAGGTAGACTAATAGGACAAAAAAAGGAAAATAATAAATATTGAAGGGGATGTGGGTAAATTGGAACACTAATGCACTGTTGGTGGAGTTATGAACTGAACCACTCTGGAGAACAATTTGGAACTATGTCCAAAGGGCAACCGACTGTGCTTACCCTTTGATCCAGCAATACCACCACTAGATCTATACTCAAAAGAGATCGTAAAAAAGGGAAAAGGACCTACCTGTGCAAAAATATTTATAGCAGCTTTTTTTGTGGTGGCAAGGAATTGGAAACTGAGGGGATGCCTGTCAATTGGGGAATGGCTGAACAGGTTGTGATATATGAATGTGCTGGAATACTATTTTCCATAAGACATGATGAGCAGGATGATTTCAGAAAAACCTGAAAAGACTTAGATGAACTGATCCAAAGAGAAGTAAGCAGAATAAGAAGAACATTGTACATAGTGACAGCAATATTGTACAATTACCAACTGTGAATGACTCAACTATTCTCAGCAGTACAATGATTCAAGAGAATTCCTAAGGGTTCATGCTGAAAAATGGTATCCACCTCCAGAGAAGTAACCGATGGAGTCTGAATGCAGATTGAAGCATGCTGTTTTTCACTTTCTTTATTTTTTCATAGTTGTTTTCCCCCTTTGTGTCTGCTTCTTATTTCACAATATAACTAATGTGGTAAAATGATTTGCATGATTGAACATGTATAGCCTATATCAAATTACTGTTTCAGGAAGGGGAGAGGTGTGGGAAGGAAAAAATTTATAACTCAATTTTTAAAAAATGAGTGTTAAAATTGTCTTTACATGCAACTAAGAGCAAAATAAAATATCATTTAAAAATAAGAACAATTGGGGTGGCTAGATGGTGCAGTGAATAGAGCACTGGCCCTGGAGTCAGGAGGACCTGAGATCAAAATCTGTCCTCAGACACTTAACACAAACACAAAACTAGCAGTATGACCTTGGGCAAGTCACTTAACCCCAATTGCCCTACCTCCCCCCCTCCAAGAAGCAAAAAGAAGAAGAAGAAGAAGAAGAAGAAGAAGAAGAAGAAGAAGAAGAAGAAGAAGAAGAAGAAGAAGAAGAATTAAGTGCTGTTGATTCTACCTCTCCAATTTCTCTTACACCCTTCCTCTCCTCTTGATTCCCACTGTCACTAACCTAGTAGAGGCCTTGATTACTACCAGACTGCATTACAAGAATTGTTTCCTAATTTGGAGGACTTAAGAATTTTATTTTGAGAAAGGGCCCAGACTGACTTTCTGTAGATTATTAACAAACCCAGAAGGAAGAGATAAAAAAGAAATTCCACTCAAAATAATTACAGAATGTATATAATACCTGTGCATTCACCTATCAAAACACCATTGTGACCTATGTAATATTAAATATTTTGCATAAAGGAAGATTAATGATTGAAGATCTAATGATTGATTTCTTATGGTTGAGCTTTGCTAATATAAATGATGACACTACCTAAATTAATTTACAAATATAGCATAAGTTTCACAACTCTAGCTAGGGGGGGGGTATTCTTACCTGAACAAGAGGTGATAATAAAATGTAAAAAGACTATTTTGATAATACAAATCTGAAAAGGTTTTGCATACATAAAATATATACAACTAGAATTAGATGGGAAACCATCAACTGGAGGGTGAAGGGAAGAAATCACAGAAAATTCCTCACATATAGGTCATAGACATCATGAATAAATATATACAAATATATACAAACAAGAGTCATTAGCCAAATAGATAAATCATCAAATAATATGAGCAGACACCTCTCAAATGAAGAATAGCAAATTATCAGCAACTATATGAAAAGTACTCTAAACCAATAGTGGGGTACACAATTTAAATAATTTCTGAGGTTCTATCACACATACATCAGTTTGGAAAAGATCACAAAAGAGGAAAATACAAATTTGTGAAGGGGTTAGAGGAGAACAGTAGAGCACTTGGGCTTAGAATCAGGAAGACATCCTCATGAGTTCAAATCCTGCCTCAGACACTTAACCCTATTTGTCTCAGTTCCTCATTTGAATGAGAATGAGTGCTAAATTGTAAATGAGGAGAATAATTGTATAATTGTAATACATTTGTAATAATTGCAATACAATTGTAATAATACAATTGTAATTGCAATACAATTGTAATAATATAATTGTAATTGCAATACAATTGTAATAATACAAATGAGAAGGAAATAGCAAACCACTCTAGTATCTTTGCCAAGAAAACCCCAAATGGAGTCATGAAGAGTTGGACACAACAGAAATGGCTCAACAAAAATACAAGAGGACAAGCACAATTATAGCCTGTTGAAAGAGTTATGAATTGGCGCAACAATTCTGGAAAACAATTTGGAACTACACTCCTAAAGTCACTAAACTAAACAGACAATTTAACCAAGCAATAATATTAAGAAAAGAGGTTGAGGATAAAGGAAAAGTATCTATAGGTTCAAGTATGCATACATACATACATACATGTATATATATATGCACATACACATGTAAATATACATATGTATATTATGTGAGTGTACCTCTGTGTGCATGTATGTGTGTATTCAATCAAGTGGAGAATAGCTTATCAAATTGTGGCACATGAGTATGATGGAATATTTTTGAGTCATAAAAAATGGCAAATATGATGGATTTTTAAAAATATCTGGATACTTCTGTGAACTGATACAGAGTGAAGTGAGCAGGACCAGGGAGACTAATTCATGCAATGATCTCAATAGTAAAGTGAGGGGAAACAAAAGACCCCAAAACTGTCACTAAAATTTTTTGGTTGTCTATTTCTTCTTTTTAATAGTATTTTCCCCAATTACATATCAAGACAATTTTAGCATTCATTCTTACAAGATTTTAAGTTCCAAATTTTTCTCTCTGCCTCTCTCCTCTCCCTTCCCAAAATGGTAGGCAATTTGATATAGGTTATACATTACTATCATATAGAACATATTTCTATATTAGTCACAGTTGTGAAAGAAGAAATAAATCAAAAGAAAAAAACTCAGAAAAGAATAAAGTAAGTGAAAAAATATGCTTCAATATGCATTCAGAGTCCTTCAGTTATTTAACTGGATATAAATAGCATTTTCCTTTGTGAGTTCTTTTTTTTTGTCTTAGTTCATTGTGTTGCTGAGAAGAGCTGAGTCATTCATAGTTGATCATCTCATTATGTTGCTGATACTATGCACAATATTTTTTCTTGATTCTGCTGATTTTACTTTGCATCAGTTCATACAAATCTTTCCAGAGTTTTCTGAAATCTGTCTTTTCATCAGCTCTTATTGCATAACAGTATTTGATTACATTACTATACCACAGCTTGTTCAGCCACTCCCCAAATGATGGTCATCCCTTCAATTTCCAATATTTTGCCACCATGAAAAGGGCTGCTATAAATATTTTTGCACATGTATGTCCTTTTCCCTTCTTTATAATCTTTTTGAGATGCAGATTTAGCGGTGGCATTGTTGGGTCAAAAGGTATGCACAGTTTGGTTGCCATTTGGGCATAGTTACAAATTGCTCTCCAGAATGGTTGGATCATTTCACAACTTTACCAACAGTAGATTAGTATCCCAATTTTCCCTCATCCTCTCCAGCATCTATAATTTTCCCTTTTTTTTCATATTAGCAATCTGATAGGTATGAAGTAGTACCTCAGAGTTGTTTTAATTTGCATTTCTCCAATCAAAAATTATTTGAAGCACTTCTTCATAAGCTTATAGATAGGTTTGATTTCTTCATCTGAAAACTGCCTGTTCATATTTTTTGACCATTTGTCAATTGGGGAATGGCTTTTATTCTTATAAATTCAATTCTCTATATATTTGAGAAATGAGGCCTTAAAACTGTCACTAAATTAATGGCCAATCATTACTTCAAAAGATTAATGATGAAGCATGCTTCCCACCTCTTAGCAAAGAGATGATAGATGAGAGGTACAGAATCCAGCATGTGTTCTCATACCTGGTCAATGTATTGATTTATTTTACTTGATCATTCTTATTTGTTACAAGCTAGGACTTCTCAAAAGGTATGCTGAATTCATGGGTAATGACAGATAAGAAGAAAGAAAATCAACAAAACATTTTAAAATATACAGAATAAAACAAAAAAAGATACATAGAAAAACAATTTTGTTACTACCTCAATATCTTTATCTTCTAAAGACTACTTTTAAACTGTATAGCAAAAATTGAATATTTTTATTCCATCTGTAGTGCCAGTGCAATATTTATAGCACCGACCATGACTATAAACAGTCCCATACAGAGCTCTAGCACAAAATATAACAAACTCTCCATATAGAGGACAGAACCAAAGCATTTATGTGGACACCAGAAAACCAAATCCCAAAACCAGTAAGCTGATTCCATCATAGTAGTAATGAAGTTAACAAACCCTAACAACACAGAGAGCCACAGCATCCTTTAGCCTTCCCACAAACCAATACATGATCAATATTTACTCACAAACCTCTCTTATCTCCTTATCTGAGCTCCTCTCTCTCCTACCCTATTGCTAGGTCTTGCTCCCAGCTTCCTGTGGGTTGGCTCTACCCTTCAGCAAACTCCTCCCAGCATAGGCTCCATGTGACCATATTCATCCTATTAGAGGGCAGAGTTTATCTTCAAAGCAAGGAAGCTTTCTGTGGGCTCAGCTCCACCCTTTAGCAAACTCACTCCATCACAGGCTCCATGTGACTACATTCAGCCTATTAGGGGGCAGAGTTTACTTTCAAATTCCCCCCTAGGTCTATTAAGGGGCAGGGAAGATCTTCAAAGTCCCATTCCCATTACACCATCTCTTCTCTTGCTCTTTTTTATTAAAATGTTTATACTTGTTGATGATTGTCAGGCTTACAATAAAACAATTAAAATTTTCATTTAAAAAATGTTATGAAAATCTTTAGTAGCCCTATTGTTGACTTAAGTTCATTAGCACTAGGCCTAGAGTCAGGAAGACCTGAGTTTAAATCTGGCTTCAGATGCTCATTAGCTGTGTGACCCTAAGGAAGTCATTTAACTTCTGACTCAGGTTCTTCAACTGTCAAATAGGAACAGTAATACCAATCTCCCAGCATTGTTGTGAGGATCAAATGAGACAATATAAGCAAAGCACTTAGTATAGTAACTGAAGGAAAGACTCTGGGAAGGCCTGAGAGGAGCTGGCAGTCTCCAACATGTCTTCCCAGAGTCTTTTCCTCCAACAACCTGAAGCAGCACTGGCCTCTTCTCTCTTCTCTCTCTTATCACCTGTACCCTACCGTTGTTGCCTGCAGAAGCCACCCTCTTGAAGGGAGACATTTATTTTGCCCGTCCAGGCACATTGGAAATGTAGAGGCAGGTTGAAGAGCAGCCCAAGGCAATTGACCATTAACATGTACAAAACTACACTACCATTTGTATTAGGTTCCCATCTATCTTTTACAGGTCGATAAGTCTCAGGAACAAAGAGCAGTGCAGATGGTGACTGCAGCCATAAAATTAAAAATCACATGCTCCTTGCAAGGAAAGCTATGGCAAATCTGGACAGCAGACTGAAAAGCAGAAACATGGCCTTGCTGATAAAGGTCCATAAAGTCAGAGCTGTGGGTTTTCCAGTAGTAATGTATGGCTGTGAGAACTGGATTGTAAGGAAAACTGAGCACCACAATGCTTTTGAATTATGATGTTGGAGAAGACTTTTGAGAGTACTTGGACAGCAAGATCAAATCAGTCCGTACTTACATAAATCAATTCAGACTATTCAATGGAAGTTCAAATATTGAAGCTGAAGTTTGAATACTTTGCATGCATCCTGAGAAGACAGGACTCAATTGGAAAGGACCCTGATGTTGGGAAAGATTGAAGGCAAAAGGAAAAAGGGATGGCAGAGGATGAGCTTGGACAGACTTCAGGAGATAGAGGAGGATAGAAGGGCTTGGCATGTTATCATAGGGTCACAAAGAGTTGAATATGACTGAAAAAATGAACAAAAGTTTTTGAGTGTTTTTCTCCATAAGCCTTGTGATCTTTCTCTGTGAGATTTTTTATAGGAATTTTAGGAACTGTGTCCAGTTATTGGATGGGATTGTCCTAGTCCAATGGAATTAACTGTATTCACAAAATACATACAAAATAACCTAAAGTACAATAAGGCAACACAGTGGATAGAGAACCAGACATTGAATCTGGAAGACTTGAGTTCCAATCCAGCCTCAAACACTCACTAGCTTTGTGAACCTGGGAAGGCCACTTAAGCTTCATCTACCTCAGTTTCCTCATCTGTAAAAATTAAAAGTAATAATAACATCCATGTCTCAGGTTTGTCTTGAGGATAGCACAAGAAAACAGTTGTAAATGCACTTTGCAAGCTTTAAATCCCCATATAATTTTTCCCCTGAGGGAGGCACCAGTAGTTACGGGATGAGCAATGGTTTAATGTAGGATTTATCATTTGAAATAAGCTTTGAAGAAAACTAGGAAATCTAAGATATAAAGGTGAGGAAGAAGGGCATTCCAGGCATGGGATATAAAGAGGGGAGAGGAAATGTCATGTGAGAGGAACCATGGGAAGCACATTTTGACTCTATTATAATGTGCATGAAGGGGAAATATATATAGTAAGGATGCAAAGATAGCTTGGAGCCAGTTGTGGAGGAGTTTAAATGTCAAACAAAGGGTTTTGTATTTGATCCTAAACATAGGAGTGAACCATTAGAATTCCTTGAATGGGAGAGTGATTGGGTTTGGGCTTTTGGAATATTGTTGTGGAAGTTGTGTGAAAGTTGAATTGGAAAAAGGAGGGTTTTTAGGCAGAGAGAAGGATAAAAATGCTATTGCAATAGTCTAAGTTAGAGGTACTAATGGCTTGAAGTAAGGTGATGACCACAAGAGTTGAGAGAAGGGAACCCATGTAAGCAAAATTGGAGAAATTGAATCCACTTGGCAACTGATTAGGTATGGAGAAGGGGTTAGAGACAAAATATAGAGGGAAAGGAGGAAGATATCTCCAAAGCTGTGAACCTAGTGACTGTAAAGATGTTGATGCCTTCAACAGAAATAAAAATATTCCTAGCCTGTAAGGACTATAAAACCAGGGATAGGAATAGGGCCAGGATCCGTGATTTCATTGGTATAGGTAACACCAACCTCTACCAATCTAGGTCAGCACCTTCTCTACAATTTACAGTCTTAGAGGTTTTCTTAGAGACTGAAAGTTGAAGTGACTTATCCAAAGTAGTACAGACAACATGTATCAGAGGTGGGACCTATATCCAGGCCTTGTGGTGCTCTGGTCATCATGGATCCATCATGCTAGGGAAAACATCTTATCTGAGCTTTGTATGTGCCCCATCCCTAACACAGAGCTCACAAACAATGGGCAATGAACAAACATTTGTTGGATTAGTAGACAAACAGCTTAGAGAAAAGGAGCCATTATAGAAGAAACCAAAAACAAACTGCATTTTTTAAAAGTGATTTTGCCCATGCCCAACTCTATTTGTTAAAGTAGATCCAACAAGCCCCAAACTCCCAGGCCCCCATGTTCTTAGAGGCGAGCCATGAAACCAACACCATCAGCTATCTTCCTCCCCACCCCCATCAACAATAGCCAAGAGGATGAGGATTATCGAAACCATCGAGAAGGCTTTCTCTTAGTGCTGGGCATGTCATATTGGCAGGGGCCACTTAAAGTACTATGGGCAATTTGAACTCACTGCTGCCAATAAAATGCTCATAGGAGAGACAACTGCCTTCCCAGAGCTGTCAATCTTCTAACATTGAAGCTCCTTAAATTCACTTTGAGATGAGATTTTTAAGTCACTTACAAAAAAAAAAAAAAGGAAAGTGATAATTGCACTTTATAGCTCTAGACAGTTTTCAGCCCAGGATCTCAAAGAACTTAATTAGCTCCCATCTTATTCAACCTCATATCACCCCTTATGAAAATATAAGCAATATGAACAAATGAGTTCGTTTTATTTGTTGGGAAACCGAGATATAGGCAAGAAAGGAACTGATAGTAAAGTCATTTCCCTATTGTTCCACAGTAAAAGAGGTCAGACAAAGAATGGATAACTGAAATTCACAGATAATTCAAATGACTCCGGGAAGCATTGAATTTTCACTTCTCTTTCATTTTGCCTCAAAGACTAACAAGAAGCAGAATTAGCTGATGTGTTCCATTCCCTGGCCAGCCCTTCATATTCATAGTTTTGTTCATAGTAGGCCCCAACACCTGCCCCTCCTAACAAAAACATTCTGACTTGATTTACCCCTATAAAGAGGGAATGGTATCAGGAAGGAAAATTAGGATGTGAGATTCCTGGAGGCTTCCCAATATTTAGCTCTGTGTTAACAATATAAATTGTGATTTCTCAATTATCCAAAATTATTTACTGATTTACATATCACTCCTAAGTACTTTTTAGGAGAAAGAGGTAGATTGATACACCAACCACCCCCCCCCCCAGCAAAAGAAAATCTATCTGATAAGAAAGGTAACTGGGTACAGTGGGAAGACTACTGACTGGCTTTGGATATAAACATATCATAAAATGTTGAAATTAAAACTGACCGAACTATTTTACAGATGAGGAAATGGAGCCCCATTGTGAAGTGGATTTACTTAAGCTCATCAGCTAATTATTTGTTGAAGGAGGGCTGAAACTTAGTATCACAGCATTTTAGAAATGGAACCCGAACATCCATTTAGACCAACCTATAACCACATGATAATATACCAAATAAATGGCCACCCAGTGTATGCCTAAAGACACTGAAGACATGGAAGACAAAGGGAATCCACTACCAAAGACAAGTCATTCTACTCTTGGCTAGCTCTAATTTTTTTCCAACCTCTAACCTACCTTTTCTGCTCTGTAACTCCTACCCTTTGCTCCTTGTTCTATCCTCTGGCATCAAACAGAACAAGACTAATAATATCTCTTCCATATCACTTGCCAACTATGATATCCTGCCTGAGTCTTTTCTAGGCTAAACCTCCTTTCTTATTTTAACAGATCCTTATATAACATGGACTAGTGGCCCTTGGTCATTTTGGTTACTTTCCTCACTTATCAATATATTTCTTAAACAGTGGTGCCAGAAGTAAACACAGTACACCAGATGTCATCTGAGCAGGGCAATGGTGAGAGGGACCCACCTCTCTATTCCTGAAAGCTACACTTTTTAATTCAGACCAAGACCAAAGCAATTTTCTTGGGAGCTGCATTTAAACACTGATTTATGTTGAGCAAGTGGTCCACCAAAGCCCCCTTTGTCTTCTTCAAGCAGCTTTCCCATCTTTTATTTTTCTACCTGTGACCTTGGATAAGTTATTTCATCCCTCTAGACTTCAGTTTCTTTATCTATAAAATGAGGGGATTGGACTAGATGGCCTCAGATGTCTCTTCCAGCTCTAAATCTGTGATCCCATGATCCTCAGGAGGCCACTGATATAGGCCCCTCATTTAGAATACTCTTCTGCTCTAATTATGTGCTCCCGTGTTTATTAGATTGTTGGCCTTATTAATATTATTCAGTATTCAGCAGAAATAGGAAATCAGGGAGATGGCCCCAAAATTGGAGTAAGCAAGAAGGAGAAGCAAAGAACTCAGATAAATCCAACATCAAGTCAATCTGACCCTGCCTAACCTGGGGGGTAGAACCTGATGGATGGAATGAATGAATGAACGAATGAATGAATGAATGAATGAATGATGTCCCAGAATTAAGCCCTGACACCAGACCCCTGACACCCTAAGTGAATTGGCAACAATTAAGAAGAGCAGGATGTCTCATCAGACCACAATTCATTTACATGTGGCTGGTCTAGCTTAGTTGCCTTCTCAACACCCCACATCCCTTGAGAGGCAGGAGCTGAATGCAGCTCCCTGGGCTCCTGTGCCCTCCCTATAGGGGTGGCACACCTGTCAGTTGAAGCCATTGTCTCATAATTGTTCTTGATGCATTGTGTGCTAATTACCATTGCTGAAAATAATCCCCCAAGATGTTGGCAGGGATCATAAATAACAAGCTGGCTCTTCCACAAGCACACCAGCATTATGACAGGGCCTCAATCGCTCTTATCTCTTACTAGAGAGGAGCTTATGCATTAGTGTTACTAATGAATCTTTTTCATTTGTACAAGTGATGTTTCCATTTGACAATGACATGAACATAAAGTGGAGGTTAATTTACTCCATTCTGAGAGGTTCATTATTTAACCTGACGTTGAGGACAAAACAATGTAGCCTAATAGATGGCAAATAGAAATTAGTTGTGATGAATTTTGCCATTTAGGAAGGGAGAATTCCTGACTGTTTGGTGTAAACATGGCAAGAGGCCGGGCCTTTCTCCCGGATTGCAGGTTTCTCTCCCTCTGCATTCTCAGGATGTCTGCCAGGACCAACAGCTTCTCACCTAGAACTCTGTAAAAGGCAGACGATCTGTACTAATATAAGGAGCCTGGAGACTAATGGTGAAGCATTGTCACCCTGTCAATTTTTATCAGATTAGCCACTCTTAACACTGGATTGCCAATTGACTTACAAGCCAAGAAACATGGGGTTGAATTGGTTTCAGGTACTTATTAGCATCACTGATTCAAACACTTGATTCTCACTATTAGATCATGGCTGAGTGTTGTGGGCCTTTTCTTGATTTCTAGCCATCCTTCATGCAGGCAGCATGTAGGCAAAAGTAGCTGATTTAGCTTCTCTCATTCCAAAAACTCTATGCTCCCTCAAAATTGGAGGGTAGGGGTCTGATTGGCAGAGGGGCCACAAGAAAAAAAATGCTTTTCCCTCCATGAAGCTACACACCTTCCTCCTCATCCTGTCTCTCCTCCCAACACTTGCCCCTCCTAACAAAAACATACTGACTTGAATTACCCTTTATAAAGAGGGAATGGAATCAGGAAGGAAAATTAAGATGTGAGATTCCTGAAGGCTGCCCAGTTTTCAGCTCTGTTATTAACAATATAAATATAAGGGGATTTCTTAATTATCCAAAATTATTTGCTTGTCCACATATCACCCCTCACTCCTTTTTAGGAGAAAGAGGTAGATTCATGCACCAACCTCCTCCCCGCCCAAAAAAAAACTAGCTGATAAGAAAGGTAACTTGGTACAAAGAGGAGACTACTGATTTTGGAGTGAACAAATCCTGCCTCAGACATTCACTACTTGTGTCACATTGACCCAGTCTCTTAACATTCCCCACAACTCAGTTTCCTCATCTGTAAAATTAGACATTTAAATTATACGCCCTTCTAACTCTAAATCTGGGAGTCAATGATCAACAAGTAATTTAGAAAAAAAAATTTCTGAGTTTAGGATGCATTCATAATAATCTTCCGTATTATAAGAGTTAAGAATGGAGTGAAGCCTCTTTGGTGAAGGTATCGCCGCCACAGCTGCTTGGAGTTGGCGGTCTCTGCCTCTCCTCCTCCTGACTCACCGCTGTTCGCTCTCACCGAGGAATAAGTCGGTCAGGAAGCCGCCCCGCTGCCATGGCATTGTAGCAGCAAGCACCCCAATATCCCCAGGGTGACTGCCAACACAGGTTCTTAGATCTGCTTTTCAAAAGGAAAGCAACTCAAAATGGGTTAACAAGCTTACTTTAATCAAACAAACACACATTACCTAGTTCAGGGGAAAAAGGTCAGCACCCCAAACTTCAGAGTTACAGAACTTACAGATCAAACAGACAGGCTTCCAAACTGTCCTACCATTATATCAATACCAAATCACAGTTACCAGAGAGGGAAGCATCAACATCTGGGTTTTCAAAGCCGGGGGGCTCTCAACAACGGCTTCCCAGAGTCTCATCTGGTCAAATCACACAACACTTCTCAAATTGAGCCCCAAAGCAAAGCCCCCCATCAGAGTTTACATAGCCCTCTCCTGGCTCAAAGAATGTAACCACCCCCCTGATCCACTGCCCAATCACACAGCATCAAGGTGTGGTCATTCCTGAAAACCAAGCCTCCCACCACAGGCTCCATGTGACCACATTCAGCCCACCAGGAGGCAAAGCACATTTTCAAATCAAGGAAGGTTCTCAGAGTCTCTTAAAGCCAATCAAAGTCTCTTAAGCCAATCAAAGGGCCCAGGGCAGGGAAGATCTTTAAATCTGCATTTCCATTACAGGCATTCAAAGACACCGGCAAGATCCTTGTGGAGCCCGAAGTGGCCAACCTAATCCGGATCACCCTGACCAGCCGCAACGTGAAATCACTCGAGAAAGTGTGTGCCAACCTCATCAGAGGAGCCAAAGAGAAGAACCTGAAAGTGAAGGGACCTGTTGGAATGCCCACCAAGACACTTCGAATCACAACTAGAAAAACTCCTTTCGATGAAGGTTCAAAGACTTGGGATCAGTTCCAGATGAGAATCCACAAATACCTTATTGATTTGCACAGTCCTTCTGAAATTGTTAAACAGATCACTTCTATCAGCATTGAAGGAGGTGTAGAAGTTGAAATCACCATTGCAGATGCCTAACCAATCATCTCTTTTAATAAATTGATTGCAACTATTGGAAAAAAAAAAGAATGGAGTGAAGTAGGGCATTACTTAACCAGTCTGAGTCTCAACTTGGCGCATGTTACAAAGTTTGCCAGAGTAATACTTCAGTAGAAAATGTTTCAAAATAAAAGATGGGGGTGGACTTTTATTTCACTGTTAATTAAAGAAAGCACCCAAATTAGGAAGCCTCTTCTATCAATGCAATGGACACCTTCCCTGCAACTTGTAATCAGAATTACCTAAAGCACCAAGAGGTGAAATAACATGCTTAGAGTCCCACAGCTAGAGATAGAGGTGGGCCTTGGAGCCAAGGCTCTGAGATCAGCTAACCATCCACTAAACCAACCCACCTCTCAACACAAAATAAGTTTGGTTTGAGTTTTTGGTTTTTTTTTTTTTTTTTTGGAGGTGGAAGGTAGGGCAATTGGCATTAAGTGACTTGCCCAAGGTCACATGGCTAGTTTTTTGTGTTAAGTGTCTACGGCTAAATTTGAACTCAGGTCCTTCTGACTCCAGAGCCTGTGCTCTACTCACTGCACCACCTTGCCACCCCCCAAAATAAGTTTTAAAAAAGTGTGTGTGTGTGTGTATGTGTGTGTCTGTCTCTACCATTTTCTTGCTAATCGAACATACCCAAAGAGCACAAAACTGCAAGGGACTTTGACTAGGTCATATGAAAATCTCAAAAGAGAGTAAATGCTTGTTACAATTCTCAATTTCATCTGTAAAGTGAGAGTTAGGCTAGATGTCCTGGAAGGTCCCTTCCAGCTTTAATTGATCTATGAGTAAAGGCAGAACAAATGAGAAAATGAAATAATGAAAAGGGCTTTGAAAATTGTAATGCAAACGTAAAGTGGGATTATTTATAAAGGATTTTAAAACAATGAATAAGTAAATTACATAGTGTATACAGAGACATACTAATTTTGAACACATTTGATGTTTATGTTTCAAATTCATGCCATTTTCCAAGAACCTAAGCCCCAAAAATGTTCTCATGTGGAGGAAATTGCCCCCAGGGACTCTTAGCTGAGATGCTGATAAATGTCATGAGTAATTAAATATGAGGAGCAAGAATGATTCACGTAAATAGGAAGCAGCATGTTGTAGTGAAAAGAACATTCAACTGAGAATCAGAAGACGAATTCCTATGCTTCCTATAACATTTAGTAGGCACTTGACCACTTCCCTTCTACGGTGCTTGGGCTCCTCTTCTGCATGGTGGAGTGACTACACCTGTAAGGACCATTCCAGCTCTCAAATTCTTTGTCCCCATGTTCCTCCAGGAGGGATTCCTCCATGTTCTGCTGTGGAGGGTTATGGGCTACATGGATAAGAATCATGAAGCATGAGAAATACAGATAGTTTGCTCTCCAAAACAAAGAATATCATAGCTCTTTTAAGGTATCCAAGAATCCAACAGAAGACAAACAGAAGTAGCTTCTGAAATTCATGTGCAAATAGTATTACAAATTCTGAAAGGTGGTGTCATAAAGGGATAATGGAGATAATGTCTGATGCCAGTTGGGGCAGATAGTTGAACTTTTCACATCTCATAGGAACAAAAAGGAGAGGGGACCAGTAAGGAGATTGGGGATGGGGGTGGGGGGGGGAGAGAAGAATGCCCACAGAAACAGGAACAAAAGAGATGTGAGCCACAGCAGAGATAAAAAAGGGCAGAAGCTGGGATCAGAACCTGGTGAAAAATTAGGAGGAAAAAAAAAAGAGCAGGAGGTATGGTACCCTACCATTTCCCCCCATAGTCGACATGCTAATGAATTTGAAGTACCCCAAATCTATTAAAGGCCAAGGGACTAGGAAGCTTTTTATCCATGGACAATAGGACACTTGGAATGCTGAACCCTTTTAAATAAAACAAGCAATTTTGTTTAAAAGAAAAATCTAAAGGTCACTAAGAAGCACATGGATTTTCGGGGGAAAATTCAGCTCAGTATAAACACACTAATCCATTAAAATGACTACTTTAAGTTGAGTACATAATGCTTAATAACAACCCTAAATATATGAGACATACAAGATATGAGACATCTTCAAAAGAGGATTGAAATGGATTAGCCATCAAGATATATCTAGGGAGGGCCTATCATGCAGTCCCTGGAGAACAGCAAAAGAGCTAAGAAATGCCCACAAGGAAGAAGAAACTTGAAGAAGGAAGCTAAAGGCACATCATAAGACCTGTGTCTTAAAGCCTCGTTTATTACTCCCAGTCTAGTCATATAATATAATTGGAGGTGGTATCATACCTCCTAAACTCTAAAGGCTTGTTCTCAAGTTCCATGGAGACATACCTTTTTAAGGGAAAAGTTAGTTTTAAATTAAAGTGATCCTGGTCTACAAAAAAATAGAAAACTGCCTCTTCCTTGATGCAGTCACATAACTCTTGGGGCCAAAGCTCCTGAGGACTATTGTTTTGGCTGCATACAGGTAAGGGAGAGGCAAGTAATTATTTGCCCATTCCAAACAGATAAAAGATAATTGGTTCTAGGTTGAGAATTATGATATTGACAAGAGGAGCTAAGCAGGAAAGCACCAAACAAAAATGTTGTTATTGAAATGATGAGGTGATTTATATGTATCAATTAGATCAATTTGGGTCTTTGCCTCTAGATTTAAAATTTATAGAAGCCAAAGAAATTGAACTCCTTTCTGCTCCTTAAACAAGAAAGACACTAGACCAGGGGTGGGGATCCTGCAACCTCAAAACCACTTGTGGTCCTCTAGGTCCTCAAGTGCAGCCCTTCAATTGAATCAAAATTTCACAGAGTATTTGTTCTGTGAAGTCTGGATTCAGTCAAAGGGCTGCACTTGAGAACCTCGAGGGCTACATGTGGCCTCAAGGATACAGGTTCCTCATCCCTGTACTAGACTTGATGTTTATAGACCTTTTGTCTTGTCTGGCTCTGATACAAATCTGTTTTACAACCTTGGGCAGGTCTCTTAACCACTCTGAAGCCTTAGTTTACTCATCTCTAAAATGGAGGTAGTAATCCCCACCCTATGTATCCCACAGTGGTCATGTGAGGATCAAATGAGCTATTATATGTGAAAGTAATTTAGTTTATTGCTAAAACACATTATAAAGGCAAAGCATTATTATTATTGTTGTAATAAAAATCTGATTTTGTCACCTTCTCCTTGCCCAGGGAAGAGTGGGAAGAATAAGGCTCATTATGTCAAGAAAATAGCATGATTATAATTTATAATTACTGTTCTTGAGATTCTCTGAATAGTTCTCAGTATATTCTTTATCTCTAGTAAAAAATGCTTTACTGAGTGGTGGAGCCAAGATGGCAACATAGAAGCAGGAAAACTCCGTGAGTTCCCCCATAACCACCTCAAATACCTACAAAATATGACTCTAAACAAACTTTAGAGCTACAGAACACAAAAAGTGATAAAGAGAAACAAATCTCCCACTGAAGGCAGCCCAGCAGGACAGCAGGAAGGGTCCATTGCAGTGAGCTTGGAGCCAAGCCCAGCCCTGAGTGAGCCTGTGGTTTTAGCCTCAGGGCATCCCCAACCACCAGCTGCTAGAGCAGACTTTGGGAGAGTGGATCACTGGCAGCTGTGACAATTTCCAGAAATGCAAAAGATAAAGGAAAAGGTCAGCGTGAACTGGGGGAGAGGCAGGAGTGCAATCCGGCACCTGCCCCCTGGGGCAAGAAACGATGGAGGCATAGCAGCAGCTACAGCTGCTGCTGTGTGGCTGCTTCAGAGCTCCTGGCCTACAGATTGTAGGGGGACCAAGCAATAATTCAGAGGGTAATTGCTCTTGCTTTAACCTACTTGGATCTGGATTACTGTCTTGGGTGGAGGTCTTGGGGAGTAAGACCGGGTACCAGAGCTTTTGGGGGCTGAAGAGAGGGCACACAACTAATGGCTCTGGCAGCTACAAAAAACCCAGTGATTTGGGACAAAGCTCTCCTCTCTGGAAGCAGAGTTCTACTGTGGCAAAAAGCTCAAAAGTCAAGTAATTGAGCGGCCACATGAGCAAGGAAAGGAAGCAAAGCAATCACAGCAATCAAACCTTAGATTCCTTTTTTGAGGACAAAAAGGATCAAAGCATAGAACAGGAGTAAGACAAAGAAGTCAGAACTCCTGCACCAAAAGCTTCCAAGAAAAATATGAATTGGTTACAGGCCATGGAGGAGCTCAAGAAAGATTTTGAAAATCAAGTAAGAGAAGTGGAGGAAAAATTGGAAAGAGAAATGAAGATGATGCAAGAAAATCATGAAAAGAGAGTAAACAACCTGACTGAAGCAAATAATACCTTAAAAAATAGACTAATTCAAATGGCAAAAGAAGCCCATAAAGCCAATGAGGAGAAGAATGCCTTAAAAAGCTGAATTTTCCAGATGGAAAAAGAATTTCAAAAGCCCACTGAAGACAATAATTCCTTCAGAATTAGATTGGAGAAAAAGGAAGCTAATGACTTTATGAGAAATCAAGATACTATTAAACAGATACAAACAAATGAAAAAATAGAAGACAATGTGAAATATCTTATTGGAAAAACCACTGACCTGGAAAATAGATCCAGGAGAGATAATTTTAAAATTATTGGACTACTTGAAACCCATGATCACAAAAAGAACCTAGAAATCACTCTTCAAGAAATTCTCAAGGAAAATTGCCCCGACATTTTAGAATCAGAGGGCAAAATAGAAATTGAAAGAATTCACTGATCACCTCTTGAAAAGATCCTCAAAAGAAAATTCCTAGCAATATTATAGCCAGATCCTGGAGTTCCCAGATCAAGCAGAAAATATTACAAGCAACCAAGAAGAAACAATTTGAATATTGTGGGAAAAAAAATATTACAAGCAACCAAGAAGAAACAATTTGAATATTGTGGGGAAAAAAAATCAGGATAACACAGGATCTAGCAAGCTTCTACATTAAGGGATTAAAGAGTTTGGAATATGATATCAAAGGAGCTAGGATTAAAACCAAGAATCCCCTACCCAATAAAACTGAGTATAATGTTTCAGGAGAAAATATGGTCATTCAATGAAATAGAGGACTTTCAAGCATTCTTGATGAAAAAACCAGAATGGAATAGAAAATTTGACATTCATATACAAGAAGCAAGGGAAGCATAAGAAGGTAAACAGGGAAAAGAAAGCATAAGGAACTTATCAAAGTTGAACTATTTACATTACTACATGTAAAAATGATAATTGTAACTTATAAAACTTCTCAGTTTGAGGATAGTTGAAGGGAATGTAAATGTGTATATATATATATATATATATATGTGTGTGTGTGTCTGTGTGTGTCTGTGTGTGTCTATGTCTGTGTCTGTGTATGTATACATACATATATATATCTATATAGGAGGGTTATATGTGCATATGAATACATATATAAGTATGTGTATATATGTATACAGGTATACATAGAAGGCACAGGATCAATTGAATAGGAAGGGATGATATTTAAAAAATAAAATTAAGAGGTGAGAGAGGAATATAATGAGAAGAGAAAGGGAGAGACAGAATAGGGTAAATTATCTCATATAAAAGAGGCAAGGGAAAACAGTCACAGTGTACGGCAAGAACAGGAAGGCAAAAGGGAAGGGGTCAACCTTACTCTCATTGAATTTGACTTAAGGAGGAAATAACATGCACACTAATTTGGGTATCTTACCCTACAGGAAAGTAGGGGGGAAGGGGATAAGAGCGGGGATGATGGAAGGGAGGGCAGATTGGAGGGGAAGGAAATTAGAAGCACACACTTTTGAAAAGCGACACGGTCAAAGTAGAAAATAGAACGTGTGGGGGTTGGGATAGGATGGAGGAAAATATAGTCAGTCTTTCACAATATATCCACTATGGAAATGTTTTTCGTTGCTACACATGTACAACCTATATTGAATTGTTTATCTTCCCAATAAGGGTGGGTGATGAGGGAAGAAGGGACAGAATCTGGAACTCAAAGTTTTAAAATTAAATGTTTAAAAAAAGTATTTATTTATTTTACATGCAACTGGTAAATAAGATATACAGGCACTGGGGTATGGTGATCCATCTTACCCTACCAGAAAGTTGAAGGGGGGATGGAGGAGGATATAGGAGAGAGCAGATTGGAGGAGAGGGTATTCAGTGGGATCACTGTTTGGGGGTGGTGGGTAGGGAAAAGACAGGGAAAAATTTGTTACTCAAAATCTTGTGGAAATTAATGTCATAAAAAATAAACATAATTTTCTAAATGCGTTACTTCAGTTCATCAAAAGATCCATGACTTCCTGGGTCAGGGGGCTATAGAGTGGTACTCACTATATTTGTGTTCATGATAACCCTCTTCACATTTAGTTATTTCATGAGTTGCTGCGGCCCAAAATTTTATCACCTGGTTAATAGCTAATCCTCTAGTGATCAGAATCTCCAACATTTCCTAGGTTGGTTCTTGGGACAAAAGACGCACAACTCATCACTTGGTCCCAGCTAGAAACCTATCTTTTAGATGACCTTGCTTGGCATAACCTTCTGAAATCCTGGCCTCCTGCCATATCATGATAAGGCATTGGAAAACATCAGATGAAAAATTCCTCCATCTGGCATTTAAAACCCTTTATCATGTGATTCAAATCTCCCTTTCTGGATTGATTGCATTGTGTTTTCCCCTTATATACTCCACATCCTAGACAAACTGAACCACTTGCTGTTTCCCATACACTTTCCATTTCCCACCTCTATGCTTTTGCCTAAGCTATACCCCATGCCTGGAATGCCTTTCCTTGTCACCTCTACCCTTTGCCCCTTTCAAAGCTCATATGCCATTTCCTGCACAAGTCTCTTTCTGATCACCCTATTTGTTAAGTTACATGCATCTCCCTGCTAAATCATTTTGTATTTATTTTGTATATCTAATTTGTAACTATTTTCTGGTCTTCATGTTTCTACAAGGAGAATATAAACTCCCTGAGCAAAGTATTATTTTGATTTTGTCTTTGCTTTCCTAGCATCACACCAGGCAGTTCACAAAAAAAGTTGTTGATTGCACTAGATTGAAGTTTATCACTGGAAGCAATATTGATAGGCTCATAGAATCAGAGGAACGAAGGAAAAAGGAGTTTGGCTAGCTCAATCCCCAGCATTCAGGTGAGACAGAGACTTGAGCATCCCAGCAAATGGAGTTCATCCTCTAAGCTCTTCAACAACAAAGAAATAATAGCTGGCTTTGTTGACAGATTTAGAGATGTTTTGCCAAACACCGCCTTAAAACACTGTGATTAGATGTAATTTTGCAAAAATGACTCTTTAATGGAGGTGATTCACTTGCAAGTATCAGTTCAGGAGCATGTTCTATTTACAGTTTATTTAATTTACATTTGATTAATTTACATTGAGTGCAAGCAGTTACTATATAATTATCTCCTTCGCTATGCATCAGGATACACTGTAACCTTCTGTCTGAGAAATTGGGAAGTCAGAGATGTTAAAACAGAAAACAATAGCTAAGTGAGCTCTTCCACCCACTTGCCAACATGCTTCTTTATGACTTCAGATTCACAAGTCCCTTTTCAGAGTTGAGTTCTATTTACCAAACACCTTACAGGCAGCTTTATTTACCTTCCATTTTCACCATTTAATATCAAAGTTGTCACAAATCACAACCTCATTTTTCCCCCATCCTACATTATTGGTTGTTAAACAAAGTATTTCTTTTTACAATGCTTTTTAGTTAACTCATGTGGCAATGGAGAGAGAGAGAGAGAACTGAAATAAGGGACTTATTGAGAAATGAACATCTATACACAACAGTTATGTTGTCTTTTTGAAGATGCAATCAAAAAAATAAATTTCAGAAAGGAGTCCATATATTTAGAATGGATCTTTGGATGTGAATTCAGAAACTCCATGTGAAAACATAGCTTAGTATACGTTCCTGGTTTCTTAAATGCTGTATTTTATATAGGAGAGGGTTTGACAAATACACAGAGGAGAAGCCCTAGCTGTTCAGTTGTTTTCAGATGTGTCTGATTCTTTGTGGCCCCATTTGGGGTGTTCTTGGCAGAGATACTAGAGCAGTTTGCCATTTCCTTCTCCAGCTCATTTTATAGATATAGAAACTGAGGCAGACAGGGTTAAGTGACTTGCCCAGGGTCACAGAGCTAGTAAGTGTCTGAGGCCAGATTGGAACTCAGGAATATGAGTCTTCCTGACTCCAGGCCTAGCCCTCTCTCCACCTAGATTTAGGATCAAAAGACATGGGGTTGAATGCAACTCTAATACTCACTAGCTTTCAAACTGTGGGCAAATCATGTCATTTCTCTAAGCCTCAGTCTCCATGGTGATAAAATGGAGCTAAGAGCACTTGATGCTTCACAAGGTCATTAAGAGTAACACACTTTGTAATCAGTTCTTATTAATATTGCTATTATTGCCAATGTGTCCATGAACTCTACAGCCAATTACAATACATTGTATGTTTCTTCCTTCATTTTCTGTACCAATTGCAGATAATACCATGATTTCATCAAGATGGGGCACAGATTATAATCTATCTATGATTTAAAAGAAGGGTAGGAAACCTGTTGTCTCAAGACCACATGTGGCTCTCTAGATCCTCAAGTGTGGCCCTTTGACTAAATCCAAACTTCACAGAACAAATCCCCTTAATAGAAGGATTTATTCTTTAAAACTTGGATTTATTCAAAAAGCCACACTCAAGGACCTAGAAGGCCACATGTTTTCTCCACCCCGATTTAGAAAATAAATGGAGACAAATGACCAGAGGCACAGTGCTGTTAATCAACTTGCCTGGGGGCACATAGCAAACAAGTAGGGGTAGGATTTGAACTCTGGTCTTTCTGACTCTTGAGTCAGACTTGCTGATTCCCAGAAACCACAAGTCTTATCACCTTATTGATAAAGCAAGCCAAAAATCCAAGATGTATGTTGAGAGGGTGTAATATGCAATTCAAAAATTCACCTAGAGGGAGAAAGATGGAAAGGGGACAGGGGAGGGCAAGGGGAGGTGATCAGGACAAATGAATGTGAGAGTAGTCGGAGTTTCCAACTACTAGAGCATCAAGGAAGATCATGAGAAGACATGCCCTTAGACTGAAAGGAGGCCATTGATAAAAAAAAGGAAGGGTGAAAGCTGATAGGGCATATGAAGATCTGTTATCAAGGAATCAAGACAGAAGATCTTAGGAATATCAGACAAATGATTCTAAATTCAACTTTGAAAGAGAGTAACAAGTAGATACCATGTAAGTCTCCTAAAATAGAATCAGACCAACCAAGATAAACAATAGGTTTGGTCTGCTTTGAAAATCTCCCCAGTCCTACAGAGAATAGTCTTCACAAGCCGCAGTGAATCATTTGGTCAGGTCAGTTCTACGTGTCAATCTCCCCAGAGTTAGAGACAGAGTACAGTGGTGAGAATTTCAATGCATGAACGCTTTGGGCAACAGCCTTCACATATCTTATTTTTACTATGTATTATTATAGCATTACATTCATAGTTAGGGGTCAGCTGCCATTTCCTGAGGTTTATAACGTGCCTGTTTTAATTAACATCAAGCTGAATTTTGGCATACAGGTGGTCGGCACAGATGTGAATGTTATTCTAAAAAGTGCCTTATGGCTGTTAAATCCCTTCTTTAAAAAAAAAGCACAAAATATATGTGTGTGTGAATGGGTGTATGTGTGTGTGAGAGAGAGAGAAGGAGGGAGCTACAGTAAAATGTGTACTAATTAAGTACTTTTCTTAAAAAACTCAAACTTTAAAAGTTTCTTCTGAAATTATTAAAATATGCCTACAAAAGCAACAAACTAATACATTGATCAGATGTCAAAATAACAATGAAAATGAGAAAATTTCACAAATGTGGAGGACTAGAAAAACACTGGTGATTTAAAAGTAAACTATAAGGTTTATTAAATGTGGAATATTTAGATAGAGGCAGGAACCTATCCTCACTGCATTGCTATAAAAACCACAATTATAACCTCCAAATGGTTTATGGAAGATGGAATTCAATTGAGCCATACTGAATATATGGAGCAGATTCCCCTGACCAAGTTATAAGCTTCATAGTTGTGGAGAGAGACTTGTAGGTGATGGAACTCCAAAGTAATTCAATTCAGCATTTATCAAATACCTACTATGTACAAGGCATGAGATATAACATGGCATAATGAAAGGCAGAGTGCCATAGTAGAGAGTGATGAATATGATATCAGGAAGACCCTGGGTGAAACCCTTACAGACACTCACTATCTGTGTAATCCTGGGTAAATCTCTTACTCTCTCTGGCCCTCAGTTCCATGAGATGTGAAATGTGGTCCTTTCCAGTTCCAAATCTATTATCTTGTGATACCAAGACAAATACAAAATAACCACCACCCTCAAAGAATGGAGTTTTTTTTTTTATAGGATGTATATCAGATATGCCAAATAAATAAATTCAAAGTACAAGCAAACTAATACACAGCTCAGATAACCCAGGAGATTAGGGAAGACTTCCCGTAGGAGGTGGCACCTCAACTATGCTTGGGGGGAAAAAAACACTTGGGATGTGATGAGGCCAGGGGAGGAAAAAAAAGTGTTGTCAGAAATGAAGGCCACTGATGAAAGTGTGGGAAATAGTATATTCAGGCACAGCTAGGCCAGTTTGAATGGAATAGCTAGTACACGAAGGGGAGTAATATGAAATAAGATTAAAAGGGTAGATTGGCTGTAAAAGGCTTTAAATGCCAGAATAAGGATTTTGCATTTCATCCTAGATGCAAAAGACTAACTGGCCCATTGGTCGAGAAACATACATTTATTTATTTGTTTGTTCATTTATTTATTGCTTTTGGGACAGCAATTGGGGTTAAGTGACTTGCCCAAGGTCACACAGCTATTTTTTATGTTAAGTGTCTGAGGCCAGATTTAAACTCAGGTCCTCCTGACTCCAGGGCCGGTGCTCTACTCACTATGCCCCCTAGCTGCCCCAAGAAACATTAATTAGGCACTGTGCTAAGGTACTGTGCTAAACTCTGGGGATACAAAGAAAAAACAAGACGGTCCATGCTCTCAGCAAGGTCATAGTCTAATGGGGGAGACAACATGCAAATAACTATGTACAAACAAGAATAAGTTGGAAATGATGAACAAAGAGAAGGGACTAGAATTAAGAGGAATTGGGAAAGACTTCTTGCAAAAGGTAGGATTTTTGCTGGGATTTGAAGGAAGCCTGGGAAGCCAGGAGTCAAAGACGAGGAGGGAGAGCATTCCAGGCATGGGAGACAGTCAGTAAAAATGCCTGGAGTTGGGAGGTGGAGAGTCTTATTTGAAGAAGAGCAAAGAGTCCAGTAAGTCCCCTTCACTTTCAGGAAGGAAAGGTTTACAGGAATGAGAAGACAGAGAAGGTGAGAGTGAAGGGAAGTTAGGAAGGACAAGTCTAGGTTGGGTTGAGGAGAAGGCCCAGCTTGTGGCCATGTTTTAAGTTGAGTCTCTGGCACAAGTATAACCCAGTCAAGCCTGGAGGACTGACTACTTATGGTGGATACTGGTCAGATAATCTCCCAGATTATTCACCAGGACCTCTTCTACCAGGTAGTGGCTCTCCAGGAACTCACAGAGCAGTCATCTATGCAAATATCACGCAAGTGTATCTACCTGGAAGAAGGGGGACCCCTTAGCTGACTTGGTAGAAATCTCAAATTCCTGGATGAAAAGAGTCCTTCCCACCTACTTCCATGTGGCTGTCAGGGAGAGAGATGACCTGGCCAACATGCCATGAAACACTTGGAGGGTTATGGTTTGGGACAAGATTTGGCATTAACCCTGTCACTGGGATAGACTCAAAAGCATGTGGGATCCAGCTTCTACCACTATCTCTGAAGAGTGAATTGTCAATTTTTCAGTGTGAGCATTTATGCCTCAGAAATCAGCAGTCTACTTATCAGGGCTCATTTCATTGTTTAGACTTAAGAAAGTGAAACAGAAAATGTTAATAAGGAAGATTAAACTGAAAGGGGTGTCCCCCATTTTTGGAGAGCCAGTTGTTAAACATTTAAAAGTATACCCTTAGATAGTCTGCAAGGGAAAAGGTAATGGCCTTCCTACAAAAGACCTTAAATCATTATGAGGGTGTGTATATTGTGGATCTCATGCTCCTGTTCATTGTCACTGCTTTACTTTGGGAGACCCACTATGAACAGAAAAGACTAGGCATAACCTTCAATATGGACCAGATTGTGGATTCATTTGGCAGGTATATGGATGATGGATTGAAGAGATTGAAAGCAGGGAGACACTAATAGGCTTTTGTGATAGTCCAAAGGTGAAGTAATGAGGATCTGAATTGGGGTAAAAACTACAGAAGCACAGAGCTAATAAATGGGAAATATATTGTGAAATTGTAGAAATAGACCCTGGAAGACTTGACAATTGATTAGATTTTGGTGGGGAAGGGAGGGGGAAGGATGAGAAGAGAGTCAGGTATAACTCCATGGCTACAAACCTTGATGACTGGAAGGATGCTGGCACTGTCAACAGAAACAGACAATTGCAGAAGAGGAATGTGTTTGGAATGAGGGACATAATTGTACTGGTTCCATTTTTGGACACATTGAATTTTAAATGCCCACATATTATAGGCAGCATAGTATAGTAGAAGGATCACTGGATCTGAAGGCAGAGTATCTGGATTCAAATTCTCCTTTTGATATTTACTGCTTATTTAGGTCTTAGAAAAGTCATCCTCCCAAGCTATATAATTTTGTTTTCATTGTTAGGTGTTTCAGTCGTATCTGACTCCTCATCACCTTATTTGGGGTTTTCTTGACAAAGCTACTAGAGCGGTTTGCCATTTCCTTCTCATTCTACAGATGAGAAAACTGAGGCAAACTGTATTAAGTGACTCTCCCAGGGTCACACAGCTAGTAAGTGTCTGGAGCAAGATTTGAACTCATGAAGATGAGTCTTCCTGACCTGAGCCCAGTTTTCTCCACTGTGCTACCTAGCTGCCCCAGGGCTATAGATTACTCATCCGTAAAATGAGGACATTGTTTTAGATACCTTCCAGCTCTAGGTAGATGAAGCTATGATCCAGATCCCAAAGGCAATCAGTGATGTATGCCTGACAATCAGAAGAGACATAAGGGCTGAATTTATGCACTGGGGACTCATTCATATAGAGAGGACAATCAAAGCCATGGGATCCAGTGAGATCACCAGAGGAAGAATACAAATAAAGAAGGAGACTCAGAACAAAACCTTGATAAACACCCACATCTGAGAGAAGGGAAAAAGAAAATGATATGACAAAAAAAAAAATATTGATTCCTGATTCTGATTTCCATAAGCCACAGTTGAAAATAAATAGTTCCTTTATTTTTGGTGGTGTTTAGTTGTTCTTCAGTCATGTCTGAATCTCCATGACCCCTTTCAGTGTTTTCTTGGCAAAGATACTGGAGTGATTTGCCATTTCCTTTTCAAGATCATTTTACAGATGAGGAAACTGAGACAAACAGGGTGAGTGATTTGCCCAGGATCACACAGCTACTAAATGTCTGAGGTCAAATTTGAACTCAGATCTTCCTGACTCCAGGTGTACTGCTCTAACCACTGGGCAACCTAGCTACCCTATGGTCCTCTTGATAAGCTCACCTAAAATTGTTGGAGAGAAACAGCAAAAGGGGGTGAGGAGATGACAGGAAGTGTAGGAGCAAGTGTGATAGATGGCCCTGGGTTCTGCCCAGCCCTAGCAGCAATCTGCCTGGCGGAGAAACCAGAATCCTTTGTAGGGAAAGTTTAGCTTATATGCCAAACCAGTGAAGTCCTGGTGATATGCAGGAGGTACCTGACCCTTGTTGGCAAACATGGCTCAAGAAGAAAAAGCCTCTAATTTCCCTTCCACTACCACCCTCAGTTAAAAACTTTGACTCCTCATAAAACCTAAAATGCTGAACTGAGTGACTTTACTCTTCCTGTTTTGCTGGAGGTATATTTTCTGGAAGACCCCCTCAGAGAAAGGCTAACATTTGTTTAATTTAGTGTGGAGTGTATTTTGCTGTATATATTTGCTTCTTTCACAAGTGGGAATCTTCGTGTGGTATATACATGGTAATTTTCCATTAACCAAAGTATGTGATTCACTAGCTCTCCAAACATTCCAGTTTGAAGTGTATGGAGTATTCAGGGAGGACTAACATCTCTGGTGTGAGGATTTGCCCAACCCTTTTCAGGGCTGTTCATCTCCCTTTGGTGTCCATCTTCACCCAATTTTCACCTGTGGGTCTAAGAAGTTATAGCATGTGCAATCCTGGTAAAACCATCTAAGAAGTTATAGCATGTGAAAACCTGGTAAAACCATCTAGGCAGAAGGGGTAAACCAGGTTAATGACAACTGACAGGCCTCAAACCAGACGAGGGGCTGAGAGAGAAAACAGTGAGTAAAAATAAGGAGGGAAATTTACAAATAATAATTGTAACTTTAAATGTGAATAGGATGTTTATAGCAGCTGTCTTCAGGTGGCAAAGAGCTGGAAATTGCAGGGATCCCCATCAATTGAGGAATAGCTGAACAAGTTGTGGTATAGGTTTATGATGGTATGCTACGGGTGTTATAAGAAATGATGAGCTCAATGATCTTAGAGAGGCATGGAAAGACTTACACAAAATGATGAAGAGTGAAATGGGAGAGTCTATACCTCAAGTATGTAAAGACATCCCCAGGCAGAATTCGTGGATGAGAACAATTTGTTCTAAAAGCCATGAGGGTAGCTGAAGCAGAAACTATGGGGCCCTTAAAGAGGTTCCCAAATTTATTTGACCTACTGAATCCTTTCCAAAAAGAAAAAGAAATTACTTGGCACCCCCCTGGAAATCTACTTTCTTTAACCCTTTAGTGGTTTATTTTTTTGGTTGTTTTTTTTTTTAATCTGCATCATTTTAAAAAAATAATTTTTAATGACACATCTTAAATTTAATAATTTATTGTAAATTTGTGGGTTTTTTCCTGCTTTGAAATTTTGATGACACAATATTCCATCATGCAACCACATGATGTTGTATTGTAAACAAGTCATTACACACACATATTCCTGCTGATACATGCTGGACTTTCCAACAAAGCATGACACACTCACCTGCCAACATTTGCTTATTAAGACCTGTTGGTGGACTTGACCACTGATTGGTTATAATTTGCATTTTGTGTGTTTAGTTGGGAAATAATGTAATCACTACAATTTTAACTCTGTTACACAACAGATGAAACATGTATGAATGGTTTTTCAAATTTTTCTTGTCTTCTCTTCTTCCCTTCTGCTTCCACAGCCCCCTTATTTTTTTCAGTACCCCCCCCCCATTGCACCCAAGTCTACTACTACCACCCCCTGGATCATTCCAGTGCCCCCAGGGAGCAGTATCACACACTTTGGGAACCTATGAGAGAGCTTGATAGGCGGAGAAGATGCCAACATCATCTGATGGTCCTTGTGATGTATATATGTCTGTAGTATCAATCTGTAACATCAGTTTGTAAATGGGGTGCTTTGGGATCTATGTCTGTAAAATCAATTTGTAAAAGCAGTCTGTAAGATCACATTTCCACCCCCCCCAGCCTCAGAGCATTGACTTTGCCCCTTCCCCCTTCCAGCGCTCTGCCCAGCAACATCTCATGACCTGTTTATCTCTGTTTGAAACAATAAGTTATGTAAATGTTATCTCCCTTAGAGTGGCCAGCCCCACCATGAATTCTTCAATACCTTATCTATAGGGTAACTCCTTAGTCAATTATAGACCCACACTGTCTCTGATGACCTTGGTGAGTGGCAGACTGGGCGCTCTTTAGTGGTATCAGGCCTAGAACCACACCTCCAGCTAGACCCCCTCTTGAGCTATTTCCCAGTGAATCATGGGCAATACACCTGCGCAGTTGATATTAAAAGTGTATGGTCCTTTGAGCACTGACCACTCCTTAACTCCTCCCTGATCCCACCCTTACTCACCTAGTTAGCATAACTGACCTCTTAAAACTATGTCTGTGGCCTCTGCGAGTTTGCAGGTTCCATAAGAATCTAGCCCGCTGTTCTCTACAGCGTAACAATAAACTTTACAATTTCGGCTTCAAAGTCTGCTTGAGCCTGGTCAATTCCTTCCAGACTGGTTCTGCCAGGAGAGGTATCCCTGGCAGAACCACTTACCCTCCCCCCCTCCTTATCACCCTTCCCTCTTCACATCCACTGCATCCCTACTCATCTTGAATTTTGTCCAGCCACTGGACTTTGATAACTCTGGAAGAGAGAGTGAGGTTAACAACTTTGCACAACTCTTACATCCAATTCATTAGCACATCAAGACATTATCCCATGATGTCATTGGTGCTCTTTGAAATGGACAAACAACAACAACCATTCCGGATGACCAAACATTTATTAAATACTAAATGGTTTAACCCAAAATGTTGTCCTCCCATGACTAATCCCATATTTTATAACTGTTCTCCCCAAAGCATAAGAAATATATAGATGAAGATGACAAAATCACAACAGTGAAAATTAAGATCTTCCACAGAAACAAGTAAAAAGTGTAAGAATGTAAGTGGTATTGTAGAAGGAGCACTGGATTTACAGTCAGCCTTGGTTTAAAACCCAGTTCTCTTGCTTGCTGTTGGTTAGTAAACACAGATTTATTAAGCAACTATTTTGTGCACAGTTAGGTGGCTCAGTAGATAGAGTGGCAGGCCTAAAGTTAGGAAGACTCATCTTCCTGAGTTCAAGTTTGGCCTGAGACACTTCCTAGCTCTGTGACCTTGGGCAAGTCACTTAACCCAGTTTACCTCAGTTTCCTCATCTGTAAAATGAGCTAGAGAAGGAAATGACAAACCACTCCAGTATCTTTATCATAAAACCCCAAATGGGGTCACAAAGCCTTAGCTGTGACTAAATAACAGCAGCAACAATGAACCAGGCATTTGGCTAAACCCTGAGGGTAAAAAGAAAAGTATAAGATTTTCTTTGTAACTTTGGGCAAGTTTAAGAAATCCCTCTGAACCTCAGTTTCCTTCACTTTAAAACAGAGGCATTTAAAGGCAATGATCTAGAATGTCCTTCCCAGATCCAAAGCATATGAAAGGAAATGGAACTATCCAATCCAGACCTCAGGTCTCTGACTATTCCCCTTTAGCATTTCAGGTCAGCCACAGCAAAGATGTGAATTCCCTTCTTTTCAGAAGAGATGGCAGCACCTGCTAACTCAAAACACTTGAATTCTGGTTGCCTGAATGACAGGCAAGAATATACTAATTTTCAGTAGATCATTGTTGCATAAAATTGTACTATCAACCACCATGGTTCCTTATACATAAAGTCAAAGTGAAGGTGTCCAAATAAGTCTGATCAGTTTTGTTTATTTAAATCAATATTTATAGTAGGCATTCCCAGGGATTCATCAGCTATTAGCAGGTGTGTTGTGAATCACAATTTCATGTGATTATCAAGAATGCATTGTACATCCAGAAGCCTTAAATCATGATTTCCTGAATTTCCCTGGGAAAAAAAAATACCCTAAACTCAGTAGACTTTATTTGATAAACACACTTTAATTCTAAAGCTGAATTGTCATGCAAATAAACTGAGGTATAGGGCTTCAAAAGCAGATAGCATCATCACCTTCAGAAATATAGAGAATATGACCAGTAAAAGCTAATCTGACTTCAAAAAATATTTCATCAGAGCACACATTGGGTACAGCAAAGTATTATTGATAGCCCCACCCTAGCTTAATCTGATGTTTCTAGTCTTTCCTTGTCACTAAGACTTGTCTTGAAACTTCATTTTCCTTTTTTTGGGGGGGTGGGGGGTGGAGTATTTATAGCTTTTGTTTTTACATCACCTACATTTCTCACCATATCCCTCACCCATCTCCTCCTAGAGTCATCCCTCAAAATAACTTTAAAAGAGGGAGAAAAAAAAAAGATTACACAAAACTATCTGAAAGAGAAGGTACCTCAGTGAAACTTCCAAAAAAGCAGATCTTTAAGGTTCTGAAAGTCAGAAATATTGAAATGGTAAGAGAAAGACCTTCAGAAGCAAAAACAGGCATTATCAAGCTAGGGAAAGGGTTTTAGACTTGAATAGTTCACTTGTATATGAAGAGGCCCACAAGACAATGAACTTACCTCCAGGGTACAAATTTCATTCATCCCTTTGTCCCTAGCCACTCATCTACATAAGATTCCCAAAGGGATTTGGGAAGTGGAACTGACTGATTTGAAACTGATCACCCTAAGGCAACGTGGGGGAAGAATTAATTGTTAATAGAAGAAGCTAGACTTCTTCCATCTCCAGCCTGGAAGTGACACAACCCCAGAATCACAACCTCAGTATCAAGCTTTGATGGAATCTAAGGGAAAAAGCTCTGGCCTATTCCAGGCTAAGGGGCATTGCCTTAAAGAGCTCTGTAGCCCTCTACTTGAAGAAAGCACAGTACTTACCACCCAGCCCTGAGAGTAGTTGAAGGTAAAAAAGATTGTAGTTGCCAATTGGGAAATAAGGTCAGAGACCAGTGAACCAACCCATCCAGCACAGATGCCATGACTTAAGAGAAACTCAGCCTGCTTGGTTCAGCAGCCTAGCCTGGTGAGAAACAAAGTAGTAAACAGGTGACGTGCTTGGCCCAGACCAGGCCTGTGCAGAGGATGAACAACATACTGCCCACAGACTGATTTCTTGGACCACAAGCAGCCCAAAGGCTCTGTATTGTGTAGACCAGACCAACAGAAATATCATATCCTATTAAAACAAGCTCAGCTGAACCACCCATCCTATGAAGATGTCATTCCCTTTGAAGAGTCAACCCAGCTGAATACTGGAGCTACTTGTCCACTACTGATACTGTGTTCCATAGCTTCTCAAGGGTCCTCCAGAAACAAAAAGGTTTTGAAGGCTCTGTGTTCAAAGGCATGACTTATCTTTGTAATATGTTTTTCCTACACTTACATCTTACTTCCATCTTTAGATTCATGCCCATTTTCCCCACCCCTAGCCTCTGTGTGCATTTGTGGGAGAATACACCCCATTGCTGAGGAAAATGCTTTGTAACTAATGTCGTTCCTATGCTATTTGAGAAAATATCTTTTCTAAAGAACTGAGTCTATGGCTAATCAATAAGGGGAAACACATCAGTGGGGGATCATGACCTAGAACTAGGAAGATAACCACCCACATATTTACCCCTATTCAGTAGATACCTCTCTGGGGACCTAGCATGATAATATCACTGTGAGTGGGATACACCCTTTTGTGAAGACTCCTCATAATGGAGAAAGAGAGAGAGAGAAACTATCTCAAAACCAGAGACAGACTTTTATGAGACCAGACATACCTGAGTCCTGGTTTCCTAAGAATTTACACAATTCAGGGCCCTTTCCCCTCCCTTTCTTTAGCATTTGCCAAATAAGGACATGAACATTTAGATTGGCTATACCCTGTTTCCCTGTTTTTTGTCTTCTTTGCACCTAGACTATAAACGTGCTTCCCAGCCATTGGAAATGAGGTGGGCTGTCTTCTGGTTCTTTGTCTATTTTCATGCCTAGATTATAAACCCCCCTCCCCACCAATCAGTGGGAATGAGGGATAGTGGTGGGAGGGGATTTGTTTATGCTAAGGTATATAATCTTGTTTTATCTTCTGTAACACACCTCCTTCCATCATTCTGTCCTGGTGGAAGTGATGCCCTCTTCTTGAGAGAACTGAATAAAAGTTCTTACCTTGAGATATCTCTAGGTTTTTATAAAATTTGGGTAGGGAATTTTTGGGATCCTCATACCCCACACAACTATGAGAGACAAGTGATGTTCAACTAAGGGATCTAAGGGATGTTCAACAACCAACATATCAAAAAAATTTGATGTCATATGACAAAGATTCTTAATCTTTTTTGTATCGGGGACCCATGTAATTTCCTGGTGAAGCATTCTCAGAACTATGGTATATTTGAAATTCACAACTGAAGGAAATGTAAATTTCAATTAGATGCCAATGAAAGTAAATATAATTTTACAATACAATGTAATTGTAATGTAAAATGTAATATTTTTCATCAAATGTCACAGATCCTTTGAAATCTATCCACTGACCCCCTGAAATTTGGGTATCTGTGGACCTCAGGTTAAGAACCCTTGTTAAATGTACCCATGGTCTCCCACCAATGGAAAAAGTCAGGAGAGATGTTTTCTTTGAAACCAACTTTGTCCATTATAATTTTGCAGCATTCCATCTCTATCATTTTGTTGTTTTTGTTCTTTCTCTTTACATTTGTTATCATTCCCTATATTGTTTTCCTAGACCTAGTCACCTCACTTTGTATCAACTCATGTCTTTTCATGTTTTTCTGAAAGCTTCATATTCACTCTTATAGCAGAATATCCCATTGTATTCATGTATCGGTTTGCTTAGCCATTCCCCAACTAATAAGAATACACTTGGTTTCTCCTTCTTTCTTAACAACAAAAATGCCACCATCAATATCTTGATGAATATTGGACCTCCCATTCTATTTTTGGTCTCTGTGGTCATTTCTCATCTCAGGACTCTGATTTTGCAGTATTTTATTGCAATCTACACCTCAGCTGGCACATTTACTCTATCAAGTGACATAGCATTCTCTCCATATTCTATCTTGAATTCTGCTACTAATTACTAATATAACTAAAATTCTTTGGCTTTAATTTCTTCATCTTCTTCAAAATAAGGGGGTTGGCCAAATCAGGCTTTCTTAACCTAAAGTCCATGAATCCTCCACCCTCCTGGATAGATTTGGGGAGGGGAGAGGAGAAATCCATTACTTTGTGTAGGACCCAAAAAAATTATTTTCACTGATGGCTAACTGGAATTTTGTATTTCCTTTGATTATCTATAAGTATTATTCTGAGAAAAAGTGCATTGGTTTTCCCACATTCTTGCCAAAGGGGACCATAATGCACAAAAGGTTAAAAGCTCCTGGAATAAGTGATCTGTAAAGTCCTTTCCAGCTCCAACAAATGAATCCCATGATCCTGTGACTCTACTCAACATTTTTATTCTCTCTACTACTGATTTCTTCACATAACACCATCAACTCACTATTCTTTCTTCCTTATTCTTTCTTACCCTCCCCAAACCCAATTACCTGTTATCTGTCCTCCTGGACAGGACCTTAAATTAGAAAGGTCAAAGTTATCCATGGCCCATCACCAGTCATCTTGACTTTTGTCTTGCCTCACTTAAATCAAACTTCAATCCAGCATTCTCAAGTCAAGATATCACCCTCCGGATGTCATTGAGCTTCTTCTAACCCAAAGAACAACAACAAGCTTCATTCAACTAATTCTAACCCAGGGATTCAAAGAAAACAATAAACAAAGAACTAACTCAGTTCTGAGAGAAGTACTCATTTCAACATAGCAAACACTAAATACTTTATATATGCAAGGTATTACGCTAAGCACTTGGGATATAAGACTGAAAAACAATATTGTCCCTTCAAGGAAAGTGAAATCTCTTAAAGCCTAATGAGGGTGGAGCAGTGATAGAAGATAACTGTAAAGATAATTCAAGGCTTTGCAATAAGGGCAAAGGAAAGATCCAGACAAAATTTTCAAATAAAAAAATTGAAGAGGGAAAGAATCTTTCCAGCTGTGGGGGTAAGGCAGGGCTGACTTCATGGGAGAAGCACCTCCCCTTTACCAAAACCATATTCCCTAAGCTAATTTCCTGTTGCTCTAGAGTCCACATTGCACATAATTTTGTCCCCATGACTGCAGTGACTTAGGAAACTTGACAGATTGATATATTTGTATTTTTATTCTCATTCTGCTAACCCCCCTTTGACAATTTATGAATTTGTTAAGTTCTCTTTCCAGAGTGCTTAAAAACCTTTTTAAAAGAAAAGGTTTCCATAGAACATTACCAGTCCTTAGTGCAGAATCACTCAATTTATCATTCTTTGTGGCTTTGGAAAGGAATGGAGTTGAGAACAGTAAACGTGAATACATCTGGAATACAATAAATTGTACATTACTTTTGATCTGCATTCAATTTGCATGTTATTTTATCTGATGTAAAAAATTAGGTCTCAAATTGCTAGCAAAGGAACATCTTCAGATAATTATAGTCTGAGTCAGAAATGAAAAAGGTTTTTTTTTCCCCCCGAAGGAAAGATACAGATGTTAGTTATAGGTCTCCCAGTCACTGAAATGGGTTAATGTTGGGAATAAATAGCCCATTAGTTATATCAGAATCCTTTGGATACAGTCACTAATATCTGGAAAGTGGTAATATATGTGTATTACATATATATGTATATATACATATATATGCATATATACATATATACATACATTTACACATATATTTTTAATTTATCGTTTCAATGACAAAGATTTCATTCAAATCAACTAAAGCATACTATAGTTAGGTCACAAATTAAGTATGTTGCACTTGGAGACAGGAAGATTTTGGGTTCAAATCTTGCCTCTGATGCTTACTAGCTATTTGACCATGACCAAGTCACTTCACATCTCTGTGCCTCAGTTTCCTCATCTGTAAAATGAGAAAGTTGGGTTCAATCTCTAAGACTCATTCTAGCTCTAAATCCATGGGTACTATGAGGATAAGCATTTATATAGAACTTTAAGGTTTTCAAAGAGCTTTACAAATATTATCTCATCTGATCCTCACAACAATCCTGGAAGGTAGTTCTTACCTCCATCTTATAGCTGAGGAAACTGAGGCAGACAGAGGTAAAGTAATTTACCCATGGCCACAGAGCTAGTGGGGTCTGATTCGAATAATGGTCTTCTGATGCCAGGTCCAGGAGTATCTGCTGAGTCACTTGGTTGTCTATGAACTTATGTTCCTATGATTCAAAGATGTACAATTTAATCAGGGAGCGAAGAGGGAGCCTGATATGTATATCGACAAATATAGTAATGGGGAAAATATAGTATAGTATAAGAATAACATTAATATAATGATAGGGGAAAAGAGAGATGCAAACAAAGTGCTCTACAAAAATTTAGTGAAAGAAGGATACCTTTTTGTCAGAAGTGTAGGAGAGGGTATCAGGGAAGGCTTCTTGGAGGAAGTGGTACTTGAGGTGGGCCTTATAAGAGGAGAAGAATTTCAATAGGTGAGGAGGAGGAGAGACTCTGTTCCAGTCATGGCTAGAAACTGGAGCCAGCAACACCCAGTCCCAGTTCTGCCACTTACTAGTTGTCTTACCTTAGGCTCATCTCTTTCCCTCAGTTTCCTTGCCTATCAAAATGAAGCCAACAAAATCTGCCCTACTCACCTCGTAGAGATGCTGATTATAAAAGCAATTTCAAATGAATATAGTACTATAAAAGAGGAAAGGTGTTTTTGTTTGTTTGCTTTGCTTTGCTTTTTTAAATATTCCATTGTAACAAAGCCCACCATATGGGCAGCTTCTGACCTAGGATAAGCTGTAACCTGATGCTAGCAAATGCTTGATCTTATTTAGCTGAAGAGAAATTCCAATCCAGTGCCACTTGTACTGATCAGATCCAGGCACAATACAGCTATATGACAATCCAGTTAGTCAGAAATGTCTCAGATCATTTTCCTACATGGGAGAGGGAAGAGAGCAAGATAGGGAAGGGAAGATAGAAGGGAAGGGAAGATGGAAGGGAAGGGAAAGAAGGGAGGAAGAGAGAACAAGAAAAAAGAAAGGGAAAAGAGAAAGTAAGGGAAAGGAGGGAAGAGACAAAGGGAGTAGAGAAGAGAAGGGAGGAAGAGAAGGAAGAGGGGAAGGGGAGAAAGAGAGAGAAGAGTGGGAAGAGAGTAATAAAGGGAAGAGAAGAAAGGGGAGATGGGAGGGGAAAAGGAAAGGAGAGAGAGGAGAAGAGGAGAGGAGAGGAGGGGACAGGAGGGGACAGGAGGGGACAGGAGGGGAGGGGAGGGGAGGAGAAAGGAGGGGAGGATAGGAGAGGAGAAGAGAGAAGAGGAGAGGGAGAGGAGGGAGAGGAGAGGAGGAGGAGAGGAGGGAGAGGAGAGAGGAGGGGAGGGGAGGGAGGGAGGGAGGGAGGGAGGAGGGAGAAGGGAGGAAAGAAAAATTTATTAAGTATCTACTTTGTGTCAGGCTAAGTGCTTTACAAATATTCTATTTGATCATCACAACTCTGGGCTGTAAGACATATAATTTCAGGGGACATCTTGGGCTTTCTTCATCAAGCTGACAATTCCAAGATGATAAGATTTTGTCCTCATGGGATGATTGGTGTCCACATACTCCAGCTAAACTAGAAAACAGAGACCAGACACACAAGGTTGCATTGAGCACATTTAATTTAAAGTTAGGGGTCATTGGGACCCTGGTAAGTATACTAAGGCCCAGCGAGGTTAAATGAAGCACGCAAATTGACATAGGCAGTGAGAAAAGCAGGATTTGAACCTAAGTCCCCTGATTCCAGATCCCTTATTCATTCCACTCCTCTCCATTGGATATAAATCCTAAATATCCACCTCCATAGAGATGGCCTAAAAAATATCCATACTGAGATTACTGGAGCTCTGGCTGGAGTCCCTTGTGAACAAAAATCAAAATAGCTCATAGACTGCCCAAAGGAGACATTTGTCATCACAGCAACATATAAAGCAGCCCTCTACCAGGAGGGCTGCTGTTCAAACATACTCTAAAGCCTCAGTCTCTGGCTACTGAAGATGAGATAGACAAGTAGGAACCATATGCCCCAAATCCCTCTAGCAAGATCCCTTGTTGGCAGATCCATCTTCCCAGCTCTCGTGATGGACAACACAGTCTGGAAGGCATTCCTCTGAGCTTTCCAAGTGAAGCAGACATTGGCAGGATGGCTGCTGGAGGGAAGCGAGTGGCCGCCTGTCCCAGATTGAGAGAGGGTGTAGGGTTGCCAGTTTACTGAACACAGCTCTCAGTGAAACAAAGAGAAAAAGAAAGAAAACGTCCAGACTTGGGCTCATATCTAAAATTAGGAGCCATGCTAAGCTTGGGAAAGACCAGATCTGCTCCAGAACCTTAAGTACTGATGTCTGGGATGCAATCTGTCTAATTTCCTGATGCCTCTTCTCTGGATAATGTATTTGAATTTTAAAGGAATTTGTGCCCTAAGGACTGAACTAGCAGATAATTGAAAGTACAGCAGACTAGCCAGCTGAAATAGAATAAGGAGAAAGGAGCAGAAGGGGTAGTAACTGCTTGTCTAAACTGACCAAATTCAACCTTTGACTCTTGCAATCTCAAAAGTCATACTATCATAAACTACGCTGGTCTTTATACTAACAATAATAACAACAACAACAATATTAATAACTAGAATTTGTATAGTGCTTTATGTTTTCCAAAGCACTTTACATGTTATCTCATTTTATTCTATCCATTCTCAAGCCTGGTTTCCAGGGTTATATTTAAAATCTGGTTTTCCATATCTCTATGCTCCTGCAATTACATTCATAAGCCAAAGTTGATGGGAGGGCTAAGGAAGGGTAATATGATCTACCCCTTCCTCACAACAATTCCATGGCCTCTGCCCTCCACAAGTTTACAGACCGTCCTATTTCCTCATTGATCCTTGAGTAAGGAGACAAGGTCAAGAAAGAGCTTATCCTGAGGTTGTAACTCAGATCTAAACACAGCTACCATTCCCAAAGTCAGTCATGAAACATGGTGCCTGCTAGAAAATCTTCTAGGAGGCTTTCCTATGAATGAGCTAAGATTTATCAAAAGATAAAGACCAGTTAGTAGAATAGGAAAAGCACCAGAGAAGGAAAAAAGAAATTTGGGTTCAGTTCCACATTCTATTATTAATAATAAATATTAATAATAATCTAATAAGAACACCTTTCTAAACCTGTTTCCTTATCTTTAAAATGGGAATAAAAATACTTGCCCTATCTAATAGGGTTGTTGTAGGGGAAATGCTAAAAGAATATGAGCTCTGGTCAAAAAATTCTGGTTAGGGATTTATTATTTACCTAGACAAACTTTATTTGATTATAACTCATTTTATTACTGATAAAGATGATGGAGCAAATGAATAGGAGGCCCCAGAAAAGAATTTCTGGAATCTGAAATACCCTAAGTAGGCTCTATTATGGATAGTCACATATGTTAGCGAGCTGGTCTACAATCTATTTAGTTCCTAACTTGTCCAAGATAGGTCAGTATGATTAAATGTGGTTATGAAAGTTTGGCATAAAACCCATAGGGAAGAGGGTAGCCAGTGGTCTGTAAACAGGTGTTAAACCATTTGAGCACTCCCACAAATCGCCCAGGAGATTTTCCCAGCATCCACCATGCTCCATGAGTCACTTTGGGAATAGCACTGGGGTTTAGAGTTGAGTTATAACCATTTAGAGAAGCATTTCCCTCCAGACCCTACAAAGGAAAGGAGCCATATTAGTAAATTTATTGAGTATTTCATTAGATCAATATGGAATATGATTTAAAAGGCTCTGCCTGGGCTCTTTAAATCTATTTAATCAAACCAATTAATAAAAAAAATGTAGAAAGTTGAAGCATATCCTGTAAGGTGCGTCATAAATATAGCCCCTTACGTAGACTTTTGATCTCCCCCAGGTAATTAACGGCTTGAGTTAAGTTCAGTCATTCCTTCATGCCTGGCTCTGGTCATAAAAACCCCTGGGCTATGTGTAGCTCTTGGATTTATTATGTTTTTCTTACTGCAAAAGCTTCTCTCTCACTCCATTTCCTTCCCGCCCCCCACCCCCACCTCACCCTCCCGAAAGTTTATGCAGCCATTGCTTTTTACAGTTGTCAACATCGGCTACTATGGCTGACATGCCTCGTACAGGAGGCAAGACAGGCTCCACTGGGCTGCTGGAATCCAATTCAGTAGCTTCTCCCCTGCTTGAGACAATCGTGCACAGTACCTGCCTCCTCTCCTCTCTTAGCCCAGGTGGGGAAATGAAAGGCTGGACCTTGGCAATGCTCTCCCCTCCCCCACTCATCCTCTCTGCTGCTTTTCATGAATGGAAGGACTTCTCCCAGACCAGAAGAGTCTGGCTTCCATTATAGAATAGAGAAAACATTGTGGGGTGGGGGTGGGGGGTGGAATTTACTTACTCGCTGGAACCACTAGGACAGAAACATTTTCCCCATCTGCCCACACACACATACACACAGCCAGAAAGGAGTTCACAGGTTCCAGGCTCCCCAGCTGAGATCCTTCAAGGGTTCTCCTTGGGAGTCGCCATTACATCCCTGAAAACTAGGGAGAAAAATGAAGTGTCCATCAAAAACAGTATCTGCCATGTGCCATAGCAAGTGCCAGCTCTGAAGATCAAAAGGGGGGATTTTGTTTTGCTTTGCAGGCAAAGGAATCTTAGCTCAGGAGCTTGTAGAATATCTTAGGCTCTGTATCTTAATGTCGAGCATCAGCCTGGGAGCTGTCAGCCGTTAGGATAACGCTGTGCCCACTAGTCAAAGGATTGCGACAAGGTGGTGAAGCTCGTTCCATTCAGCCCAGGGCAGGGTCTGTGAAGATGCAGTTTTGTCTGTAAAATTGAAATGACAGAATATCTACAGCAGACCCTAAACAGAGCAGAGTCATCCTTGTAAAAAGCTATAGAGATTAGAACACCTCTTTGCAGATGGAGGCTGGGGAAATTGCCTAATAAATTTTCCTGCAAATGAACCCAAATTTATTGGAAGATAAAGAGGTAGTGTGTCACAGTGGAAAGAGCAATGGATTAAGAATCAAGAGGCCTGAGACTGGTTCCTCATCAAGATGAGGCTTTCTCTTCATCTCCTTCAGTCTTCTAAAAAAAAAGTATGATTTTGAAGTTTAGAGGACATAGAAAGGGTCCACTCTTAGGTCAGGTGATTACCTAGATCATTCTCAGAACTGTTTAGGGTTCATTATTCTCCCCTCCCCATGCACTTGATTAAACCCAAATTTGTCATTCACCTAATACACATCCAACACTCACTCACTTTCCCTCCCCCTCTCCCTCTCCTCTCTCCTTCTTCTCTTCCCTCTTATTATCTCTCCCCACTCTCTCCTATAGTATTTTCAGAGTTCACAGTCACTCATCACACAATAGAAAGAAAGCACCATGTGGAGAATCTTTCTCTGTGATGGCATAGTAAATTGAGAGGCCTGAAGAAGGTCAGAAGCACCAGATATTTGGAAGTCAGTTTATTGTAGCAAGGAGACTAAGCCCATAGGTGTTGTTTGCCCTTTGTTTCCAAAGAGGACCAACAATGGACTTTCCCATGAATTGTATTTAAGGGAGATAAAGCTGTGCAAAATCATCAGCCTCACTCTCTCTTCCAAAGTCATTGAAGTCCAGGGTAAGACAAAAGACAAGATGATGGGTGGTGGCCTGGGATGCAGTGGATGACCTCGGAGTCATCAATGTCTAACTAAGCTCTAAGAACTCCACAGAGTCTGCTTAAACTGCCTTCATGGCCATCAGAACAAATGTTCTTATCTGGCCATTCCAACAGGGAGGTAGATATGCTTGGGGTAGACATCCCCTTGACTCACCAACAAATATAAAGCCTCTCTGTTACCCTCAACCTAATTTAGTCCATCTGCCAAAATCGTACCCAGGTGTGGCCAATGTCCATGTTAGAGCTCACAGGTAAGAGCTCAGAGATATGGATCCCTTGGAAAATGGTCTAATTTATGGATTATAGCTCATAGGACCTCAAATGACTACAGTTGGGGCAAATAGGGCTCAAAACTTAGTATGATAAGCCAATCACTAAAATTGTTTGGATAGAAATGGACTAAGCAAACAAAAGTCATTCATTCTAATGTTTGATCTGTATTTTCATGATAATAGATTTGGAAAGAGTTGGAATTAGAGCTTAGAGATCCTGACTTCAAATTACAACTCTGCTAATGACTATCTCTGTAACCATTTATTGGGATACAGTATACTGAAAGAGTCTTAGCTCCAGTGTCAGTGGACCTGGATTCAAATCTTGTCTCTGTTATATACTGTGTGACCTTGGGCAATTCATTCAATCTCCATGGACCTCAGTTTCCTTATCTTTAAAATGAGAGGTTGGATTAAATTATCTCTAAGGTCCCTTTTACATGAGATCTATGAACCTAAAGTGCTTAACTGCTCTAAGCTTCCTTATCTATAAAATAAAGAGGTTAAATGAGGCAATCACCAATCTTTCTTCCAGATTTAAACCTATGGTCCTATGATTTTAAAAAAAGTTCCTATCTCTTGATCTCCACCATTCCCACAAGCAGCATCCCAACCCAGGTGACAGTGTATTCTACGCTGTTCTTACTTATTTCTATTCAATGAATAGTTATTTAGTAGCTACTATGCAAGAAAAAATGGCAGTGGTAGTGAGTGATTAAAAAATGTACAACATGATCTTTCGATTTCAGAAAGCTTACAGCTTAGTAAAGGAGGAAGAGGATGTAAGTTCACACACCTTAAGGAAGGAGGGAGGTATTTACACTACATTAAACTAGCTGCTTATAGTTCAAATAACCAGGTCATTTAAATAATGGCTACACTGTCACTCATAGCAGTTCAATTATGGAGTACTTCATTAATTTGCAGTAGCCAGAAAGGTTATCCAACTTAATGAAAAGTCTACATTAGAGAGTATTTTTAAACAAATGCATTTTCCTCACTTTCAAGTATATAAGGTAATTTAAACAAATGGCTAATAGAGTTTTGCCAAGTTGAGGTCCTACTTTGATGAATAGCAAGGAGCAGCTCATAATTAGCATGCCAGTTGTTTGTATATTTTTAATGGGTCTATCTACTAGCTAAGAGGACTTGAAAATAGTTAAAAGCCATCTGACCATTCCCGAGTGAAATCCTGTTTACACATCCATTTGATTAGCAAACCTTTTTACATAAAATGACACTAATTCATTTTTTTAAAATAACATTATTCTGTTCTTTGCTATTCAGTCATTTTCAGTCCTGTCAGACTCTTCATGACCCCATTTGGGGTCTTCTTGGCAAAGATATCAGAATGGTTTGCCATTTCCTTCTCCAGCTCATTTTACAGATGAGGAAACAGAGGCAACAGGGTTAAGTGATTTGCCCAGGGTCACACAGCTAGTAATTGTCTGAGGCCAGATTTGACTCTTCCTGGAGTCTTATGACAGTACATTGAAAAATATAAAATACTATATGGTTTTAAGGTTGTTAAGTATTAATCATGTCTTATTAATCATTAATATGCATCCCATGTTCTTAAAGGGCCTAGAAAATACTCTCCTAGTATTTAAACATCCTGAACATGTCTATGAATGAGCAAAAGACATTCTAAGCAGGAACCGTGGTGGTGATGAGTCTTCCTGACTCTAGGCCTGGCATTCTATCATTAGGTAAACTTCAGGAGGATCAAAATTAGTGTTGTTTTTACCATATTTATGAAACCTGGGGCTACAACAGAACAACCCAGATATGTAAGTGAGTGATAGAAGTTTGCATTGAATCCGCAAGCTCTAGGAAAACAACTGCCACTTCTCCTACAGCTTCCCTTCAGATCCTCTCATTTTCAGAAGAGCCTTTTCTCTTGGATGTTTCTGAATCTTTTTATCTGCTTTTACAGATAAATGCACATAGAGCAAAAATCTCCTTTAAAAAGAGGGCTGTTCAATGTATCCTCCTTTTGCTCCAAGTGCTTATCTGTATGAGGCATCTCAGGGACACCTGGTGAAGAGGGAGCTTGAAAAATGGAATACAATTCCCATCACTAAAATGAAATTTTTTTTATCAATTAATAGGATGAGGAGAGGTGGGGAAGGAAGGCCCTTAGCTCAGCTGTGTTCCACTGTGGTGCCAGATAAGACAAGAAACTTGCCCTGGGTGAGATGGGTAGAAGGAAGGAGGGGAACTCATGATGGTAATAAATGTTTGATTCCCTCGGTTTCATTAGAGGCAGAGCAAACCAGTTCCCTGGTGCTGGGGAACTGAATCTCAGATTTCTCCAGAGTTCTCGCCTTCCAAGGCCTTGAAGGAATCCACCAGGGTTCCTGCTTAGAATGTCTTTTGCTCATTCATAGACATGTTCAGGATGTTTAAATACTAGGAGAGTATTTTCTAGGCCCTTTAAGAACATGGAATGCATATTAATGATTAATAAGAAATGATTAATACTTAACAACCTTAAAATCATATAGTATTTTATATTTTTCAATGTACTGTCATAATTATACTTGAATTGCTTTAAGCAAAATTCAGTTAAAATCAACAGATTAAGTGACTGCTACATCCAAGGCACTGTGCTAAGCAGTAAGCATACAAAGCTAAAAAAAAAAATGAAAGTTCCCATCATTACTAAAGGAGACAAGATATCTGCACTAGGAAGTATGGATGCTACAAGGCAGCAATATTCACTGGATCATGGACCTAGAATTGGAAGAGACCTCAGAAATTACTTGGTACAATCCCCTCATTTTACAGTTAGAGGAATTGAGGATGAGGGAGATTAAATGACTTCCCCAAGGTCACACAGGCAATAAACATCAGAGACAGGATTGGAAACCAGGCCTTCTTCTCCAGACTCCAGAGTCTTTAGGGCTTTCTGCTGGACCACACTGATTCTCCTCCACCTATGTGATCATAAAACCTTTCTATCTCTTCAATTCATCAAACATTTATGAAGAGCATATGTTCAAGACACTAGTCATTGGAAACTACAAAGACCTACAAAATGAGGCAGGTACTGTCCTCAAGAAACTTACCTTCTGCTGAAGAAATACAACTTGTACACAGACAAGCATGGTAGAAAGAAAATTTGAAGAGAGAAAAGGAGGGAGGGAGAGACAGATGGAAAGACCAAAAAAAAAAAAACTGTCTTAATAACTAGGGGAAGGGCAAGGTGTAGATCAGAGAAAACTTTGGGTCGAAAGTTTCACCTGAGCTGAAACTTGAAGAAAATACATTCTGAGAGGAGATAACAGAAGAGAACATTCTTTACATGCAATTGGAAAGATAAAATGGTATTTAAAACAAACAAACAAAAAAACAGTGCATTCCAGGGAGAAAAGAAAGTTCGTGAAAATGGACAGAGAGATAGAATGTTGAGTTCAAGCACTTAAATTGGGCTGGAATGTGGCTCATGGAAAGGAGCATAAGATCACAGAAGCAGAAATGGAAAGGACATTTCAATAATCTACTCCAATCCCTTAACTTTACAACTGAAGTAAGTGACGTTCAGGGAATTGAAATATCTTACCCAAGGTAATAAAGAGAGCAAGTAGCAGTCAGAATTTGATCACAGAACCTCTGGCACCAAAGCCACGATTCTTTCCAGGGCAGTGTATTAAAATAAGGTTAGAAAGACAACTGGGGAGCCAGATTGTGGAGGGGTTTAAATGGCAGGCTAAGGAGTCTCTATGCCATCCTATGGGCAATGGAGAAGACACTAAGCATTAGAAAGTAACTGTTCACATTTGTGAACTATTCATATTTGTGTCAATTACTTGGAAGGAAAACGGGAATGCTTATCAAATTTGCTGATAATGCACCTGTGAGAGAAATAGCTAGATGACAGAGTCAGGATTCAAAATGACATTGAAAGACTAGAACATTGGGCTAAATTGAATAAGATAAAATGCAATGGAGATGAATGGGTTTGAAAACTTAGGTTCAAAAATTGAGTTATTAAGTATCAGATAGAGGAGATATGGCTAGACAGAAGTCTGTCTGGAAAAAGATCTTGGGGTTTGAGTGGACTGCAAGCTCAATATGAATCAACAGCATGATATATCAGCCAAAAATGTTAACGCAATCAGAGGCTGCATTGAAAAGCAAAGCATTCAGGAGTAAGATCACTGTTAGTCCCAGTATAATCTGCCCAGGCCCTATCATATCTGAAGTATTGTGTTCTGTTCTGGGTGCTATATTTTGGGAAGTACATTGGTAAGATAGAGATGTACAAAAGAGAACAAGCATGGTCTTCAGAGGTCTTAAAGCCTGGAAAAGAGAAGACTTATGGGGGTAAGGAAAGCTATCTTTCATTGTTTCAAGGCCTATCACCTGGAAGAGTAATTAGTTTTATTGCATTTAGTCTGAGAGAGCAGAACTAGGTGAAATTATTAAAAACTACAAACTAGCAAATTTCTCTTTTTAAAATTTTTTTCACAGAAGGACCTGAGTTCGGATCTGACCTCAGACATTTAACGCACACACAAACAAAAACCTAGCCATGTGACCTTGGGCAAGTTACTTAATCCCAATTGCCCTCCAAAAAGCAAAAAAAAAAAAATTTTTTTTCAAACAAGCAAGTTTCAACTAAGAATAGAGCTGGTGAAAAGTTCCTCTTAGAAAGAATTGATTGTCCCCTTTTTGGAAGTCTTCAAACAAAAACCACGTGATCACTTTTCAAGTATGTTGGGAAGGGAATTCTTTCTCAGGGAGAATAACTATTGGGATCCTTTTTGACTCTGAAATTCTGTGGTTTTATAATTCTGCAAAGGTTTTTGAGCAGGAGAATGACTTGGTCAGGGTAACACTAAGAAAATTATTTTGGCAGCTCTGTGAAAGATGAATTGGAGAGGGCCCGGAATGGAAGCAGAAAGACCAAAGTAGGAGGCTCTTCTCATAGTCCAAGTGTGAAGTATTTAGGGGTTGAGCCAGAATGGCAGCTACACAAGCAGAAAGGAGGCATAAGAAAGAGAATCCAGGCAGATAGCCCCAGAGGTTAAGGGCCTGAGTACCAAGGAGGACAAAAGTACCTCCCAGATAGGAAAGTTTAGAGAAAGAATAGCCTGATTGGGATGGTGAGAGGTAGCAATTGGGGATGCCTATAGAACAGAGCTATCCATCAGGCAGGTGATAGTGAATTATTGAGGTAAAGGAAGAAAGATTTGGACTAGAAATGCAGATATGGGAGTCGTCTATGTGAGATGAAACTCAAGCCCATGTGACAAACTTTCCAAGAAAAAATATAGAGAAAGAAGATAACCAAGAATGTAGTCCTCAGTGAAAAGTAAAACTATGAAAATTTGTATGAACTGATGCAAAGCAAAGTAATAGAACCAAGAAAGTAATGTATACAATGTAAATGAGGAAATAAACAAAAAAAGAAAAAGAAAAAAACCTAAAACTGAATGTACTATAATTATATCGAGCAATTTTATTTTTTCCAAAGGCATGTGAATTTTATGTTTATTTAGCATTGTAAAAGATAGTCACTTTTATTCAAACATACCATTTATGACTTTATTCTTTTTAATTTAAAAAATTATTTATTTTTAGTTCACAACACTCAGTTCCACAAGCTTTTGAGTTCCAAATTTTCTCCCCCTTTCTTCCCTTCCCCCAACTCCCCTCCCTAAGACAGTGTGCAATTCAATATAGGCTCTGCATATATATTCACATTAAACGTTTTCACATTAGTCCTGTTGCAAAGAAGAATTAGAACCAATGGAATGAACTATAAGAAAGAAGAAACAAAAGAAAAAGAGAGAGAGCAAATAGTGTGCTTTGATCTACATTCAGACTCCATAATTCTTTCTCTGGATTTGGTATTGAGCACTTTTAAACAGAGAATATGCTTCCATCTCTTCTTTACAGAAGTACAAGACTATGGGTGTAGAACATTGCATATATATTGCCAGACTTGGTTTATGTGTTAGCTTTGCTGAACTGCTTTTTAAAATCTTTTTGTTCTTTTTTACAAGAAGAGGGAAGAAAGGATATATGGAGATGAAAGTAACACAAAAACAAAAGACTAAAACAAAACAAAACAAAAACTAAAGAAAAGTGCACCTATGGTAAAAAGTACTAAAGAAATATCCAGAAAGATATCAGGAGGGAGAGAACTAAGAAATGAATCCAATGTTTGTGTTACATAAGAAAGACAATTTTATTACTCTCTAATCACCCTATGAATTATTTCATTTGATCTTCACAATATGCTTGAGAAGTAGGTATTGTTATCCTCATTTGACAGCTGTGGAAACTGAGGCACAAAAGATCTAACCAAAGCCACACAGGTAGACTGAGACAGTCCAGGAACAAGAACCCAATTCAACAGGCCGGGTAGCTGCAAGTGAGTCTCCACTGTCCTCAAAGAAGTCTCTACATATGCTATTATGTTTACATCCCATCACTTCCAACTGTGATTGTTAGGAGAAGCCACTTGATTTTTGTTGGCTTGTTTCCGCATCTCAAAAATGAGAGGCTTGAACTTGATCTCTAAGTGCCTTCTAGTTCTAAATCTATGACCTTATGTATAATTGAGAATTCTATGGTTCTTTGATCAAATGGGCCTTACCTTTACCCTTTGCATGCTTGGCAAGAAATCTGTCTTGTACACTATCTGATATGTAAGGTATATATGTAAAGGAGCATTGCAAAGTGGGTGGTTCTTAGATCCAGCCATTCATCACACATATTGATTATGGATGTAGTATGGTATGAATCAGAGAGCAGCAATCATTAAATCAAAGATTTATACTAGTAAAAGAGCAACAAAGCCATTTGTCATTCCATACCATGCTTGGTAATTAATTGAGTTCCAATCTGACAGCTTAGAAGCTGGTTTGCAATTAAATCTATTACAGTGAGGAGGGATTTCCTTCAGAGAGGAGAAAGAGAGAGGGAGAGAGGGGGGGAGAGAGAAAGAGAGAGAGAGAGACAGACAGACAGACAGACAGACAGAGACAGAGAGAGAGAGACAGAGAGAGACAGAGAGAGAGAGACAGAGAGAGACAGAGACAGAGACATAGAGACAGAGAGAGACAGAGGGACAGAGACAGAGAGAGACAGAGAGACAGAGAGAGAGAGAGATGCCAATGACTATGTGACTATGTGAAGTGACTGTTGCCAAAACCACAGCCAAGCTGGGCAAACCAGATATGGAACCCTCAAAACTTCCCACTGGTTTTCCCACCAGGTTTCATCTCCTGAAAACATATCCCATGAGCCTTTTGCTATCCTTTGTGCTTAGGGATGGAGAAGCTGAGGAAATAACCACCCAGAAGTGCACTCTGATAGCTGTTAAAAAATAATTGCCTCCATGTAGTATCAGTGACTGAAGGCACAGCTTATAAGAATTGGTCTCATAGACTAACTCTTATTAGTCTCCCCAAGGCCACGGTGCCTTTGTCCAAATACAGCTCTGGGTACTATTTTTGTTTGGTCAGGCCAATGAAATCTGTGGCTTTCCCTGAGTTCTGGACTGTTCTATTTGAAAGAGTTGTTTATTCAGTTTAGGAAAGGATTTATCATGGGTTTCCCAAGCTTGCCTAAAAGAGAATTCCATATGCCCCAAACTAGCTTACATCTAACTTCGCAGAAACTCATTTATTGTATAAAGCACAGCACACCTGCCAGGGAGATGGCTCATCTCCCTCCTGAAGAATGAAACCTCAAGCTTAATCATCTTGTAGGCTTAATATTTCATAAATCCACTCCATATGATGACAAAGAGCTCAACAGTTTTCTTTGGGTTAACAGATTCAAGTTTAGAGTCTTTTAGACTTTATAGTCTTTCTCTTTTATAAATAAATGCACTATTTATAAAAGCCTGAACATGAAGTTGAAAACTCTCCTAAGCCTATGCCATCTCTAATAACTCTTCTCTGACTTGGGTCCAGATGAGGATTTTCTAATGTAGTGATATGACTTAAAGTTCGACCTAAGCAGGTTACCTCAAAATTATCCAGTCCTGAGAAAACAACTTCCCAACTATTTCAGACTACTGAGACTCCCCAGTTCGTCTTCAAACACTTCCTCCCATTCTCCCTTCATCTCTGAAACCAAGTAATTATTTTCATCCCAGGACCTAGAATAATTACTTAACACATTAGAAAGAGCTCTTTTCTACATTTGTTCTCTTCTGCCTTCACTCTCATCCTTCTTCCTCTTTGATTCTCTCCTTCTTTCCCTTTCTCTCTTCCTTTCTTTTTGTCCTCTCCACCTTGCTATACTTCTATGATGGGTCTGGGGCTGCTAATTAGACTAGTTGGGATTGATTTATTTTCACTTCATTGTCAGTTTGTTTTCCATAATGTGTTCTCTCTATTCTCTCTGGCTCTCCCCCCATGCCCTTCCAAGCCAATCTTCCTTTCCCCCTGCCTTTCCCTCTCTCTGGTTCCAGAAATGGCCTTTGTGAAGGCAAATGCTTTCTTCATTTCCACCGGCAGCTTTCTTGGCTCTGAGCCAGCTCTCCCCTCACTGCCTCAGAAAGGCCAAGCCTACAGAGTGCCTTGGGGATCCAACTTCATTGACTCACAAAATCAAAATATACAAATTTCCCTCTTAAACTATGATATATAACTGGGAGAATATTACCTCTCTACTGCATTAGGCACCATCCTATTACCTTATGGAATTACCCACAGTGGCAGAAATCCATTCACCTGATGCACTGACACCCTAGGGGGAGCTCAGATATCATAAAGCCAATTGATACATGTATATTTGATATATATTTTATGCCTGGAATTCACATCTCCTGCATGTTTCATTTGCCATTCTGACTCACTGTTGTGCCCCCAATGAAAGCCAGGGAAATTTCTAGAGCTTCCGAACAAGGTAACAGGATGAAAGGAGCAGTGTGGAAATAGAAATCATAATTCTTCTCTCTAATCTAGCACTTTTTATTCAAGCGTCCTGAAGATCTTTGCAAGAGGAATGTCGATCTTCCTTACCACCTCCTGATGGGGGTCATGTATATGGGGGTCATGTATATGGTGGGTGATGGACCAAAAGTCAGGAAGACCTGAGTTCAAATCATACATCAATGATGCTTAAGCAGCTATGTGGCCCTAGTCAAGTCAATTAATTTTTCTTTTTTTTTTTGCTTTTTGGAGGGGGTAAGGCAGGGCAATTGGGGTTAAGTGACTTGCTCAAGATGACACAACTATTAAGTGTTAAGTGTCTGAGGCCAAATTTGAACTCAGGTCCTCCTGACTCCAGGGCTAGTGCTCTATTTGCTGTACCACCTAGGCACCCCTCATTTAACTTTCTTAAAATCAAAATGGAAGACAATAACAGCACCTACTCCTGAGGGTTGTTTTAAGGATCAAATAAGATAACATGTGTAAAGTACTTGGTAAACCTTAAAGCACTAAGCTATTATACTATTATAGTTGGAAACTTGGAACTGTCCAGCAATAGAATCAATTTCCCACCTAAAGGATGGCCTACGGAATCCCAGCAGATAGCAGCTTTCCATAGGTAGCACAGGGATTCTTCTGAGTGGCACAGAATAGGAAAAAAAAGAGTTGGCAAAATTAGTTCTGGAACTTCTCCCTAGAAGTAACCATCTCCTTCCCATAGACTGTAAGTGCTTTAGTGCAAGGACTCTTTTTTGTTCTTTCTAGCAATTAAAACCGTGTCCAGTAAATAGTAGGCACTTAATAAATGCTTATTGAATTGAATTGAATTGAATTGGAGCACTGACACATAACTCTCCATTAGCTTATGTAGTTTCTTAAATTTGCCCTCACCTACCTGCCAAATCATTCCTGCAAGGGAATAAAGCTAGGACTTTAATTGAGGAATTATTTGAAAGCTGCTAAGGTGTGTTACTATGCAGGGATATCTATATTTTACCCTCCCCTCTAAAGAAAAGCCCCCACCCCTTCTTAAGAAAAAAAAGATCAAATAATTGGCACACTGTCTCTAAAAAGTTTGCCAACCCATGCTGTTAGCAGGGCACACTGACTTATCCAGACTGCATTTTTCCAGTCTGGAAACTGGTTTTTTGGCATATTGACAGGCCTTAAAAGTCAGACTCTGCAGAGGAGAGTGACGTATCTGGGTCCCTAATGGCAGAGTTTGGCATAGACATTGAGTCAATTTCTGTTGGCTGAATGGGCATCATGAATACACCTACAACATCTGGGCAGAACAAAAAGGAGATAAGCTAACACAGCCTTCCACTAAAACTATGCTCTCGTGCTGTCATTTCTTACAAAATAGTAGGAAAAAAATTAGTACTGATTAAGTGTGCATCTCCTGGACTTGGCTTTCATTCAAAGGATAAGCTTTCTTAAACACGGTGAAGTTCACACTTAATAATTTTGGTCATAAATGGCCACCTAAATATGTCAAGAATAATTTAGTATCTGTGACTCAGGAGACTGAAAATATAGATGAATACAATTGACCACTTCCATCTTCTGCTCTCCCCTCCCCACCTCCAAAACAAGAATCAACTGTTTTTCTTGTCTGCCCTTTTGAACACATGGCATCAGATTACACTGTTGACATCTGGTTGGTTGTTCAGTCCATGTGTCGTATTCTTAAAACAAATAGGTAGAGACACAAAACCTGCCTAGAGAAGCAGCCAGCCAAAACCAGAATCTAAAGCCCAAGTCACAAGCTTTGGCCAAAAAGTGCTCTTAGCAGCTAGCTACATGAATAGAAATATGGAGCTGCCCTCATCAATCAAGCAATCAGTAAACTTTTATTAAGTGCCTACTATGTACCAGACATCATGCTAAGCATTAGAGACACAGTGCTAATCAATAACTGCTTTTGTTCTAGGCAGCCCATCTGGTCCAGAGGTTCCTTAATAAACATAATCTTTGCTGATGAACAGAGAAATATGACTAGCCCAGTTCTTTTTTACCAGTGAGAAATTAAATAAGATCAGACTCCATTTGGGGACTTGATTGTTTCAGTCAAGGCACTTACTTTAAACTAAATCCAAGCAAATACTTTCATCCCATTTAAAAGTGTACTTGCCATTGTCTTCTCACGATCCCCCAACCTAGAATTTTGGCTCATGTTGAGAGGAGGAAATTATAATTATAACCTAGTATCCATTGCAAAGGAGCCAAGTTTGACTTGGGGATTGTACCACTTCCTTTTCTGTGCCCCTTCCTCCCATCATGGGATCCCAGGAGGGAATCTATTGCAATCCTCTGAGACATAGCAGTGAAAACACAAAGGTTTACTCTCAGTTCCTGCCAGGACAGGAGATGTTTCTATTCCCACCTCACATGTAAATCCCAAGAGAGTCTCCCTGCCTACATTTGTGACATCTCACTTTCTGAAAGGGAAAGGAGAAGGAATAGCCTAGGAAGTGGGCTGATTGATATTTAGCTCTTAGAATCTTATGAAAATAGGCTTGCTAAAGTTCTCTGGGATCCCTAAATATTAGTCGAAAATGTATCGCCTTATAATAAGATATCATCTTTGTAGAATACTCTAAATTCCTTTGAAATTTTTAAATTATTATTTATTATGTCACAATAATCCTGTTTACCCAGGCCTAACTCTTCTTACTTACAGTCTCAAAACTCCAGTTGCCTAATGGATGCCCCAGACTGGATGACCTAGCAGACATTTGGTTTTATTGTTGTTTATTGTCCAATTGTTTTCAGAGTTTCCAACTCTTCCAACTTTTCATGACACCATTTGGGGTTTTCTTAGCAAAGATGCCATTTCCTTCTCCAACTCATTTTACAGGTGAAGAAACTGAGACAAAGAAGGTTAAGTGACTTGCTTAGGGTCATATATCTAAGAAGTGTCTGAGGCTGAATTTGAACTCAGATCTTCCTGGCTCCAGGTCCAGTGCTCTATGCACTACACTACCTAGCTGCCCAAGATATGTATGCATCTTAAATGCAACATGTCTAAAACTGAACTCATTATCTTTCCCAAGAAAAACCTCCCCTCTTCCAACATTCTTATTATTTTCAAAGTAGTCCTCCTAATCTCAGTTACCCAAGCTTCCAATTCAAGTTTTGTCCTCAACTCCTCACTCTCTCCTAGCTCCCATATCCCTAGTCCTGTCAATTCTACCTACCTTTGCAAAATATCTTGCATATGTTCCCATCTCTCCTCTGACATTTCCATCATCCTGACACAGGCCCTTACCACCTCAGAGAGAACTATTGCAATAAACTGTTGATCTCAAGTCCCTTGCCACCCCAGCCCATCCTCCACTCAGCTGTCAAATTGATCTTCTTAAAATGGAGGTCAAACCATTTCACCACCACTCCCTTTGCTATAACTACAACGTAACTTCCAGGTTCAGGTTTAAAATCTATTTAATGCCCTTCATAACTTGAGCCCTTTCTACCTTTCCAGTCTTTTTATACATGGTCTCATTGATGTGCATTGCCCCAAACACTCCATCTCCTGACACTGGGCATTTTTACTGATGGTCCCTCATGCCTGGAACACTCTCCCTTTTTACACCTGTCTCTTGGCTTCTCTGGCTCTCTTCAAGGTAAAATCCCACCTTCTGTAAGAAGCTATTCCCTATGCCCTCAATGCTAATGTCTTCTTTCTGAGACTACCTCCAATTAATCCTGTCTATATCTTATTGGCACCTAGTGATTTATATGTTACCTCTATATTAGACAGCTCCTTGAGAATAGGGACTTTTTCTTTCTTTGTATCCTCAGAACATAGCACAGTTAGAGGTATATAGTAGGTATTTAATAAATGCTTGCTGATGACTTGAAGTATGATAATAACAAACTCAAATTCATAGGATGCTTTAAGGTTTGCAAAACACTTTACATACTAATTTGTATCTGCATTTTAAGCCTGTCACTTGCACATCCAGGGTCACACAGCTATTGTCAGAGAAAGGATTGGAACTGACATCTGCCTGACGCCAAACCCAGGCAGACTATCTACTATATCATCCTACATTCCACATGCTACTCGTGTCAATTGTTCAAGATCAAACTGAATAAATAAATGCTGAGAAAAGGTGTAATAGAGGAATCAATCAAACCCAGTCTATCACAAAAGGTGGATCACTAGTGTAATAGTAAGATGCATGAATCGGTTCTCATCTTCAGCCAACCCAGCCAACCCAGACTCTCACTAATTACTTTTTCAGCTGCTTCTCCAATAGCTGAGGTCCACAGAACTGCACATCAAATCAAATATGCCATGCTCTGAGCCTGACCTCCTCATCTGAGGTATTTATAAAAAGGAGACCCTAATGTACTAGGTGTAAGCTAAGCCTCTCAGGTAAATCACGACAAGCACAAAGAGACGTGTTCAGACTCCATGACAGTTACGTAGGGGACAATAGAAAGAATTTTTCTCTCCTTTTTCCCTGGCTGTCCCCTGTGTCTGGAATGTTCTCCCTCCTTGACTTTTCTTCTTGGCTTCCTATCTCAATTCAATTCTACCTTCCGCAAGAGACTTTTCCTAGCTTCTTCTATATTAGCAGGTTCCCTCTGAAATTACTTCCCATTTACTATTATATATATATATATATATATATATATATATATGTGTGTGTATACATATCACACACACATATATACATATATATCACATATGTAAAAAGTTGTTTGCATGTAGTTCCTCCTGTTGGAATGTGAGTTCTGGTGCTTAACACAGTGCCTAAGCTTAATAATTGCTTGTTGACTTGATGATTTTCAGGGACAGAGGAAATATCAGGGTCTCCACTGATAACCCCAACATCCATTCCATATTGAGATGAGAGATAATGGGTATTGGTGATAAGGGGATGAAATGGTACCAGAGAATGAGCACATGTATCTCATGTGACTCCAGGGTGGGGAGTCTAAAACCACAAGAGGTAAGACAGCCACTGTGTGATTGATGGTTATATTTGCTGGCCAAAGAACTGCAGAAGAAAGTAATTTGCTCAGGCAGGTGGCCTCCCTCCCATCCATGGCTCCAATCCAGAAATGAACAGTAGGGCGGCTGGATGGCTTCTCTTCATGCAGCCCAGCTCTCACTCATCAAGCCTTACTCTGGGCTTGGCTCTCACAGGCCTAGTTATGCCCCTGGAGGCCAACCTGGGTATCCTCCCTGATATTCCCACCATCCATCGCACTCTTCTCAGAGCTGACTTTCCACTCCCCAGGAGGGGAAAAAAAAGATGCCAGTTCTTTTCCTTGCCAACAAGACCTTTTTAAGAGCCCATTCAGGATTCTCTGATTTAAAGGATCCCCCCCTCATTTTTCCCCTCACCATACCTCCAACCTTGACTATCAGAAGCCTCCTCTTGCACCAAAGTACCAAGGCAGGTACTCATTAGTTAAAAGCAGTCTTTAAGGGAAAAATGATGTTGTATATCATACCAAAATTTAATATGGTTTTATGCACAATACTAATGTGCCTGGTAATGCAAAGATTCTACTAAAGTAGGTTAATAACAATCCAATATTCTTCTCCTTAAAAAATGAAAATGTATGTCAAAAAAAAAAAAAGGTCTAATGTAACTGCAGCTTGTATCCATTGATGGAGTTGATTTACATAGATAGCATTTAACATACCATCATCATTATCCTATCAGTCTTCTGTCTAATGTGGAAGCCTGAAGACATTCAATGTTCTCAGAGATTAAAAAAAAAACCTCCCTATGCCCACCACCAAAATGGTGGTAAATGTAATATTAATGATGCTAACGATGATGATGGTGGTGGTGATGGTGGTAATATATAATAATAATAATAATAAGATAGAGGGGAGAAAAAAACAGGTGAATATCAACTTCAGATGAGGAAAAGATTGGTGTGTTTCCACCCTCCCTTCCGCACCAAGGTAGGAATATAAAAGGTTGGAGGAAGAAAGGAAGAAAACCAAATATTGAAGATTAAAATGGGGTTGTCGAATAAGGAGAACAAAAAAAAAGCCAAATTATGTTAATAGTTGAGTCTGTCTCAGCTCATAGAGACAGTTTCTAGCCTACCTGCCTGGATGTAAATGAAACACAAATGTAAATGAAACACGACTGATGCTTTGGAATCAAGAGTATGAATATTTTCAGATTTTTTTTTCTTTTAAGACATTAAGTGAGTTTAATTTTGATGAGAGGTACCAGAGGGAGAGCCCTAAAGACTTGCCAGTCTCTGTCTATTCATAGTATGAGTACAATGGGGGAGGAGGCAGCAGAGGATGGCAAATAGAACTCTAATCTTACTGGTATTTCCTCACTGTGGATTTGACCATCTCATAGTACATTACCATCCCCTTAGAGTTACAGTCTAGGGCCATAAACTACCAGAAGTGGAAAGTACTGCAGAATATAGATCATTAAATGTCAAAGCTGGAAGGAACCATAGAAATTGAATGTTAGAACAAGAAGGGACGTTAGGACATAGAACAGAGTATATTAGAGGTCACCAACTAGCCTAACCTTCTCATTATACAGATAACAAAAATGAGAGCAAGAGGGGTATCATGTCCAAAGTTATCCAGTTAGAGGTTGAGCCAGGATTAGAACCCTTATCTCCTGACTCCAAGTCCAATAGCAATGCTTTAGCATCTCCCGCTCCATCCACCTTGCCTTACTACTGAAACAGTTAAAAGCAGTCTTTAAGAGAAAAATGATGTTGTATATCATCATTGAATCACGAATATTTTCAGATTTTTTTTCAGCTGCAAGTCCAAAAATAAGATGGTAAACAGAACTCTAGATTTGATAAACTATTTATTCCATCCCTCAGCCATTTGGGAGAGGTCTTTTTATTTACATTATCTTTAAAAAGACAGCTGTCCAAAATGGATGGTATTTCATAACAATTAGTACAGGATCAGGTGGAGATAGGGACAAGAAGAGGAGAGAGGAGATGAAAATGTCAAGCCTGGGAACAGTGAAAGGGAAGAGAAGATCATGAAGTGAAGGAGAAAAATGAAGTTGGATATGGAATCAGAGAAGTTGGGTTTGAATCCCAGCTCTGCTACTTATTACCTGTGGGATCTTGGCCAACTCAACCTTCCTAGACCCAGGTTTCTCATTTGAAAAAGGAGGCGATTGGACTAAAAAAGAGGGATGACCTCTAAGGCACTTTTCAGCTCTAGATTTCATGATCCTGTGACTGAAAAACAGAAAGAAAACACAAAGAAGAAATGATAAATGAAAAACAATAAGAGAAATGGGGAAAGGGGGAAAAGAAACCAACAAACAGAAAAGAGGGAATTGAGAGAAAAGGATAGTCCTTCAACATCAGTTGAAATTAAGACATTTGATGATACCCATTCTGAACACTTGTGATTGGTATCCATGTTCCTAATAGCCTCTATTCCAAGCAGATTCCAGGCATCCTTATAACCTTTACTCTCAACATTACTCAATACCTATCCCTCTATCTAATTATTCCCCCTTTGCAACTGGCTTTAGCTCACCACTGTTATCCTGTAGATACTCATTTCTTCCTGCCTGTGACTATTGCTGAAAGTACAGGATGTCATTTAAGGGCAGAGGGGGAGATCAACACAATTACATTTAGATTCCAAGAGTAACCCACAGGAATTCTGGACTATTGAGATGACTAACATTTTACCCCCATGTTTCTTTTTGTTCTGCCCTATATTTAAGCAATGTGACATAACTCAGCTAGACAAACTAGCTCTTCTCAGCCAACAGCCTAGTCTCCCAAAGAACAAAGATATAAGAAATTGACAGCTTTTGAATATTAATAGGACCCATCACCTTGGGTGAAAGGCAAGTACGTTAAAACTATCTCCAGGTTCTAAAATCAATTCCTAAAAGCCTAGCTCATTGCTTCTCTCACACACTTCAGGATTTCACTGGAAAACAAACCTTCATTCCAAAAATAAACTTTGAACATGTCAAAGGATGAAAGCTGAACTACCAGTGAGCCAATGCTGAAATAGTGCCAAAGAACTAGACGCATTTTGAAATAAACTGCTGCAAAGTACATCAAAATATGGAGGCCCTAGAGAATAGCTCTGCCCACCTTCCCCAATCCTTTCTTCAGTACCACAGAAATCTGACATAGAGTTAGAAGCCGTAGAGCTGAGACCATCACACACTTTCAGCAGAGTAGGATTTTAGAAAATTATTCTCATTTCTATAGAAAAGAAAAATTCAAGTAGCTCTCTGAGACATGCCTTCAAAACAAGTCCCATGAACACCATCACCCTAACCCAGGCCTTTATTGATTCCCACATGCCTAACAGCCAGTCTTTCTTCCTTCTAATCCATGGCACATGCCAACCTTTCCACCTTTCTTATACATTACTCCCCTTTCTTCATTTTATGGTCCAGCCAAATTGGCCTTCCTGTTCTGCCCCCATAATGTTACATGGTCTATCTCTCATCTCTGTTCTGTCATCTCCCAGCCTTTCCACTAGCCTGTTCTGTAAACCTTCAAATGTTTCCTCTCCTCATAGAATCCCTTAGTTCCTTCAAGTCTCAGCCCAAACACCACCATGAAGCCTTTTCTGATCCCCTGTAACCATTAGTACCCTCTCTCCTTAAACGATCATGTCTTTATTTGCATTTATTCTGTATATACATGTTCATGTTATTTCTCACAATAAACTGTAAGCTCCCTGAGATGAGACTGTTTTATATTTGTCTTCATATCCCTGGCAGCTAACACATTGCCTAGCATACAGTATGTGCTTAATAACTGACTCTTGCTTACTTGGTTGATATATCAATACTGCAAGTATCTGTGATTTTTCTCATTCCATAAGTGCAGGTCATAACCTTCAATGGAACATCTATGAGATGCTATGGCTAAAAAATATAAAACCTGGTGACCAATGTTCTAATGATGATCCTTTCCAAACTTAGCTCATCTAGTTCTCAGATGATAGGTAAACATTCCCAATTCCAGAATGTTCAACTAGATCTGAAATCATTTCAGAAAATACAACCTGTCCCAAGATTAATAAATTTTTTAAATGCCTGGTTACTCTGTTGTTTCAAGATGAGGTAGTGGAAAGAGCACCAGACCAGCCTCAGGAAATGTAGTTTCTAATGCCAGTTCTATATCAGCACCCTGGCCAGTGCCAGTAGCTAAAATTGAAAACAATTGACCCTGTACTTCAAGAATCAGTGCTGAGCTGCTGTTTTCTCATCTATAAAATGAGAGCTAAACCAGGTGAGCTCTGAGGTCTCCTTGAGTTCAAAATGATCACATTTCTATGATTCCTGGTACAATATATACCCCTTGAGGGCAAGGACTCTCTCTAGATCCTTAGAACATAGCAACATGGCTAGCACATAGTAGGTCCTTAATAAATAGTTGTTGATTGATTGAATCTAATGCCTGTTCTGCCTGCCTCACAGGATGATTGTAAGGATAAAATTAGAAGTTCTATATAGGAGTGCTTTGACAAATATATAGTACAATATAAAATGCAAGGTATAATCATCATTATTATGTACTAGCCACTGGTACAAAAGCAAAACTCCCCAGAGGGAAGGCATCTCCACAGACTTCTTGATAGCACACCCCAGGGGACTTTTAAGAGTAAGGAAATTCTTCCTAAAATCCAACCAATACCCCTTTTATTATCATTTATGACTGCTTTTTCTCAGGAAAGAATGTTTTCACCTGGAGAAAAACAGTTGAGCAAGCAGTAGAAAAGGGTGGAATGAGCAGCAGCTGCCCAAAGAATAGTTCCACCATGGGTTCACCCTCTGGGAGGTGCCAAGGCCCTACCCTCACCCTCAGAGTGATTGAAGAAGAGGGAAGAATTGCAAAAGGGGCATCTTTGTTATGGGACCCTAGTGCGAAAGGACGTTACCCAGGAGCAGTTGTACTTTTCTGGCAGGGTAGCAGAGAATCATAATCTGAGAGAAGGGGATAGTAGTTGCCACAGGAAGGAAACCCCACCTACCAACCACTATGTTAATGATTCAGGCTGGGTATCACTTTACTCTTCAATCTTAATTCTATACATCTGTAACAAGTTTATTAGAAGGAAGTGGCCTCAAGATGATGTTCAGAAGAGAAGAATATGGCCAGGACAGTAAGGGAACTGAGGCCCATGATATAGAAATGGTTAAAGAGACTGAGGGCAACTGTGGAAGAGACTTAGAGGGAACATGACAGTCTTCAAGTATCTGTAGGATTTTCATGTGAAAAAGGTATCAGAATTTTTCTCTGCAATCCCTGAGGCTATGCTTAGGACAATGGGAGACAGGTATAGAGCATCTGATTTAGGAATGATGTAAAGAAAACTTTCATATAGATTAGAGCTATTCAAAATTATAATGGGTTATCTATCACTAAAAGTTGGGCTCTCCCTCCTTGGATGTCTTCAAACATAGATAATTATTTCTTAGCAATGTTGAAAAGGGGATTAAATGAGCTGTGAGTCCTCTTCCAACTCTTAAGACTATGAATTTTCCCCAGATTTTCCCCCTATTTTAATTGTCTATGAAGAAAAACCAATGAGATAAGTTCAAGTGCTGTTATCAGATAGTACAGATAGATTGACCAAGGCTCTAGAATAGACATGTCCAAATAACAAGAAATCAGTTGGTTTTTGTTTTTTTTGTTTTTTTAATTCAACTGAAGCCATTTTCCACTGCCTTTTGGACCTGTGTAGGAGAGGCATTTGTGAAGGGTATAATGAAACTGAAATATTCAGGAATATTAACAGTATCTAGCTTAACAAAAGGATTGAATTGATAATTTTTTAGACTAGGACAAGTGTTCAATTTGTTAAGGTTTGTCAAAGTACCCTCCTCCCAATTTGTAACTAGCCATTCAGACATTACTTTGGGGCAGGGAAAGGGGACTTCAAGGAATGAACTTCCAGAAATTGTAGTTCCAACAGACAGCTTCAGTTTCCAGTTGGCAACAGCAATATGATCATGGCCTTTAATCCACAATGCTTGGAAGATAGAGATACTCCAGAGGAGGCTTCAAATTGGGACAAAAACTGGCATTTTTATTCTCCTTCATTCCTCTCTAGGTCACTCTCCTAACTTTGGACTCTTTTATCATTCCCTAGTATCCTTCTACCTTTACCACCATTCTCCAATGGCCTTCTCATCCTAGAAGATGCCTCCACCTCTTCAGTCTTCTTATGTTATAAGATCCCCCTATTTCTCAGGTCCCTTCCTTTGATTGGTTGCCTACTCCTGGAACTTCTTTTTTAAAGAAAGGCTCCCAGGCTAGCCTTATTCCCTCCTTCATTCATCTTTGGCCTCATTCCTGACTCTTGAATTTCTTTTTCCCCCATTTCCCACATGAGTACTTTTCCCATTCATCCCTCCCACTTTTCAGTTTCCATATATATATATATATTGTCTTCCACCCTCTATAAAGTAAGCTCATTAAGGGGAGGAACTGCCTTTCTTTTTTGTGATCATTTGTATCCTCAGCACTTAAAAAGGCCTGACACATAGTAAATGCTTAATAATAAATGTTTGTTGACTTGACTTGACTAAGGGTGTTGGTGTAGCTAGAACTCTGTATTGCTCTATGTCAACTATTTTAACAACTGAAAAGTGTGTAGTTTGAACAGACTGAAGCTTCTGGCTGCCATTACTCCCTCAGATCAGTGAAAAGATAGTGATGGCTTAATTCCCCCTTTCCTCTTCTAATTTCTTCAATCAACAGATTTTTTTATCCAATTCTTCTATTTCTTTACATTATTTCTAATTCCTGATTTTCTTTTACATAAAACCATGACCAGTCACAACTTTTCTTTCTTTTATGACTGTATATTAAGTACAAAGGAATTGCAAGGGAGGAAGACAGTAAATGGCTTGGAATACACAGAACTGAACGAGACAGAGGTTTGAATGTCAGTTTAAAATATCTGGTGTTTTATATTGGCTTTGGGAGCTCTTAGCTATAATCATGAGAGAATCTTGTAATTTGGGGTTTTTTTTAATTAATCTAGATGGAAGAGGAGGTTGTGCTTCAGGACCGTGTATCATAGGCTACTGAGTGAGGAATAAGCAAAATTTAGTTAGTGAATCTACTACCTGAATATATAAGTAAGCAAGATTCAGCAAGAAGCCTCCTGCCTTCAAAGTGAGGGATAAAGGTATAGGTCAAGAGAAGGTCACACCCCTGAGACACCTGGTGGAAGGAGAAAGGTATGGTTTGAAAGGAGTCAAAAATTCCAAAGGTGAGAGCTATTCCCTTGCCTATACAGCTGACCTTGCAAAATGGATTCATCTGCTGGTTATAGTACCTTATTTCGTATCATCAACTTCAGAGCTCACTGTCTAAAATGTTTCCAGGTAAGCAGACTTTGTTTTTAACAATTGTCCAACTCTTTTACCATGTTCCTCTTCTAGTACCTGGCATCCTTCTCTGTTATCAAAACTGTGTGAAAACACCACCTACATGATTCTCACAGACTAGTTAAAGCTCCCAAATATAGTACCCCCATCCAGGTCTATCCTCCCTAATATGTCTCATTTCCAAAATTTCTTCTTCTCCTTCTGTATCTTCATCAAAACCCTCATGTCTTCAATTCAGGGATCTCTGCTAAATCTTAAGAAGCAATAAGTCTTATTAAACTAATTCAAACTCTAGTATCCGTAACTGATGCTTTCTTTAGGTACATCTCACATTTAAAAGAACAATTGTTAATTCATCTGAATCTCTAATGAGTGAAATTTCTGGCAATGTGACAAAGTGATAAGACAATTTTCAAGATACATGAGAAAAAATTGTAGGGCTGTGTTCCAGGACCCCTCAAATCACACTTTGCATGTGACCTACCTAGCAGGTACTGCCTGCCTCTTCTCCAGGCTCTGTTACTGATCATCAGTTCTTCTCATTTTTCATTACTTCCCTTCATCCATTCTAGATTCTAGCCAAATTGACCTACTGGCTGTTCTCCAAACTCAACACAGAAACTCCTGATTCTAGTAATGAGATTTAAATATAAAGAGATCCACAAAATCACCCTCTTGTGTGTGATAGGAGATTAAGTGCCTTCTCTGACTGAAAGTCTTTTTTGCCCTCAAGGAGGGAAAGGATGTTTGCTATTATTGTGCTCTCTTGTGTTCTTATTTCTCTTATAATGGCCTGTATGTGATCTTATAAACATTGCCTCCTCTGTTCTTCATATGATTTTTACCCAGTTGTAGTTACTTGGAAGTTATATAGACCTTTTTCACCACCTTTTCCAGCTTTGACCAACATCATCCAGGGTGTAGTCTTTTCTAGAATTCAGCCCAATTTGAAGATGATAAGGAGCAAAAACAGTTCTTTTCAGGTGGAAATGAAACATTCTATACATTGCTAGTGTGATGAGGCTGTAAATAGTTTAATTGCAGACTAAAAGGTCTGTAGAAATAATGGACTTGCCTCTAGGCCACGAATGCATCACCACCTTTCTAGTCATTTGTTTACATAGACCTATAGATTATTTAGCAAATGTGCTAAGTTAGGGTGAGGTCCCAGCCTAAACCAGCTCTGAACCTGGAAGTGTTGAATGGGAGAGACTATACAACCCTTATCCTCTGCCTAGGAGGTGGCAAACCTCAGAATTGAAGCCTGGAGTTAGCAGAACCAGAAAGGCTTCTGGCAGTCCTATTTTAAGGATCTTTCCCTTTCTGAAAGTGCACAATAACACTCCAACTGAAAAAGCACAATACCACTCCAGCTATAGCCTGAGGTTTAAGGTAGAGGAAGATTCCATGTCCTTCTAAGGGCAATTGAACCACCTATTCAGCTAAAATGTTACCCTTTGTGGGTAGCCAACCCAGTCTAGCAGCAAAGAGACTCATCTGTCACCAACACAGATGCCCTGCCTTGCAGTGAACACTGTGAAGATTCTACAGAGAGAGAAAAGATATTAAGACCCTATAGTTATCTAGTTCTCAGTTGCTTTGGCCACATGTTTTTCCTATATGTTTGATTTATTACTATTGTACTTTGTTCACACCCATCTTAAATCACCCTGTTTGTATATATTTGTGGGGAAATGCACCCACAAATAGACACAAGGGGAGAATTCTTTTATAACCAGTATTCTTAGTATGCCTTTTGAGTAAATGTCCTTTCTCAAAGTCAACTGAATCAACTAATTGTTAATGAGAATCACAGAGGTGGGGGCTCATGTCCTATAGTGTTAGAAATATTCATCCATGAGGTTACCTCTAGAACTCAAGGTGACAGTTGCAACTCTAGGGATCCAAACTACCAGTGTGAATGTGAATTGGAGAGTGAGTCTAGAGAGGGTACTACAACAGTGAGTGTAATAATAAAATTATTATAACATTATGAAAAACCCCACCATAAGGTTTTAAAACCCACTGTAACATATGACATCAGATTGCTCATTTATAGTAGTGTTCTTATGGATATAACTGTTTCGTGTTCCACTATTTCACCAAAAGGTGGTGGGTTTTTTTTTTTCCATGAAACTCATCAATAGTATAAAGCAAAGCATAAATATGTGTGTGTGTGACCTTGGAGATTGGCTGCCTCTTTTGATTTCTTGTGAAAACTATGTACCATATAGTCTAAGCTCTTTAACCTAGTATGGAAGCCCCCTACAATTTTGCTGTTCCCCTACATGAATCCTCTACTTCAAATAGACAAATGGATATACCATCCCCTGAATTCAGTATATCACAATTATTCCTCCCTTTGGCTTTTACTTCTGTCTGGGTACTCCTTGTCTGTCACCACTCTCTATTCTGTCACCCCCAAATGTCTGTTAGATATTTCCAACTGGATGTACCATAGGCATTTCAAATTCAACATGTCTAAAAAGAATTCATCCACTTCCCCTTCCCCCTAAAACCTACCTTTTATCCAATTTTCCCTATTCCCACTGAGGTTAAACCTGATTCCTCTGGTAAATAGGGACATTCTCAACTCTTTACTCTCTCTTACCAATCTGTTGCCAAATTTTATCAATTTTATTTCCACAACAATTCTCCTATCTGTCCTGTTCTCTCTACTTGCACAGCTACATTTCCATTTCAGGCCCTTGTCACCTCTTGCCTTGACTATTTCAATAGCCTCCGAATAGGTCATCCTTCCTCAGTTCTCTCCCCCTTTCCATCCATCCTCACAAAGCTGCCAAATTGATGTTCTTAATGCTCAGTTATGACTGTCACTCCCCCCCTCAGAAAGCTCCAGTGGCTCCCTATTGCCTTGATGATCAAATACTAACAACTCTCTTTGACATACATGTAAAGTCAAACAATATAGCTTTATACTACCTTCTACACTTCTTATACATTATTCCCCTTCATCCACTCTTCAGCCTAGTCAGACTGCCCTATTGTTCCTTAGGCTTGGGATTCCATCTCCCCTCTCTATGGAGTAACCCAACACCAGACTAAAGTTTAGGAATATGTGCTCATCTTGTTCAGACTCACTGAAAGCATCTCTAGGACAGCTTCACTGGCAAGAAAGATGACAGACCTGATATATCTTTTCCTATTACCACTTGGTGTTAATTTCTTCTATTAAGTCTCTATTTTGAAGATGAAGATTATGATGATGGTAGTCACATGCACTCAAAACTTCCTTTCCATATGAATAAACAAGTCATTCTTTTTCAAAGCAACCCAGATCTGCAGTAGGTAAAACCTTATGAAAATTCTGTTCCTCTTCTCTTTCAGATCCCCTCAAATTTACTAACCCTTAGTGCTACTAATCCATCAAAAAAAATGAATCACTGAACTACAGAAAGAAATTACCAAGAGAAAAGCACACAATAGTCATCTCACCATGGTAGGAAAAGTTGGATTTGGAGTGAGGAGACATCTTTAAGCACCAGCTTTTCCATTTTCTACCTGTGTGGCCACAGCAAAGGCCCTTCACCTATCTGAGACTTGGTTCCGTCTTTAAAATGCAACATGATTTCCCCAATTAATAACTGGTCAAAGGATATGAATAGGCAGTTTTCAGAGGAAGAAACTAAAGCTATGTATAGTCATGAAAAAAACTCTCTAACTCACTATTGATTAGAGAAATACAAACCAAGATGACTTTGAGGTACCACTTCATACCTATCAGACTGGCTAATAGGACAAAACAGGAAAATGATAAATGTTGGAGAAGATGTGGGAGAATTGGAACACTAATTTGTTGTTGTGGTCCAACCATTCTGGAGAATAATTTGAAACTATGTACAATGGCCTATAAAATTGTACATACCCTTTGACTCAGCAATACCACTTCTAGGTCTATCCCTAAGAGATCATAAAAACAGGAAAAGGACCCACATGTACAAAAATACTTATAGCAGTTATTTTTGTGGTGGCAAAGAATTGGGAATTGAAGAGATGTCCATCAATTGTGTAATGGTTGAACAAGCTATGGTATATGGTATATACTATTTTGCTATAAGAAATGATGAGCAGACAGACTTCAGAAGCACCTGGAAAAACTTATAATATGAACTGATGCTGAGTGAAATGAGTAGAACCAGGAGGACATTGTATGCAGTAATAGCAACATTGTATGATGACTGACCTTAATAGACTTAGCTCTTCTCAGCAATGCAAGGATCTGAGGCAGGTCCAAAAGACTCAGGATGGAAAATGCTATCCACACCCAGAAAAAAATTATAGAATCTGAATGCAGATGCAAACATGCTATTTGCTATCCTTTTGTTGTTTTGTTTCTTCTTTCTTATGGTTCTTCTCATTAGTTCTAACACTTCTTTATATCATGACTGTTGTGAAAATGTTTAATATGAATGTATTACTATTCTGTATTGGCTTCCATGCTGTCTTGAGGAGGATGGAGGAGAGGGGGGGAAGAAAATTCAAAACTCAAAATCTTATGGAAGTGAATGTTGAAAACTAAAAATAAATAAATTATATATATACATATTTTTTTAATAAAATAAAGTGCACAAAATATAGAGAAATATTCCTTGTCCTACAGGGTAGTGGTAAAGAAAATATTCTAGAAACATGAGCTGCTGTCATTCTGAGGAAACATGGAGAATTCATAGGGTAGGCAAATGATGTTGATGAAAATTTCCTGTTGGCTCCAGAGCCCCTTGCTAATTGGCCCCTCTGTGCCCTCTATGTTTTGGCTTTCTCAAGGCTGGATTGCTTTTCCTCCTCAGCCAAGCAGAGAAAACCAGATCACATTTCCCATTTGGATGTCCCAAATTCGTTCTCCCATCCTGAGCGGACACACTGCCTCTTTAAATACATTATGAAGATGATCAGTAATGTATCAAGGTGTCTTTGCAGGATGGTATAAACTTCGGCTGCACTACTTATTGCCATAAACCACACTTCTAGGTTTTTATTTATATGGGCATTAGCTCAATATGATTGGATCTGTAGGCAGCAGAGGCGATTGCAGTAATTTATATATATATCAATAAAGGTCTCCAGCCAGCCACTGGGTGCTCTAAGGGAAACAGTAGTTCCATTTAAAACATTAGGAACTGAAGAAATTGAAAATAACTCTCTATTTAGAGGCCAAGAAGTAAGACAGTATGCAAGGAAGGTCCCAGCGCAGCCAGGCTATGCTAAAAAGGCTGTTAAAATAATGTTTGGCTTATATTTTAGGCACAGAATTTAACTTAACCCCTTCCTCTCATTGTTGATTTTTTGTTTCATTTGTTTGTTGTTTAAGAACTAAACATACTAGAAGGATGTAATAGAATGAACAGTGGCCTAGGAGTCAGGAGACCTGGGTTCTAGTTTTGACTAACTCCCTGTATTTCCTTAGGAAAATCACTTAACCTCTCTAGGCCTAAGTTCCCTTGTCTGTAACATGAAGGGCTTGGTCCAGATGATTTCTAAAGACACTTCCAGTTCTAACATTATATGATTCTTTGACGCTTCCATTCCATCTCTTAAAAAATGAAAGCAGGTGCCACCATGGAATTGGTTCTCTGATTTAGAATCCTCTAATGCCAAAGCTGGAGGAGATAATAGAGATTTATTTTACCATAAAGAAAATACTCACAAGGTCTGAGGGGTTGGAAGGTATGAACAAATTCCACCATGGGTCCTCTCTGACTACTGCAGCCATCTGAAACTGCCTCTTTCTTCTTTCCTCTTCTTGCTCTCCTCCTCTTCTTTCTTCCCTCCTCCCTTCTCCTTCCTCTCTCCTTACACTTTAGATGTAGATCAATTTATAAATATAGAAAGGGACCAGCTCTTACCTTTTTTTTGAGCAAACTATGTGGGCCTCTCTCCCAACCCACCCCAAGGTTTTTTAATTCATATTTACCGACATCTTCTACACTACAAACTGTATACAGATAATATGGTCTTGACTATGTTGGATTAGCTAATGCTTCTGTTGCTGAGACAGGCACTTCCTGCCTCTGAACACTGCCCTGCCCTCTAAGTTAGTCCCAGGGCCAATGTACTCTTGGTCAGCATCTTTTCAAAACCACAGTTAGTTATAAATCCTGATCTGATGTGTTCCTTTGATACCAAGCAAAAGAGCTGATTTATTCAAAACAAGAGTATTTAATTAGATATAATAATAAGGTAAATCGGGGGGGTGGAGCCAAGATGGCGGAGTAGAAACAGCTCATCCAAGCCACTCTGCCCCCAGATTCCCCCCAAACTATGTAAAAGGGGACTCTGAACAACTTCTGGAGCCCCAGCACCCAAAGAATGACACAGAGAAGCTAACCTCCCACTGAGGACAGCCCAGCAGCCCTGCAGGAAGGACCAGCGCAGTGGTCTGGGAGCAACTCGAAGAGCGAAGGAAGCAGACCCGAGCAGAGCCCAGGTCCACGTGAGCCGAGATTTTAGCCCCAGGGTGGCAGGGCCAGCAGCCAGCTGGAGGAACCCCAGAACACCAGCAGCTGTGGCGACTCCAGAATTATCAACATAGACATGCCTAGGACAAAGTAAGAGGTTAGTGTCCTATGGACTTTGGGACCTGTATTTGGGGGAATGCGTCAGCTCCCTCCCCTGGGGGCTAGAAGCTGCTGAGGAGACATGGCATTTTGTAGTTTTCAGAGGCAGCTCCAGCTCCTGGCCTGCAATTAATTGTAGGGAGATCCAGCGATCAGTCTTGCGGGGGGAATCACTCTTGCTTTAACCTCCCTGGATCTGGATTGTGATCTAGGGTGGAAGTCGTGAGTGAGTTTACAGCTTACCAGAAACAGAAGTTGCCCCTCACACATTCGGGATGAAAATTCCTCTATCTGGCCTTAAAGCCATAGTGTGGCAACAAGCCCAAAAGTCAAGTAATTAAGTGGCAACATGCCAAGGCAAAGGAAACAGAAAAATGCAACCCTAGACTCCTATTTTGGGGGCATAGAGCGGGAAAAGGACTGTGAGCTCAGAAGTCCTGCTCCAAAAGCCCCAGGGGAAAACATGAGCGGGTTGCAGGCCATAGAGGACCTTAAGAAGGACTTTAAAAATCAAATAAGAGAAGTGGAAGAAAAATTGGAAAGAGAAATGAGAAGGATGCAGGAAAAGTATGAAATGAGGGTCAACAGCCTGACTGTATATTGTACAACAACAACACCTTAAAAAATAGACTAACTCAAATGGCAAAGGAGGCCCAAAAGGGCAATGAGGAGAAAAATGCCTTAAAAAGTCGAATTTGCCAGATGGAAAAAGAATCTCAAAAGCTCACTGAGGAGATTCATTCCTTCAGAGTTAGACTGGAGCAAATGGAAGCTAATGATTTTATGAGAAATCAAGATGCTGTTAAGCAGATCCAAACAAACGAAAGATTAGAAGGCAATGTGAAATATCTCATGGGAAAAACCACTGACCTGGAAAATAGATCCAGGAGAGACAATTTAAAAATTATTGGACTACCTGAAAGCCATGATCAAAGAAAGAACCTAGAAATCACCCTTCAAGAAATTCTCAAGGAAAATTGCCCTGATGTTTTAGATCCAGAGGGCAAAATAGAGGTTGAAAGAATCCACCGATCACCTCCTGAAAAAGATCCCAAAAAGAAAACTCCCAGGAATATTATAGCCAGGTTCCAGAATCCCCAGATCAAGGAGAAAATACTACAAGCAGCCAGGAAGAAACAATTTCAATATTGTGGAAACACAATCAGAATAGCCCAGGACCTGGCAGCTTCTACACTGAGGGATTGAAGGGCATGGAATATGATATTCCAGAGGGCAAAAGAACTGGGAATGAACCCAAGGGTCACCTACCCAGCAAAACTGAGTCTTTTGTTTCAGGGGAAAATATGGTCATTCAGTGGAATAGAGGACTTTCAAGCATTCTTGAGGAAAAAACCAGAATTGAATAGAAAATTTGACATCCAGACACAAGAAGCAAGAGATGCCTGAGAAGGTAATCAGGGAAAAGAAATCAAAAGGAACTTATCAAAGTTGAACTATTTACATTCCTATATGGAAAAAACAATAACTGTGAGTGATGATATCTTTCTCACTATGAAAATAATGGAAGAAGGGTGTGTGGTCATATGAATGCATATGTGAATGTGTGTGTATATGGATAGAGGGCATAGGTTGAATTTGTTGGGAAGGGAGAATACTCAAGGGATGAAATTATGAGGTGAGAGAGGAAAGTGGCAAGAGGAGATGGGGAAAGACAGGGTAGGGTAAACTATCTCATGTAGAAGAAGCAAGGGGAAGTGGTTGCAAGGGAGGGGGAGAATAGGAAGGGGAAAAAAAAGGCAAATCCACATTCTCATTGAATTTGGTTCAGGGAGAGAATGACATACATACTAAATGGGATGTCTCAACCTGCAGCAGAATAGGGGGAAGGGGGATGAGAGGAGGGATGATTGATGGGAGGGCATCCTTGGGGGGAGGGGAGGTTGGAAGTACCCACTATAGAAGAGGGACAGGATCATGTAGGGAATGGACCAGGTGGGGGGTGGGATGAGTGGGAGGGAATTATAAGCAGCCTTGTACAAAATATCTACTATGATAATGTTTTGCATAGCTAGACATGTACAACATATACTGAATTACTTATCTCCCCAGAGGGAATGGATCTGAAATTTGAGGTCTTAACATTAAATGTTTCAAACATATATAAGTACTATTATTAATACTCTTTTGCTTATAATTGGGAGATAAGATGTGCAGGCATTGGGACACAAAGATTCACCTTCCTCTAATGGAAAAGTCGAAGGGGGTATAAGAGAAGGTATGGGAGAGAACAGATTGGAGGAAGTGATATCTTGTGGGACTGCTATTCTGGGAGGCTGGGTAGGGGAATAACGGGGGGAAAATGATTGTAACTCAAAATCTGGCGGAAATAAATGATGTAAAACAAAAGTTAAAAAAAAAGAAAAGAAAAAATCTGAAAAAAAAATAAATAAGGTAAATCACAAGAGGAAAAAAATCTCCCATTAGCACAGAGGTATAATCTCCCAAAGATTCTAATGACACTGATGAGAGAAAGAATAGTCAAAGTTTAGACAACTGATAGTCCTCGGGTTGTATTAGAGCTGTAACTCCTCTCTGTCTTCAAAGTTCCTTCCTGATCCAGAGCTGCTGATGTCATCTTCTAGGCTGCTTCCTTCATTGAGCTGTCAGTTATGTCATATGCTGGGCTGCTTCTCCATTGAGTGCCATCTGTTGATTTTCTGGTCAATCGAGAAGTGAATAGTGGCCTAGGAAGGTAGTGTGTGAAAAGAGAATTGGTATTTATAAACAACAGCTTAATATACAGGAATGGCAAATGACCAGTAGGTCAAGGACTATATTTTCTTATTGTCTTGCAAATCTAGTCTAAAGGATTTGACATTGAAAAATTAAAGAGGGTGGAAAAATTGCCTGCATATATCCACCAAGTAAGATAGACTGGGTAGCTATAATGAAGGAAGAATAGCAATTGAGATACCTCATAGTACATAGCAAGACAAAAATCTAAGAAAGTAGTCAAAAGTAAAATCCATATCCTGCAATGTCTACATACAAAATACACAACATTTAGGCAAGAAACAAGAGGAACTGGATGTCTTTAAGCCAAAAAATGGCAAATTTGGCCTCAGGGATATCACTGAAAATTGATAGGGTGAGATCAATAATTGAAATATGGCTTTTGATGAGTATACCTACATCTCAGTCAAAAGAAATACTGTAATAAGACAACTCTAAAAGACTCATGATGGAAAGAGATATCCACATCCGGAGAAAGAACTATAGAGTCTGAATGCAGATTGAAGCAAACTACTTGCTCTCTCTCTTTTTTGTTTTCTTTTGTTTATTCTTTCTCATTGTTCACTCCATTGGTTATAATCCTTCTTTACAACTTGACTAATGTTTAATGTGAAAGTACTTGTAGATCCTATATTTGATTGCATGCCACCATGGGAGGAGAGGGGGAGGAGAGAGTAGGAGAAAAAATTAGAAATTCAAGGGATTGTGGAACTGAATGTTGTAAACTAAAGGTAAATAAATTTTTAGAAAAGAAATAGTGTAAATAAAAGAAGGGTAGTACAGCATCACATATTAAGAAGGTATATTCTTGTGAGGAAATCTATGAACCAACAGAGAAAAGCAAAATGGAGAACATTTGTGTAAAGATCAGTGGATGGATAAACAGAAGTCATTTTATTATTGAAGTATATTATATATACATATATGTATGTGTATGTATGTGTGTGTGTATATATATACATACATATATACATACATACATATATATGTATATATATCTTTATACACACACACACACACACACACACACACACACACACAAGAAGTATACAAGAAATAGAGTTCATGAGCCTGGCACACAAAGATATGTAAAAGAGATAGAAGGCTTCAAACTGTACAAAAATCTGTTGGAATTCTCTGTCTTTCTCTGTCTCTGTTGCTGCCCCCTTTCTAACTTTCTTGCTCACTTAGGCAGATAGGTGGCACAGTGGATAAAGCTTTAGGTCTAGAGTTAGGAAGACCTGAGTCCAAATCCTGATGCAGGCACTTACTGTGTTACTCTAGACAAGTCAACCTCTTTCTACCTGTTTCCTCAACTGTAAAATTGGGATAATAATCACACCTATGTCCCAGGGTTATTTTGAGACTCAAATGAGACAATATTTGTAAGTATTTAGCATAGTGCCTGACATTAAGCACATATCAGAGCTTAATAAATGCTTGTTCCCACATACACATGCAGAGTAGCTAATAACTTCATGCTTCAAAAGGTGGGGGAATAAGTGAAGGTGGGTACTATTCTGGATATTATTCTCAATAACAAGGAAGGATGAAGTTTGAGTATAGAAATGATGAGAATCTTGAAAGATATGTGAACATGATCTTCTAAAATTTGTGAGAGAGTAGAGTCAGATATGGTTCAACACGTCCCCTAGGTCTTGGAAGAGAAGATGAGAGAAATGATAGGTGAGATCCCATAGACTATATTTATTTAGAAGAAATCATTCCAGGAGAAACAGGAAGTCTCAATGATGAAACTGAAGTCACAACAGGAAAAAACCCTAATGAGGAAGAAAAAGAGGCATTAAATGAAAAGACTGAGAAGTAAGCACAGAGAACTCACCAACCAAGTTTGACTTTTAAATGATGAATATTTGTTAACAATAAGTACAGGCATATATAACATATCATATTGCTTGCTCTCTTGGGGAGGGGGAAGAGGGAAGAGAGGGAAAAAGTTTAGAACTCAAAATCTTATAAAAATAAATGTTGAAAACTTTACATGTAATTGAAAAAATAAAATACTGTTAAGTGGGGGGAAAATAAAGATAAATACAAAACATGGCAGCTATAAAGCCAAGCATGAGCAACTTTCCAGAGGACTGCTTCTGTGAACAGCTTTCAAGGTTCTGATTACATAGTATAGTGAGCTCTCTATTTATTCAATAATGAATCAGAGCAAAACATTCATAAAAAATCAAAATACAGCATTTACAATGTTACAACTTATACAACAAAATCAAAATACAGCATTCACCATGTCACAACTCAACAACTTATCACTGAAATGGCCACATAGTTTTCACCAAAGTGATCACATAGTTGTTAACAAAGTACATTCATTTAGTCAATCACAAAATTCTTAATTCAATCACAAAGTACAAAAGTCAAAGTTTTCTACCCCTAGGTCACAGTAAATCATAATCTTCTCAGTCAGTACACAGTATCCAAGTAAAGTCTTCTTTCAGCTTGACTCAAGGCTGGCTCTCAGCTTCCATGGTCCCAGCTCCAACTGTCACCTGGGTTCAAAGGCAGACAGCTCCCAGTTTCTTGTCCAGCTCCTTGTCCAGTTCTTCATCCAATTCCTGTTCCTTATTGAAGTTCACAGTGTCCAGTTCACCTCAAATCCTTCACAGTTCCTGTTTCTGGGAAGACAAAGCTTGACAGAGCCACAATAATATTTATACACATTGCTGGCATCATCATAAATTCACTATCTGCCTGTGAAATCAACTCAGACCCACCAACAAGGTCTGAGAACTCAACACAAATCATCAACATAGAAATCAACACAGACCCACAAACAAGGTCCAAGAGATCAGCACAAATCATCAGTAAAGTCCCAGGACCTCCAAAACCCTCCTCCAGGACTTCTGTAAACATACAACCAGAAAATCCTCTTTCAGGACTTCCAGTAAGGTCCCAGGGCTTCTGTACAAAATATCACAAACAAACATCAACACAGACAAAGCAGACAGAGTGCTGGGATACCACAAGTTTTCTCCTGCTTGATTCTGCCACCACAAGAGTCCTCTTCTCAGTTCTGCTGTCTCTAGCCTGGGCTTCTCCTTATATATTGTCATTAGCTTCTCCCCTTCTTGTTACAGGAGTTCATGAGTTCTCAGGCTCACAAGTTGTGGGGTTCACACGTTCTGTTTCTTAACAGACTTGATACAAGGCTCAAAAGAAACTTGAACTGAAACAAGGTGTTAATTCAATAGCTGAAATAAGGTGTGAACTACTTCTGTGCTTGCCATTACATTCCACCCCACCAGGAAAACAGAATGAATGCTATAACAATAGCATTAGGATTGCTAAAATTCTGGAAAAGCTGGGGCTGTCAAGAAATGTGAGAAAAACAAAAGGGATTTTTTTGGGTCCTATCCCTAAAAAGGGATGTATCTGTAGTTTGGGATGGACAGGATGGTGATGATTCATTTCCATTTTCTGTGCTGAAAAGAATGATCTTTGGACAGAAAGGGACAGGTAAAAAATACTAACAGGAAGTTGATACTTGGGTGATTGTAAGTCAGCACCTGACCACCTTTGATGAATAAGTCAGCTGACTTATTCTAAGGTCTGAGGTACATCCTCAGATACCAAACTGGCAGATGTGATTGCTTAGCCATAATCAGTGATGTCTGAAAGACTTTGGAATGGGAGCAGCACACCAGCAGTGGAAAAGGAAAGAAGGAACAAGTATTTCTTCAGTGCCTACTATGTGTCAGGCACTATACTATGCCCTTTACAAATATCTCATTTGATTTTTTTTATTTCTTTTTAATTTTAGACTCGGGTTCTAGAATACAAATACAGAATAGAGAAAAGAAACAAAAACATCATAAATTTAAATATTGGAACTTAAATGCAAAGAAAGAAAGAAAAAGCATGTTGTGTGCATAACAGAACATAAGAGAGGATTCAAAATATGTAAGAACAAATTTTCATTTCAAGAAAGCCTATATGATAAATAATACATGTTTTGTTGAGAATTGTCCATCTTTTCTTTGCTTCCTTGTTTTTCTTTTGTTCTCTGCTGTGCTCTTTTTCACTTTGTCCTTTTTCCCCTTCCCCCACCCCCTGAAGGCTACAATAAAGTTAAGATATGTTTCACTATAGCTATAAATATATGTACATACACATATACACACATATATAGACATATAGTTTCTCAAACATATTTTATTCCTGATCTTTGTTTTTTGTTTGTGCATATCTCTTGTTTCCTATTCCTCCTGCCTCCTCTACTTCTACCCACTACCTTGTCCTCCTATTATTTGCCTACCTCCCTCTAAGAATCCCTCCCCTATCCTCCCATTCCCATAAATCTAAACAACCTTCTATACCCTCTCTTACCTATTCCCTCAGTCTCCCCTCTAAAGATCCCTACCTTGTTCTCTCCCCCCCTTCCTATGCCCCTACCATTTTATTTCTTCTGAATTTAGAAGACTTTTATACTCTTCTAAATGTGTATGTATTGTTCCCTCTTAAACACATTCCTGATGAAAGTAGGCTACCAGAACTACAGCCCTCCTCCCCCACCTAATTCTTCTGTATCAGTTCTTCCTCTTGCACCTCATTTGTATAAAATAATTAATCTTTTTAGTTGTTCCTAAATGGTTTTACTTTTTTAATTCATATCATACTCAGGTTTACCCCCAATCTTTCTTATGACTTACCCAATTATTAATAAGAATCTTAGACATACATTTTACATGTATAGAAAAGTAAACAGCCTGTCCTTATGAATCCCTTATAATTAGTCTTTGGTGTGTGCCTTATTTCTCTGGGTTGTTGTATGTCAACTCTTCTATTGAGTTCAGGATTTTTTTTAACAAAGTCTTGAAAGTCTGGGAGTTTATCAAATGTCTGTTTTTTTGTTTGTTTGTTTGTTGTTTTTCATTCAGGATGATACTTAACTTTTCAGGGTATGATATTTTTGGCCAGAGTTCCAATTCTTTTGCTTTTTGATATGTTGTGTTCTAAGACCTGCAGTCCTTTAATATCTCTGCTGCTAGTTCTTGTGTAATTCTAATTCTGGCAACATGGTATTTAAATTATTTTAATATTGATGCTTTTAATATTTTATCATTGAGCTGGGGTTTTTGGAATCTGACTATGATATTCCTATGAGGTTTCCTCATAGGATCTCTTTTAAGTGGTGATCAATGGATTTTGTCTATTTTCTACCCCCCCTCCCCCCTTGTTCTAATGCTTCAGGACAATTATCTTTAATTATTTGTTGCATTATTGTACCAAGATTCTTTTTTTCATGGTAACTTTAGTTAGACCAATTATTTTTATATTTTCTCTCCTTGATCTATTCTCCAAATCTATTGTTTTTTCTTATGATGTTTCCCTTTCTCTTCTATTTTTCGTTATTCATATTTTATTTAATCATTTCTTGATCTCTTATAATTTTGCTGGCTTCACTTTACCCAGTTGTAATTTTCAAGGTGCCATTTTCTTCCTTAAGATTTTGGATCTACTTTTCTAATTGGTTAACTTTCCTTTCATACTCTTGTTTTTCTTGGATTATTCTTATTTATTATATTTTTTCAGTTTTTCCTCCATCTCAGCCATTTGATTTTTAAAGTCTTTTTTAAGATCTTCTATGAATTCTTTTGGGGAAGTTGACCATTAGACATAACTCTTTGGGGGTTTCTTTACTTCAACATCCTCCTCTGAAGATGATCCTCAGTCACCTCTATTCCCATAATAAATTTCTGTGGTTGGATTCTTTATCCTTTGCCTGTGAATTTTTTGTGGTAATAGCTTAATTTTTGTAATCAACTCTAGCCCTGGGGTATGGGAAATGATGTCTCTTGCCCTAGATCTTCAGTTCTCCCCTATAGCCTGGAACCAAACCAAACTTCCAACCTTTTATAAATGCCCACAGCCAGGGTTTTTCTGCCCCACTGCTTCTGCACTCATTGGGCATGTGCTGGTTCCTTCTTGCCCCCGTTGTTCTTTGCAGTACAGTTGGGTCTGGTTTTCCTTGTCAGCAGAAGTTTCTTCTATCTTCCTGGTCTCAAATGCCCAACTCCTCTCACTATCCCAGGGGTAAAAGTTCCTGTGGCTGGGGCCAAGGCAGCCTCTCAAACCAGCCAGGCACTTGCCTGCTTATTATTAAAATGGATCCAAGCCTGGAAGTCTTTACTCTTCACAGGGACCAAACCTCATCCTGGGATTTTTCTTCTGATCTTCCCAAATTGTCCCAGGAAGACCCTGGTTGTGCCCCTATTCTTATTTATCTCTACCCACACTTTTTCACCCTCAGTTACCATTTTAAGTCTTTTGTGGGGGAAAATCTTGAGAGCTTGGAATTTTCTGACCTACCCCACCATCTTCCCAGAATCCTCTTCATTCAATACAGTTTGCATGATTGCACATGTATAACCTTTATCAAATCGGTTGCCTTCTAGATAAGGAAGAAGGAAAGGGAGGGGAAGCAAGAATTTGAAATTGAAAATTGTGAAAAAAAAAAAGGTTAAAATTGTTTTGTATGCAATTGGGAAAAAAGGAAATATTAAAATTTTTTAAAATAAACTGAAAAAATCTAATTTGAGAAAAGGGCAAATGTCCTAACATTCAAAAAAAGTAGAGCTTATAATATGCAAACTATAAATCATTGAGTTTGATTTTAGTTCCTAGTAAAATTTTTAAATGGATTATAAAAGACAGAGCTAGTGGATATTTGAAAAAGGAAGCAGTGATAACAGAGAGGGTAGGGCTTCATTAAAGCAGATCTTCCCACATTACCATTTATCTCATCTCTCGACAGGGCTACTAAGCTGGTAGATCAAAAGAATAATGTAGATTTGATTTTCCCACATTTTAGCAAAGAATTCTACTTAGGGGAGAAAATGGAGAAAGATGGGCTAGAAGTTAGTAAAAAAAAAAAAAAGAAAAAGAAATCAGTTGGATTTGACACTGGTTAAATATATAGTCTCAAAATTAATCATTAATAGTGCGAGTCACTTGGGAAAGATATATATATATATATATATATATGAAGGATCTGTGTTTAACATTTCATTATTTCATATGTGTATCAATGAGTTGGATAAAAGCAAAGATGTCATGCTTTGTTGTGATAAATTTGTAAGTAACACAAGGCTAAGGACATCTAATTGGATGACAGAGTTAAGATTCCAACAGATCTTGACAAGTCACAACATTAACATGAATCCAATAAGATGAAATTTCATATAAATAAGTATAAAACCATATACCTGAATTTTAAAAATCAACTTTACCAGTACAAGATGGAAAAGACCTGGTAAGAGAGGTTGCAATCATTTCTTAGTCATGTCTGACTCTTCATGACCCCATCTGGGGTTTTCTTGGCAAAGGTACTAGAGTAGTTTGACATTTCCTTCTCCAGTTCATTTTACAGATGAGGCAACTGAGGCAAACAGGGTTAAGTGACCAGCCCAGGGTCACACAATAAGTGTCTGGAGCCAGATTTGAAATAGGGCCTTCCTGACTCCAGGCCTTACACTCTATCCACTGTCTCACCTAGCTGCCCCCTTGACAATTTAGACCTATCTAAAAGGAATGAACTTCCTTAGGAAGTAGTTGGTACCCCTTCACCAAAGATCTATAAGCAAAAGTTCCACTTCCCATATATGTTGCAATTCTCTTTTGGAGTCAAATAGATGATCCTTCCAAATCAGAAATTTTGTGAATTTCTATTCTGTCAAGTGATTTCTTCACTGAGATGCTCCTACCACATGATGCTCCTTTACTGAAAAGAACTAAATTGTTCTTTTCCCCAAAGGGGAAAAGCTTTGACATGAGCCTATAGTTTCAGCATTATTTCAACTCTTTTGCAAGTCAGCCACACTCAATCAGCATAGCAAAGAGTCCCTTAGGTCCTCTAGAATTTCTACTTTTCCTCTACTCCTCAACAGAACACCTTAAGCCTCCTTGATATTTACTGTTGGGATAAGTAAAAACCTTTAAACTCTCACCATAAGCCTAGCAGGTAACACAAGAGTTACCTAGATTACTTTGGAGCTTTCCTCAGCAATATTGGAAGGGCAGGATAGAGCTGGCAAACATGTCCCACATTTCTAGCACTTCTCATATTGCTGCCTTTGCATTTCATCTCATTCATGTGACGTATGTGTGCTGGAGGCCATTTAATTCACATGAAATATGTATGCTTGGGAGCCTGAATTCGATAGAACCAGTAAAATGAGAGTTACATCAGTGTGGCCTGCTCCAATGGCAGAATTAAATCATGAAGGATTGTAGATTTAAAGCTGTAAGGCATCTTGAATGTCCGTTAGTCAAACCTCCTCATTTTGTAGAGGAGAAACTGAGGCCCAGAGAGTAGTGACTTGCCCAAGGTCATATAGGTAATAAGTAGCAGAATCAAGATTCAAATTCAAGCCCTCTGATTTCCTGTCTTCAAATCCAGTTCTTCCCACTATATTACAGGTTGAGTAAGATGGCATTTGTAAAATACTTAGCACCGTGCATGGCACATGGTGGGTACTTAATAAAGGCTTGCTTCCTTTCTTTTGAGCCCCTACTGTTCTGGCTCCTGAACTGAAGAGGTCATCTAACCAAGGGCATCCCTGGAAAGAACTTTAAATATCCAGATTAACCACAAAGATCTTATGGAGGAAGATGATATTTGCTTGCAGAAAAAGATTTGATAGTTATAGATATACATACATAGATATATATACATTCACACACACACACATACACACACACACATACACACATACAGATTTGTATCTAATGGTAACCATTTCGAAGTTTGGGATGGGGGGAAGAAAGTTACATCATAACTTTGTTGTATATTTGAAAGGAATAGCAAGTTGTACATAATGGATCTGCAATTTCGGTAGTAGTCCTCTGCTTTTCTATTCCATTTTGTTATGGAAATGCCTTTTTTTATCTCTTGAGCTCAGAATAAAATAATTTTTTCTTTTAAAAAGAACCTTAAAGGTCAACTAGTCCCATCATCTTATGTTATGAAAGTTGGCCTACCTGGCCACTGATATCCCAGCTACAACATGTTGTCTCTGGTTCTATGACTCTCTATTCAGCCTACACTAGGAGTGTGGTTCCTACAGGGAGAGGCCTTGAAATGTCACAGTTGGCATTCCACCTTCTTCTCCCATGACTGGAACATTTTCATGTCCCTAGTACAGGATGTGTTATTTCACTTTTATATAAGTTTCCTCAGTGCTTCATGCATAGTAGACAATCAATTGGTAATATATTTAGAGCTGGAAGGTACCATAAGATGACCTAGTCTAATCTCTTCCTTTTAGAGATGGTGAAAATGAAATCCAACAAGAATAAGTGACTTGCCTAAATTCATGCAGTAAGTGACAAGTCAAGATTCATTTGTATCTTCTGATTCCAAATACATCATTCTTCCTGCTGTACTACACCTTTTGGAAAATGTTCATATTTTTGTTTGTTTTCACGTCACCTTCATTTCTGAATTTACTCACTCTCCATGGAGCCCTTCCTCAGCCACACACAATAATGGTCATACCTTTGATATTGCTGTCACTCATAAATGTACCACTCTATATTCGAGAATTTGAAATCCTTTTATCCGATCATAATCTATTGGCTTTTCACCTCTTGTTCTGCTTTCCCTTAAAAAACCCTACTCTTTTTATTTTTTGTCTTTTTGGAGGGGGGAAGGCAGGGTTGGGGTTAAGTGACTTGCCCAAGGTCACACAGCTAGTATTAAGTGTCTAAGGCCAGATTTGAACTCAGGTCTTCCTGATTCCAGGTCTGGTGCTCTATTCATTGCACCACCTAGCTACCCCAAAACCCTACTTTTTATTCACATTCTGACCTCCAATCCTTTGACCCCATAATTCTCTCCCAGAGCTTCTCCCCTGAACTAGCTACTCTCTCCTTCTCTCCATCTTGACCTCTTAGTGAACCAACTGAACATTGCACTGTCCTTTTCTCTTGGATCTCTAGTCCATTTATACCATTGATTATGCCCAGTCAAGCCTTAACTTTGGATCACTCTAGCCATTTGTCACCTTCGTTCCTACATACAGACTGAACAAAGATGAAAAAAACATGTGAAACTCTTTCTGACTGAGTCCACTACAGATTGTTGTTACATAACCCCAACTGAGCCCTCACTGCTGCTAGGCAATCCTACTATACTTCCCTTATCAATTCACTATCCCACTCCCTATAACAGCTCCTCCAAATCTTTTCCTCCCTCCTCAAACCCCACACCCACTATCTCAGCTGAGAAGCTTGCCACATATTTTACAAAAAGAAAAATTGAGGCTATTCACTGTGAACTCCCTTTTCTCTCTTTTTCCTTGTCTTCTGTCACTCAGATACCTTTTGTCACTTTATCCTCCTTTACTCCTGTCTCACAGAATAGAGTGACTAGTCGCTAACAAGACTAACCCCTCTGCTTGTTCAAACAATTCCATTCTATCTTATCTCCTCCATCCATTATCCATACTTTTTCACTTATTTTCAATCTCTCCTTGTCTACTGGTTCATTCCCTACTGCCTACAAACATGCCCTCATCTCCTCCATCCTCAAAAAACCCTCACTTGAACATTCCATCCCCACCAAATGTCATCCTATATATCTTTTGCCCTTTGTAGCTAAACTCCTTTAAAAGGTTGTCTACATCACGATAGAAAAGGCTATCTACATCCAGAGAAAGAATTATGGAGTCTGAATGCAGATTGAAGCAAACTACTTTCTCTCTCTCTTTTTCATTTTGCTTTGTTTTGTTTCTTTTTTCTTGTGGTTCATTCCATTTGTTATCATCCTCCGTTATAATCCTTTTATCAAGGTTTAGCAATTAAACTAATGTTTAATGTGAAGGTATATGTAGAACCTATACCAAATTGCATGCCACCATGGGGGGTTGGGGGGAGGAGATGGAGGGGGAAAAATTTGGAACTCAGGGGATTGTGGAACTGAATGTTGTAAACTAAAAGTAAATAAATTTAAAAGAAGAAATTTTTTAAAAAGAAGTTCTTTTACCCAATTGATTTGTTCTTTTAGTAAAAAGAAAACCAATAGTATTTTTTTTAAGTTGTCTACAATGGATGCTTCCACTTTCTCTCTTTTGACTCTCTTCTTAATCCCTTTCAATTCTGCTTCTGACCTTAGTATTCTACCAAAACTGCTCTCTCCAAAGTTATCAATCAAGTCCAATGGCCTTTCTCCATCATTATTCTCCTTGACCTCTCTGTAGACTTTGATTGTCAATCATTCTCTCCCCTTTGATACTCTCTCCTCTCAAGGTTTTCAGGACACCACTTGCTCCTGGTTTTCTCCTATTTGACCACACCTTCTGTCTTCTTTGCTGAATCCTCTTCCATATCACATCCTATAGTCATAGAGACACCTATAATCATAGGTGTCTCCCAGGTCTCTCTTCTCTTTTCCATCCACTACTTCACTTCATGTTCTCCTCAGCTCCCGTGGATTTAATTATGAATTCTATGCAGATGATTCTCAAATCTACCTGCCCCAATCTCTCTGCTGACCTCCAGTCTCTCATCTCCACTGCCTTTCAGGGGTCTCAGACTGGATGTTCAGCAGACATCTTAAACTCAGTATGTCCAAAATGGAACTCATTATTTTACCTATTACTATAGAAGGCAATACCATTTCTCCAGTTCAGACTTATAACCTAGGAATCATTCTACAATCCTCACTATCTCTTACCCGGCCATATTCAATCTTTTTTTTTAATATTTCTTCTTTTCAATATTTTTAATTTTATGTTTAATTTTAGTTTGCAACATTCATTTCCACAAGATTTTGAGTTGCAAATTTTCTCCCCATCTTTCTCCTACCCACTACCCCAGAACAGCAATCCCACTGAATACCCCCTCCCCCCAATCTGCTCTCTCCTATATCCTCCCTCCTTCCCCTTCCACCTTTCCAGTAGGGTAAGGTGGATCTCCATACCCCAGTGCCTGTATATCTTATTTCCCAGTTGCATGTAAAAAATACATATAAATATATGTATTTATACATATAAACATTTGATTTTAAAACTTTGAATTCCAGATTCTTTCCCTTCTTCCCTCATCATCCAACCTTACTGGGAAGATAAGCAATTCAATATAGGTTGTACATGTGTAGTTACTACACAAAACATTTCCATAATGGATATATTGTGAAAGACTGACTATATTTCCCTCCATCCTATCCCACCCCCCACTTGTTCTATTTTCTACTTTGACCCTGTTCGTTTTCAAAAGTGTGTGCTTCTAACTACCCTCCCCCCCAATCTGCCCTCCCTTCTATCATCCCCCCTTATCCCCTTTCCCCATACATTCACATAGGGTAAGATACTCAATTTAGTGTGTTTGTTATTCCCTCCTTAAGCCACATTCAATGACAGTAAGTTTGACCCATTCCCTTTTGCTTTCCTGTTCTTCCACTCCATTGTAACAGTTTTACCTTGCCTCTTTTATACAAGATAATTTACCCTATTCTGTCTCTCATTATATTTACCTATAATTTACCCTATCTCCTCTCATTATATTCCTCTCTCACCTCTTAATTTTTTTTTTAAATATCCCTTCCTATTCAGTTGATCCTGTGCCCTCTATGTATACCTGTTCACATATATACACACACTCACATATGCATCCATACACACATATACCTTCCTATATAGACATATATATGTATGTATACATATATACACATTTATATTCCCTTCAACAATTCTCATACTGAGAAAAGTTTCCTAAGGTACAATTATCATTTTTCCATGTAAGAATATAAATAGTTCGACTTTGATGAATTCTTTATGATTTCTTTTCCCTGTTTACCTTCTCATGCTTCTCTTGCTTCTTGTATTTGAATGTCAAATTTTCTATTTAACTCTGGGTATTTCATCAAGAATGCTTGAAAGTCCTCCACTTCATTGAATGACCATATTTTCCCCTGAAACAGGATACTCAGTTTTGCTGGGTAGGTGATTCTTGGTTTTAATCCTAGCTGCTTTGACCTCTGGAATATCATATTCCAAGCCCTCCAATCCCTTAATGTAGAAGCTGCTAGATCCTGTTTTATCCTGATCATGTTTCCACAATATTAGAATTATTTCTTCTTTACTGCTTGTAATATTTTCTCCTTGATCTGGGAACTCCTGGACCCAGCTATAATATTCCTAGGAGTTTTCTTTTGTGGATCTTTTTCAAGAGGTGATCAGTGAATTCTTTCAATTTCTATTTGCCCTCTGGTTCAGGGCAATTTTCCTTGAGAATTTTGTGAAGGATGATTTCTAGGTTCTTTCTTTGATCATGGTTTTCAGGTAGTCTAATGATTTTAAAATTACCTCTCCTGGCTCTATTTTCCAGGTCAGTGTTTTTTCCAGTGAGATATTTCACATTGCCTTCTAATTTTTCATTTGTTTGGATCTTTTTAATTGTATCTTGATTACTCATAAAGTTCCATTTTCTCCAATCTAATTCTGAAGGAATTATTCTCTTCAGCGAGCTTCTGAAATTCTTTTTCCATCTGGCAAATTTGGCTTTTTAAGGAATTCTTCTCCTCATTGGCTTTTTGGGCTTTTTTGCCATTTGAGTTAGTATATTTTTTAAAGTGTTATTTTCTTCAGTCAGGTTGTTGACTCTCTTTTCATGATTTTTTTTGTGTCATTCTCATTTCTCTTCCCAATTTTTCTTCCACTTCTCTTACTTGGTTTTCAAAATCCTCCTTGAGCTCCTCTCTGGCTTGTAACCAATTCATATTTTTCTTGTAAACTTTTGGTACAGGAGTTCTGGCTTTGTCATCTTCTTCCCTTTCCATGCTTTGATCCTTTTTATCCCCCAAAAAGGGATCTAAGGTTTGACTGCTGTGCTTGCTTTGCATCCTTTGCTTGCTCATGGTGCCACTCAATTACTTGAATTTTGAGCTTTTTGCCACAGTAGAACTCTGCTTCCAAAGAGGAGAGCTGTGTCCCAAATCACTGGGGTTTTCTCAGCTGCTGGAGCTATTAGTTGGGTGCCCTCTCTAAACCCTCCACAAGTTTTGGCACCTAGTCACACACCCCAGGACCTCCACCCAAGACAGCAATCCAGATCCAAGCAGGTTAAAGCAAAAGCAATTACCCCCTCAGAACGGTCACTTGGTCCCCCTATGATCTACAAGCCAGGAGTTCTGAAGCAGACATGTGGTAAAGATTGCATGGCCGCAACACCTTTGCTGCTTCTCACCTTCTCACCCTGGGGGCAAAGGCCAGACCACACTATTGGTCTCCCTGTTCCCATAAAGTCCACACTGACCTTTTACTTTGCCTTTGGCATTTATGGATTGATAATTCTGAAAACCTCCACTGGTGATCCACTCTCCCAAGGTCGGCTCCAGCCTCTGCTGGTTGGGTCTGCCCTAAGGCTAACACTGCAGGCTCACACTGGGCTGGGGTTGGCAGCCAGTGTGCTGCTATGGACCCTTCCTGCCAGCCTGCCAGGCTGCCTTCAGGGGGAGATTTGTTTCTCTCTGTCACTTTGTGGGTTCTGTAGCTCTAAAGTTTGTTTAGAGTCATATTTTATAGGTATTTCAGGTGGTTATGGGGGGAGCTCATGGAGTTTTCCTGCTTCTATGCCACAATCTTGGCTCCACCCCTCTCATTCCTTACACCTGGATTATTATAATGGCCTGCTAGTGGCTCTATCTGCCTCAAGTCCCTTCTCATTCTATTCTATCCTCCAGTTACTCAAGTGATTTCCCTAAAGCTCAGGTCTGATCATGTCACTTCGCTCTCTCCTCAACAAACTCCACTGGTTCCCTCTTGCCTCCAGCATTAAGTACATAATGCTCTCTTTGGCATTCAAAGCCTACCCTTCATAACCTAGCTCCCTCTTACCTTTCCAGTCTTGACATACCTTAGTCCATGACATGTGCTCTTCAATCCAGTGATGCTGGCCTCCTGGCTGCTCCACAAACAAGACACTCCAGCTCTGGGCATTCTCTCTGACTGTCCTCCATGGCTGGAATGCTCTCCCTTCTCTGCTCTGACTACTGACCTCCCTGTTTCCTGTTAAGTCCCAACTAAAATCCCAAATTTTACTGGAAGCTTTCCCTGGCCCCTCTTAATTACAGTGCCTTCCTTCTGTTAATTATTTCCTATTCATATTTTATGTAGTTTACTTTGTATATATTCATTTAAATGTTGTCTTCCTTATTAGATTGTAACCTCCTGGAGGGCACGGACTGTCCTTTGCCTCTTTTTGCATGCCAACTGGTTAGCAAAGTTCTTAGCTTATATCAGGTACTTAATAAATGTTTATTGATTGAATATATGGCACCCCACTACTTTACTGAGCAAGCCATCTCTTATAACAAAAAATAAAAATGAAAGAAAAAAAACAAATAGCTCATCAAAATGAGCCAGTGCATTGAAAATAGTACAAGCAGTGCCCCTGCCTCTGTAAAAGAGGGAAAGAAGTATTTTTTCATCTCTTTTCTGGGGACCAATTTTGGTCATTATACTATATCACATTCAGTTTCATTTTTTCTGTGGTTCTTTCCATTTATATAATTTATCATTCATTTATATAGAACTTGAAAATCAGTAAGACAAGAGGCTAAGACTACCAGTCTCAGTTTATCTTGAACTTGAAGGTACTGAATTACTAAACTAGCTCTGTATACAATTCCACATCCTAAATGTTTACAATCGAAACCATTTATTTAAAAATCATTAAAGAGTGTTAAATTCTGTTATATTTGTTGAAATGAATGTAGTAATTATGCATATTGTTTTCATGGTTCTTCTTACTTCACCTTGCATTAGCTTATATAAGTCTTCCCAAGTGTATTGGGCTGAGACTGATGTAAACCAGTCTGGGGTAACAAATTTGGAAATAGTGTGAAATAAGACACTCATAGACTATTAAAAGATTAACAAAAGGAGGTTTACTTAGCTATGGCATAAAAAAGATGTTCAACATGAATAACAAATTTAGCTCAAGTAGATTCAGCCTCCCTCATTTCCATGCAGAAATTCATCTCATCAGAAGGGCAAGGTATGGTAACTTGGGTAGCCAAGGGATCTCCACCAAATCTGAAGGGACCCATGGATGGCCCTTTTATGCCCATGAGGTGCCTAGAGAGCTGCCTCAACTACCTGAGCCTTAAAACCCTGAACCTATTAAATCTGGAGGATAGTTTCAATACGTTTTAAGGAAAAACTAGACTGACCTTGACCAGATAGGGTCTTAGGAAAACCTACCCCAGCCTTAGTGAGAGACTGATAATATTGTTATATTAGATAATATTTCTTCTTACTCATATTTCTTTAAATTCATTTCTTAAAACATAGCAATATTTCCATTACATTTAGATACAACTATTTTATCCATTCTCCAAATGATAGGCATCTACTCTGAGTTCTTTGCTATCATGAAAAGTACTATGACATATTTTGAAATGTCACAGATAAAGGAGTCCTATAAGGTATGAAGAAGCAGCTAGATGAAGCAGTGGATAAAGCACCAGTCCTGGAGGCAGCAAGACCTGAGTTCAAATATAGGCTCAGACACTTCCTAGCTGTGTGAACCTAGACAAGTCACTTAATTATGTTTGCCTTAGTTTCCTCATCTATAAAATGTGCTGGAGAAGGAAATAGCAAACTACTCCAGTATCTTTGTCAAGAAAATTCTAAAATGGGGTCACGAAGAGTTGGACACAACTGAACAACATTTGGTATAACAGAAATAGAATGTAAAGGGAACACTCTGTCCCTCAGAAGGCAATTCAGATATTTACCTTGCCCTGTATATTTTACCTTTTTATGGGCAAAGTGGGTAGAGAGCACATCAAGGACCCAGTACTCTTGGGACATTCTAAAAATGATCAATATCTTGAAGAAATACAACATCTGGACTCTGATACAACTTCAGAGTTTGTTTTGTTACTCCCACTTCCAACTTCCCAACATGAAATTGAATAGATCCTGAGGCATTTCCCAGCTAAAGATTTATCTTTAGGGTGACAGGATCATTGATTTAGAGCTGGAAGAGATGGTAGAGGTCATCTCATCCAACCTTCACCTTTTATATGTGATGAAAACAAGGTCCATAGATGCTTAGTGACTTCCCCATGTGAACCCAGGCTTTCTGTCCCCAAATCCAGTGTTCTTTCCACTATATCACATTGTCTTTCTTTGTTCTTGTTTCATAACAAGGAATGGCGAGTTTAAAAGTATTGAAAAGGAAGTAGCTCTTACCATGACAAGTTTTGAGGATTAACTCCTGAAAATACTGAATGTTGGTTGTTCCCATGGATTATTGCTTACAAAAATATATGTAGCTGAATAGACACTATACTCTTTTTTTAATAACTCACTTGTTTTTGTTGTTGAGTCATTTTCAATCATGTCCAACTCTTCATGACCCCATTTGGAGTTTTACTGACAAAGATACCAGAGTAGTTTGCCATTTCCTCCTTCAGCTAATTTAATAGATGAGGAAAATGAGGCAAACAGGGTTAAGTGATTTGCCCAGTCACAGAACTAGGAAGTGTCTGAGGTCAAATTTGAACTTGGGTCTCCCTATCTACTATATCACCTACCTGCCCTAATGTCAATTTTAGTAAAAGCTAAATATAACTTTATACTTATAAATTACTCATCATCTTTCAATGGCTCCCTTACTGAATAAAGTCTTTAGTCTGGCATTCAAGGTTCTCCATGATTTGGCTACCAACCTTCCTTCCTACTCAGGTCTTCTATTACTCCATCTTATCTATCCAAAATTCCAGACAAACTGGCCTAAATGCTATTCTCTGAGGACGCCCTGAGCTTTTTATCTTCCACATCCTTTTTTATCTTCCATATCCTTACTCATGCCATTTCCCCTGCCTAGAATGCTCTTCTTCCTCACTGACAAACATATGCACAAACATGAACAGACACGTCTAGTTCTTACCTGTCTTTCAAGATCTGTCTCTGAAATCATCCTAGATTTCCCAGTGAAAAGTGGCCTCCTTCTCCTCTGAACTCCTGTAGAATTTTTTATGTCCCTCTTTTACACTAAATACTACCTTCTCCCTCATTTCATGGTTATTTGTCTTCATCACAGTTTCATTAAAATATGAATTCCTCCAGTAGAATGTAAGTTTCTTGAGGGTAGGTGCTATTTCATTTTTTTCCCTTTAGATTCAGTAGGTACATATTAGGCATAAATGATTGTGGACCCATGCTTAGTAGCATGATGTTTTCAGTCATGTTGTAAAATGCTTTCAATGAGGATGAACACGGCATCAAGATCAGCTACCACACTGGTGGTAAATTCTTCAACCTGAAAAGGCTACAAGCCAAGACCAAAGTGGAGGGAGTGTTGGTGCATGATTTTCTGTTTGTGGATGATTGTGCACTCAGTGCAGCTTCTGAAGTTGAAATGCAAAAAAGTATGGATCAGTTCTCTGCTGCGTGTGCCAATTTTGGCCTAACAATTAGCACCAAGAAAACACAGGTGCTCCATCAGCCACCACCATACCATGCATATGTGGAACCATCAGTTACAGGAAATGGAGGAGTTTTGAATGCTGTGGATATCTCAGTAGTGTTCTTTCCAGGGATGTACGTTGATAATGAGGTTGATGGATGCATTTTCAGAGCTAGCTCAGTGTCTGGGAGGCTCTGAAGGAAAGTATGGGAGAGAAGAGGTATTAGACTGACTACCAGACTGAAGGTCTACAGAGTCTTTGTATTGACCTCATTGTTGGATGCCTGTGAAACCTAGACAGTCTACCAGCACCATGCCAGGAAACTGAATCACTTCCATTTCAATTGTCTTAGGAAGATTCTGAAGATCACCTAGCAAGATAAGATACCAGATATCGAGGTCCTTACTCAAACTATACTACCAAGCATTTATTCTGCTTTAGAGAGTGCAACTCCAATGGGTGGGCCACATTGCTCAAATGCAAAACCTACACTAGCCAAAAAGACTCACGCAGGGCAAGCATTCACATGGTGGTCAGAAGAAGTGATACAAGCACACTCTCATGGTCTCTCTTCAGAACTTTGGAATTGATTGTGTGACATGGGAGACACTGGCACAGGACTGCTCGGCATGGTGTGCCTACATCAGAGAAGGTGATGTGCTCTTTGAGCAAAGCAGAATTGAAACAACTCAAAGGAAATACAGGATGTACAAATTTGGAGTATCCACCCCATGTTCAAAAGGACTATTTGTGCCCAACTTGTGGTAGAGCATTCTGAGCTTGTATTGGTCTGATTAGACACAGTTGGACACATTGAAACTTGACTCTAGCATAGTGATGTCACTTTGGTCCTCTTTGAGAATAAAGGACAACCAACCAACCAACATTCCCTGAGGGTAGAGACTGGTTAGGTTACCAATGATTAAACATTTTAAAATGTGATTATAATAATAGATTCAGAAAAAGCTTTTAATAAAATACAATACCCATTTCTACTAAAAAAGAAACTAGGGGGGTGGCTAGGTGGTGCAGTGAGTAGAGCATCGGCCCTGGAGTCAGAAGGACCTGAGTTCAGATCCGGCCTCAGACACTTAATGCATACACAAACAAAAACCTAGCCGTGTGACCTTGGGCAAGTTACTTAACCCCAATTGCCCTCCAAAAAAAAAAAAAAAGAAACTAGAAAACATAGGAATAAATAGACTTTCCTTAAAATGATAGTTTATATATCTAAAACCAAGAACTGTCATATATAATGGAGATAAACTAGAACCTTTTTTTAATAAAATCAGGGCTGAAATAAGGATGTCCATTATCACTACTTCTATTTGATATAGTATTAGAAATCCTGGCTATAGCAAGAAGATAAGAAAAGAAATTGAGGGAATAAATATATAGTAAAGAAGAAACAAAATTATCAGTTTTGCAACTAATATGATAGCATACATAAAGAACCTTAAAAAGTTGAATAAAAATTCATTGAAACAACGAATAATTTCAGCAAACTTGTAGGATATCTAATAAATCCACACAAATCATCAGGTTTCTGCTAAAACTTAAAACTGTGGCGATGAAACTCAGCATACCTTGAAGTGATACTTAGCAAAGCTGCCATTTTGTGAATTAAACAAGGCATCACATTAGCACAGGAACTTCCAACAATCTCCCCAAAGTGCATAGCCCATGGGTCTCTAGAGTGTGTGGGTAGAATAGTCCTGCAAATGAGACATTACTGCCTCAATGGATTTAATGGTGCTTTTTAAATGTGGATAATTATAGGACTGCTCTAAACAAGTGCATCAGTGGCTCACTGCTCCCAGGCCACATGGCACTGCAAGCCACATAGAGCAGCAATGTTTAGGTTATGGTAACATTATTAAATGTGCTCTCTCCTTTTATTAGGCATCTTAATAACCTTTAAGTTGTACCCAGGAGAGATGGTGCAGAAAAGAAATTCTGGCCAACCTAATTTGTATTTGAAAATACCCCATAGGCCCACGGAACAAGATTCAGATGAATTTCACACACACACAAAGGGCTATACAAAGCAAGTGGACAAGTGTTTCCATGTTGTACTATATCGTGTGGTCCAGAAAAGTTTCCCCTTTCTACCATCCTCCCTTGACACTGAATCTCTTATTAACTATTTGCTGGAGAAGATGGCCAATAGTGAGACCTTAGGTGAAAAACTCCCTTCATGAGAAGGGAAATGAACATTTCCAATCAATAGTTGAAAACGAGGATGCAAGTCATTTCCTGGGCTAAGACAAGAAAACCCACAACCACAAAGAGTCATTTATTCACTGACAAACTGACTTGTCTGCAGTTCTGTGGATGACTGGGGGCCAAAGAGGATAGAAATAGAAATTCAAAACGAGGGCTTCCAGGCCACTAGAAATGGCCACTTGATCAGACCCCAGTGTGTCTGTGCTGTTGCTGTTCTAACCTTCAGCAACATTTGTTAGCTGGAGCCATCTTCAATGTCCTCCCTTCTAAAGTCAAGAACCCAACCCTAAAGCTTCAGCCCTTTCAGGCTCTTGGCCACTCCCACCATGAAAGCAGGCAGGGTTTAATCCATGGCAGTCCCAGGTGTGGAAAGATGATATTGAATATTTCATTCTTGGCATGATGGGAAGTGGAAGTCCCTAGAGAGGCTCTGGCTGCCTCTTTCATGAGAGGTCTTTCCAGGAATCCATCAGGTAGCAATGGGACTGGCAGTAATGACAGCCACTTGGGTCTTCCCTTCCCAGTGGGAGGGCACGCAGCCTTAATGCGCACCAGAGCTCTACGGCCTCCGACGACTTTTGTTCTAAAAATTAATTTTTAAAATGTCTCCTAATTGCAAAGGTTTCTTGTCATCTCTTTGGTTTCATTGTTAGACTCTTCAATGTGTTTGTCACTTTTTTCCCCCTTTAAAAAAAAAAGAGCCAAAGGAAAGAAAAAGATCTTGAAAGGGAAAATCATTTAAAGCAGTTTTCTTCTCTCCAGAAAATTACCTGCTTTGGCTTCAATTTTTTTTTTAACTCTTCTCAATCTTTAATAGCTAGCAAGGCAGATAGTAAGTGTTAGAATGGACGTGGGGGTGGGGAACACAAGTCCATTATCTTGGTAGGAAATTGCATGGATTGTGTTGGTAAGTAAATACCATTTATTAAGAATTTTAGTGTTAAAATGAAAGAGAGACTATTTTTCCTTAAAAATTAAGTGTTTTGAAAAACTGGATTAGGCTCCCCCCCCTTGGCTGATCACAAAATTGAAAACAGATGGCATTAACCAAAGACATAAAACTCAGAGAAAGTAAGCAAGGTCAGCTACAGAGCATTAGACAGGCAAGATGACTGTGAATATTGCCCTCTCACCCCTAGAAGTCCCTCATTCAAATATTGACTTATAGTTCTGTATGTCAGGTGGGAGGGAGACTGTGGAATTAACTTGGTTCTCCTACTTGACCTAAGAGGTCTCCCCTGTTTCCTTCATAGGATCACAGAAACACAGATTTAGAGTTCTAAGGAATCTCGGGGGTCATCTAGTACATCTTCATTTTACAACTGAGGAAACCGAGGCTCAAATACGTAAAGTGGCTTGATCAAACTCTCACTTAGAGTAAATAATAGAGCTGGGCTCTGAACCAAGGTCTTCCCTTCCTACTGCACCATACTGCCTCCTACCTTACCAAACCCTAGGCACCCTGGGTCTGAAGTCAAAACACCTGAATCCAAACCCTAACTCACTTACTCTCTAGAGGTGTGAGTGGATTTGTCTAGCTGACTTTCCCTAGATGCCTCATCCAGCCACAAATAGATGACTCTGTGATCCTTCTCTGATTGCCCCAGCTCTCCTTATGAACACCTAGAATAGTTGCCCCAGATTTGGCACATAAGTTCTTTGTGCTAAAGAGTACAAAGTTCTGGGTATTGTGAGTCACCTACCCAAATAGAGTGTAAGTGCCTGGAGGACAGGGAGGAGCCAGAATTGGTTTTCTGCTGAAGAAAGGATTTGAGTTGAGTCTTAAAGGAAGTCAGAAGTAAAGCATGGGGCTGAGGGAATAAAGGAGATCATTCCAAGAATGGGACACAGTGAAAAGGCATAGAGTTTAGAGATGTATATTGTGCAAGGGACAACAAGGAGGCTGGTATGGCTGGATAATACTGGGGAATTGTATTTCTTTATATCCCTCACAGTGTAGCCTAGACAAAGAAGATACACTTAAGGAGAATCTGTTAAAATCAATTGAATGGACTTTATTTTCTCTTTCAGGCCCTCTTGCTGAGGAGTTGGTATTTGGGGATTTCTACTGGTAGATGCCTAAAAATGCTAAGGGCAGGGTAAAAGTATTTGATAGTTGAGAAAGGGGAGGTTTCACATAAATAACAAGAATGACAATAAATAATAATGCCTTTCATCCATATAGCACATCATACATTTCACAGAGCTTTCACATGCATCATCCACGGTTCACCAATTACCCAACTGTTTTCCAGGTTTTGCTTTTCCCACACACTAAAACTATCTATAAATTCAGAGTCAAGAATCCCACCCTTTAAAGATGTGGGTCACATGTAAGCTGAGGCAATTTTGCCATTGAGTCAAATCACTGTGTACATAGTGATACACAAAAGAGCAACTTTTCACACAAACAGAGTAGGTGGTCACCCATATGGTATAATTTTTATAGGGCATGATAAGGAGTGTTGACTCCTAAACTACCTCCCTGGCCAGTTCTTTGCTTGAAATTCCTTCCAAAGTCTTCCATTCCAAAACACTTTAAAATGAACCCTGAGGTGGATTTAAATGCATCCTAGGGCATGAACAAATGATACTGACCTTTTATGTGGGTGAGAGAATAAATTTGGAGAACAGAGAGAGCACTGAGCATTTGAAGAGAAGAGGGGTGAGCCTCTGGAGGCAATAAAAAGAAAGTGAAAGGACAAGGGGGGAGGGGCTCTGAAGACAAATTCCCCCTTCTTCCCAGTGTTGCTGGTTTCCCAAACTGTGTAACAACTGACCTGGTATCTTCTGGGATCAGGGGAGAGTTATGCTTCATGCATTACCTTAATACTTTCTGCATACTTCTGAAAAGTCAATGACAAAAAAGAAAATGGGAGGGTTTTGCTAATTGCATTATTTTCTAAAGTTTTTTTTTTTTTTAGCTTTAGTTCTAGTCTATTCATTTAGTTCTAGTCTATTCTTCTGTGCTAAGAGGTCCAGACACCCTATGTCAGGGCATATCATACCTCAGATATGGCTTCAAGGCTGCATGCACATAGCACCAAGACCAATGGAGGGGGGGTCATCTATCTAGTTCCTTGGATTGGTGAAGCCTACCAAACTGCGTAATTACAACCAGAGGTTGTGGCTGCTTCCATGAGTAGAAATAACCACAGCACGAAGAGCTATGTGGATACAGCCCTCAACATAAAGGTGATGAAGGGCTGTTTTGAAAGTCTTGACTCAGAACCATTTAGAAAACACTGCTGGCAAGGGAGTCGTCATGCACATAGTCAATGAAATATTACCCCTAATTGAGTGGGCCATTTGAGACTGCAACCAAAAGCATGTCCGAGGAGTCAACACTCCCCTTTACAGCTCCCTGAGCCCCACCTGGGTTCATATCCATTTAAAAGGGGAGAAAATACCACTTTCATCACTTAAGTGTAAATGAATCAGAACTATGATATGGATATGGTAGCAATCAGCTTCACCTAATGATGGATCAGCTGCAGAGAGAGGAGGAAGATTCATTCCAGATGTTGCATTCCTGTAGCACTCCTGGATCATCAATTCAAGATTACCCAGACTTCCCTACTGCTCATCAAACACCCACAATGAGAAGGCTGGTCAGTAATTCAGTCACAAAGGGGCAAGAGAACTGCTCTCCAGGCAGAAAGGGTGACATTTAAAGTGTCGAATCTGATTTGGTTGCTCAGAGGTAAAAACAGATGTGGGTGGACTATCTCTGATTCAGTCTTCATAGCAGAAGTAGCCCAGTTAAGGGTCCACAAGAGGGATGTAACACATGGGGAAACTAGTTCCACCCAAAGGTATCTTAACAGTCTGGTCACCCTTGAACATGACTTCTCTATATGATCTTAGTCCTTCACAACAATAGTCACTGAAGAAGTGGACTCCAAACTTATCACCCTGCAAGTCCCCTCCATAAATTCTCTGCTCTAGCTGGACTGAGCTATCTTAATACTGTCAAATGACCATTCCATGCCCACTTTCATACCTTCCTCATTGTATTTCCCACCCTTCTTGAAATTCATTCCACACTTTTTCCAAGTTTCTTTGAATATTCAACATCCTCCAAGTTCAAGTTTTAAAGGCAAGTGTGGTGCAGTGTAAAGCATACTGCATTAGGGAGTCAGAGGACCTGGGTTGGAATCCCAGCTCTTCTTACTAGTTGTGAGACCTTGGGTCCCTTAATCTCCCTGGGCATTAATTTCTCATCCATAAAATAAAGGGCTGAACTAGATGGTCACTAAAATTACTTCTAGTGCTAACTCTATGGTCCTGTTATCTTCTGTGAGGACTTCCCTGACCACTTGAAACCCCCGTGATTTCTCATGTCTCTGGCTGGACTGGCTAGCCTCTAAGGTGCCTTTAATCTCTACAGCTGTGATCCTACACTATTAATCCTATTGATTAATGTTAATGACTAACATTTATATACCACTGTAAGATTTTCAAAACATTTTACATACATTTTCTTTTTTTGTGTTCTAGAGTCATTTCAGTCATGTCTGACTCTCAGTGACCCCATTTGGAGTTTTCTTAGCAAAGATACTGGAGAGTTTTGCCATTTTCTTTTCCAGCTCATTTTACAGATAAGGAAACTGAGGAAAACAGAGTTAAGTGATTTGCCCAGGGTCACACAGCCAGACCGAGACCAGATCTGAATTCATGAAGATGAGTCTTCCTGACTCCAACCAACCGCTGTGTCACCTAATTGACCTATAAATTTTCCTACTTTTTTTTTTTTTTTTGCTTTTTGGAGGACAAGTGGGGTTAAATGACTTGCCCAAGGTCACACAGCTAGTTTTAGTGTTAAGTGTCTGAGGTCATATTTGAACTCAGGTCCTCCTTACTCCAGGGCCAGTGCTCTATTCACTGTGTCCCCTAGCCACCCCTAAATTTTCTTGCTTTGTCAATTAGATTTTGAACTCCTTGAGAGAAGGGACTGGCATTTTTGTTTTGTTTTATTTTGTTTTGTTTTACCTGTCTTTGAATTCCTAGTGCTTAGCAGAGTTCCTGGCACATAGTAAGCCCTAGATAAATGCTTACTGACTTGACTTGAGCCTTATAATAACTCAGAGAGGTAGTACAGGTATTATGATCCTTCTTTTAGAGACGAAGAAAATAAGACTCACTGACATTATATAACTTGCCTGGAGTTATACACTAGTAAATATCACAAGCAAAATTCAAACCCAAGTCATTTGAGTGCAGTAGAAAGAGCCCTGGTTTTGGAGTTGGAGGAACTACATTCAAATTTCAGCCCTGCTATTTGCAACCTGTATGACACTGGGAGACTCCCTTCTTGTCTCTGGCCCTCTGTTTCCTCATCTGGAAAGTAAGGATGTTGGACTAGATTGCCTCTAAAGTCTCTTACAATTCTAAACCTATGAGCTTCTGTTCCTATAACGTCAACTGAGGATAGACAAAGAGAAAGGCCCCCTTCCTGTGTCTGCCATTTGTAATCAAATGACAACTGTAAAACCCACTGAGTGCAACCGGGCTGAGTATTGGGTGGGTGGTTCAGATGGCCCTACACACTTAAACGCATTTCTCTTTGAAATTCCCTGTGGTACATTAATTTTTACTGATAGCTAATGGCTGTTCCCCTGTCTCTAAGGCAACTGGTCCTGACAGTATTACGTTGAAAGATATCAGAACAGGAGCTTCCTATGTATCAATGATGTTTGGAAAGGAAACGATCCCTCTGCTATTACTTTCATATTATAAATTTCTGTTTACCCAAAAAAAGAAAGCCAGACATTCTATATTGCCTTAGATAATACTGTCATATATGTATAGCACTTATAGTTCTTCAAGTAACTCCATACACATTTTTATATTTCACACTCACAACAGCTCCCTGTGAGGTAAGGCAAGGCAGGGTGAGTCCAGAAATCACTTAATAGATAAGGAAATCAAGGCTAGAAGAGATTAAGTAATTTGCCCACAGCCACACAACTGTCTGGTAGTTCAGCAGGGGCTACAATCTGTAATGCAGTGGAAAGATCTCTGAACCTGAAATTAGACAACCTGGCTTTTAGTCTGGCCTCTGATGTGTGCTTGTCATGTGACCTTAAGCACTTTGCTTAATCTCACTGTGCCTGTTTCATCTTCTATAAAGAGAGGAGCTTCAACTAAATGATCCCTAAGTCCCAACCAAATATCTAAGACCATAACATGCAGAATAGGCTCCAATCTGCTTTGAAGAGGGAGTTTCCTCACAGGAATTCCCTATAATAATGAAATCACAGGCCCAGGCAGGGAAAAAAAAATTAGTGTCCAGGCCTACAAAGGAGAGAGCCCTAATCTGGTCTGGCTCTATGGATGACTGTGTTCTCGCTCTAACCTCTATGACTCTAAAAGCTTGTGATATATCAAACGGTGACAAGACTTGCAGTACCTACCTTTGCCAGGCCTATTGCAGGAAAGGTCTTGGTAAGTAACTGAACAAGTGTGTTGTCAAGTTGTTTCAGTCATACCCAATTCTCCATGACCCTATTTGGGATTTTCTTGGCAAAGACACGGGTGTGGTTTCCCATTTCCTTCTCCAGATCATTTTACAGATGAGGAAACTGAGGCAAACAGGATTAAGTGACTTGCCCAGGGTCACACAACTAGTGAGGGCATGAGGCAGGATTTGAACTCACAAAGATGATTCTTCCTAATTCCAAGCCCGGCACTCTTGTATAAGTGTATCTTTAGCTTTTAAAGTTCTTCAGTCTGTCTCCTCCTCCTTTCCAGTCTTTATAGGTTTTGCTCTGCAATCCAGTGACACTTGTCTCCTTGCTATTCCTAACACAAGACAATCCACCTCTTACTGGCTGTTCCCCACGTCTGGAACTTTCTCCTCAAATCCCCTAACTTCCCTGACTTCCTTCAAGTCTCAGATAAAATCCTATCTTCTACTAGAAGCTTTTCTCAGTCCTCCTTAATCTTGATGCCTTCCCTCTATTGATTACTACCAATTTATCCTCTATTTGTCTTGTACAGAGTTGTTTTTCTGTTATCTCCTCCAGTAGACTGTAAATTCTTTGACGGCAGGGTTGGACTGTTACCTTTCTTTCTTGTAATCTTCCCAGTCCTTAGCACCATGTCTGGCACACAGTAGGTGTTTAACAAATGCTTGCTGACTGACTATATTCTTACTTGCCACTGTCTTCTCTTTCTTCTAGCCAGTCTCAAATACAAATCAAATGTTTATTTTTAGTTTATACTTATGACCCACCTTGTACTACTACTCAAACTTTCATAGTATCAGAGATTAGACCTGAAAGGGACCTCAGAGCAAACCCCCATCTTTCACTCTTCAAAGGACATGAGACAACATGATGATGGGAAAAGGAGCAGAACGGAGCCAGAAGGAAGGACCTAGTTTGAAGCCGGCTTCTGACCAGGAACAAGTCACTTACCTTTTCTGAGCCAGTCTCCTCAGATTTAAAAGGGAGCCAGAGAAACTGCATAATGCAGTGGAAAGAACATTGTTTTTATAATACGTGGCTTTAGAATCAAATTCTAGTTCTGTTATTTACTTACGACCTGGGTGACCTTGTGCAAGTGACTTCACCTTCCTGGGCTTCCGTTTTCCCTGTGTATGAAATGAAGGGTTGGACCAGATGACCTCTAAGTCCCCTTCTAGCTAGGATCCCATGAATACCTATATCAATTGTCATAGGGTCACTATGTGAGTCAAAAAAAGAGAATGTAAGAAGTGCTTTGCAAACCTTAGAGCTCTGTATAAATGTCAGTTGTTATTTTACAGTGAAAGGCAGAGGCTCCAAAGCATGTCCTTGCATAGCATCCCAAGCACTGGCTGGGGAGCACTGGCTTCCTTTCTCCCATCTGCCCTGTCAATCTGGATTGAATATTCTGAGCATGGAACTGCCCCTGACGGCCATGGGAGTTTCCTTCTGGAACTTGAACAGAATATGCAATTGAGATCTGCAGTGCAGAAATGACATCTGAAGCAGTGATTGGAGAAGAGGGATTTGCCTTTGGAATATCCAAAATGTTTCAATCAAGCAAGTTTGCATTCAGCCAAAAAGCCTATGGAGAAGAAAAGTGCACATAACAGGAATCTGTCAGGGCTAGTCTTCTGTTCCAGAATCATCCTGGACACACACACACACACACACACACACACACACGGGTGAGCCCTAGATTGGCTCCACATCATGTGAGAAAATACTTCTCACTGAAGGCTACCCAATGGGAGCACCCATGTGTGCACAGATTGACTGCCAGCAGGCAGCCTGTCATTCCTTGCTCAGACCTAGAGATGCATCAAGGAATGTCAGAGGCCATGAACCTCCTTCTTCTCTTTGGCCCCTCCAGTCCTCCAGCCAAACCAACTCCTGGGAAAGATGACAAAAATTATTAGCTTCTGAAGTAGAAACGTATCCCCACCAAAACAAAAACAGTTCCAAGCTTGACTATCAGAGGGAAAGGAAGGGCAGCAAGAGGGGAGACAGACAAAAAGAAAGAGATAAAGTCAGAGATGTAGAGGGTTCAGATAAAGCCAATTATTGTGGCACTTTCTTGCTGAGTATGAATGGTGGGCTGAGGAACAATTGAAATAAGGCAGTCCAGTGATAATCTAGGTAACAAACTAATGGCCTAACAGAGGGTCTTTTCATTTGGGGTCTATGCTCAGCAAGATCGAATGACAGTTAGAAGAAACCCTAAAAGTCAATCAGCTCAACCTCCTGTCTGATGCATGAATTGCCTGTACAGCATTCCCTACAAATAGTTGTCCTGCCTCTGTTTGAATACCTACAATGATGGGGAACTCCCTACCCTGTAAAGATTCCCATTCTGTTTTTCATATAGTTATACTACAAGAAAGTTGTTCTTTATATTGTACTAAAAGGTACCTCCTAATAATCTTTACCCATTGGCCCTAGTTACAGAACCATAGAATCTCAGAGTTGTAAGAGATACTAGAAAATATCTAGGCCAAACCATACCTGACTACAAACCTCCTTTACAAAATACCCAAGCAGTGACCTAGCCTTTACTGGTGAAGGGTGGGGACAGGGAGAACATTGATGTAGCTCATCAAGGATCAATGACATCAGAAGGGTGATGTCTTGACTTGCAAGTGAATCGTATCTAAATGAAGGAGGACTATGCAAAGTCATCAGCCTCACAATCTCCTCCAGAGTCATCAGAGTCCAGTGGCAACACCTAAGTCAGGATGACTGGACTTGGCCCCAGACACTGAGGGAAGACACCGCCCTTTTTAAGCTAAGATCTTCCTTTGTCTCAGACAACACCCACTCAGTGAATAAAGGCTAAAAAACTTCCTGCCTACTGAGGAAACTCACTCTGGTTTTGGGTAAAACTTCTTTTTCCCAAAAAAAATGTCTAGCCTAAATTTTCCTCTTCACATTATTGTTCTTAGTTCCCATTCTGGATGCCAGTCCTTTATATATATATATATATGTATATGTATATGTATATGTATATGTATATGTATATGTATATGTATATGTATATGTATATGTATATGTATATGTATATGTATATGTATGTATGTGTATATATACATACATACATATATGTGTGTATATATATATATGAAGTATATTACTATGCCCCTCCCTCACCCCCCAAGCTTTCTCTTGTCCAGGCTAAACATTCCCAGTTTCTTCAATCAGTCCTAATATTCCATGATCTTGATTAAGGCCCCTCACCATTCTGATTGTCCTCCTCTGGATACTCTCCAACTGACCAATGTCCTTTCTAAAATATTGCCCTGAACTCAATCCTCCATATGTGCTCTGGAGAGAGACAGTTCTCTTTCTAAACCTGGATACTATTTTGTTGGTCTGCATGTATAATGTCATTGGTCTAGGCAACAATCCATAAGAAAACTCCCTTTTTCGGAGCAGATTGGCTTTGATTCTGTGATTTGTGGTCTTAGAGAGATGCCTAGATTCTTTGTCTCTCTCGATTCTTTTAGTGCTTGCCTCTGAAAAGTCATAGGAAATTCAAATAACTCTTCTACATTACTGCCTGTCAAATAACTGAAGATAGTGAGTGTTTGTTCCTAATGCCTGAAGCATCTCCCTTCTCATCTCCATCTCCCAGCTTCTCTAGATTCCTTCAAAACTCAGTTCAAAGCCCACTTTTGATAAGAGGTCTTTTCTAGTCCTGTCCCACACCTACCTTCCAACCCCCAAGACCCTCTGGTTGTTAGTGCCTTCCCGCTGAGATCACCCACCATTCCATCTATTTATACTGTGTGTATATTATCCTTTTCATTATAATGTAAGCTTCTTAGGGGCGGGAACCATATTTTTGCCTTTCTTTTTATCTCCAGGACTTAGCACAGAGCCTAGAACATAATAGGTACTTATTAAATGCTTGTTGTTGTTGTTGTTGTTGTTGGTAGCTATAATACCTCCCCTTTATCTCCTCTTTTCCAGGTTAAACATCCCCAGTACCTTCAACGAATTTTCATATGAAAGAATTTTCATTACCTTTATCATTCTCATTGCCCTCCTTTAGAAGTGCTACCAATCCTGCCACCCAGAGATGAACACAATATCCCAGATGGGATCTGATCAGGAAGGAATATATGTTCTTGAGGGTACATGAGGTAGGTTCTTGACTAGGCATGGAAAGAGTTGGATCCCAGTTTAGTTATTTGCTGGGTTGTTTTACCTTTAGCAAGTTATCTAACTTTCTTGGTCCTTGGTCCCCTTGTTCATTAAATGAGAGTTTTGGACTAGAATTTTGGACCTAGGTCCTGGATTTTACATTTATTGGACTGGAATTTTGGACCTAAGTGCTGGATTTTATATTTATTCCTGCTCAATTTCATCTTGTTACATTTAGCCCACTGTTCTAATATACTAGATAGCTGATATGCTATTTATGATAATAAGTCGATATGGAAAAGATATAGGTGTTTTAATGATTATGGTTGTTGTTCAGTCATTTCAGTGATGTCTGTCTCTTCATGACCCCATTTGGAGTTTTCTTGGCAAAGATACTAAAGTGGCTTGCTATTTCCTTCTCCGGCTCATTTTACAGATGAGCAATTGAGGCAGAGTTAAATGACTTGTCCAGGGTCACACAGCTACTAACTGTCTGAGGTCAGATTTGAACTCAAGAAGATCAATCTTTGTGACTTCAGGCCCAACATTCTATTCCCTGGGCCACCTAACTGCCCTAATGGAGTTTAATTGGATGATGCATTTATTATGATTTAACTGTGTGACATAGCTATGAAGAAAAAGTGAGCGTAACTTCATGCTGCATCAACAAACATCATTCAACAAGCATCTATTATGTACCTATCACATGCCAGCATAATGCACTAAGCTCTGGAGATAATAAAACAAAAGTCAAATTGTCTCTGCATTCAAGAAGATTATCTTCTATTGGGGGAGACAACACATATGAATTTATGTATAGGAAAACTATATATAAAACATGAGCATGGTAATATTGGTGGGGAAGGCACTGGCAACTGGGCAGAGACATCAGGAAAGGCTTCAAAGTTAGCACTTGAGCTAAGTTTTGAAGGAAACTAGTAGTTCTAAGAAGAAAGGGTAATGGAGGGAGTAAATTCCAAGCATGAGGGAATCAGCCACTGTAAAACCATGAAAGAGACGGGAAATGGTATCTTGTATGAATGATAGTAAGAAAAGGCACTGAAGAACCATGGAGCATGTGAAAAGCAAAAGTGAAAGAGGTGAAATTGTTTTCATGGTATTTCAAGCCCAAGCAAGGAGGGTCAGGCATACTGTAGGAAAGAGGGGACTCAGCTTCCATCTTCTAATGTTGGAGTTAAGTATTGCCCCCTCCAAATGTCATCTTTTTAAATAAAAGCACCATTTGGGAACAGAAACACATCGCTAACACCTTAGCAGGAATTCATCCATTGGATCCATTTTCTCAGAGATCAGAGTTTAGGATAACATGAGAGCATGAGCCATATGGAGGAAGTGAAGGGGGGAAGCATTAAAGGAGGGAGAAAATTGCTGAAAAGAGGTCTTGGAGGCTACTAAAGACAAACTTCACCTACTTGAGGGTTTTTCTTTTGGGTGAGCTAGCATATGAGTAATATAGCCATGAGATGATTTAGTCTGTCTCTTGGCTCCATACTATGGTGGTGAATGTCAACACACATTGGCCTTTTTCTCACTCACTCTCCTTCCTGGTGCAGGGAGTGCTTTGTAAGGGGGCAGGGAAAGCCTGACAGTTTAACTTATCCTAAAGAAACCCTAGAATCCTAGAACTTTAGAGCTGGAAGGAAACTTAGAGGTGATCTACTTTACTTGCCATTCATATGAAGAAGCAGAGGAAGTAAGTAATGGATGAAGGTTAGGCAAGAAAAAAAATTCTACTTTATGTGATATTTACTAGAGAGACCAGGTATGGAAGGTAAAAATGTTTCAGAGGGAGAGAAATAGAGGGAGTTGGTGCTTTGGTGGGCACCTTGACTTGATACTTTTCCTGATACTCCTGCTAATGCTTCCCCAAAAAATGTTATCTTGCACTTTTCAGGTATTTTGAAAAGTGGTGGCATAATAAATAGAGAACTACCTTCAGCGTAAGGAAGACGTAGGCTCAGCTCCTTACTCTGACTGGCTGTGTGACCCTGAACAGGTCCCTCAACTTCTCAGGACCTAAGGTAACTAATTCTCTTAGGCTATGAGGTACAGAGAAAATTGATAGAAGGAGTTTCCTATACCAGTAAAATAACAGGTTCGGTCCCTACCCTTATATTGTACACATATATACATATATCTCTCACATTAAATAATGTAAGTTCTGAAGGACAGGAACCATTTTGAGGGGTTTCGGTTTGTTTTTTGTCATTGTTGCTGTTTGGTTGGGGGGAGTGTTGTATTTTTGTTTGCATTTTTATCCCTAATGCCTGCCATAGTACCTGGCACATAGTAAGTGCTTTCTAATTATTGATGAAGATGACCAAAACATTTTCACTAAAAATTCAGGATTTGGTTAGGTTAATACAGCCAAGAAAGGCAAGTTCAAATAGTGAGCTCAGAGGAAGCCTTGGAGTTAGGATGACTGGAATTCAAATCCTAGCTCAGACATACAGAGGTAGACGATGTTTCATCATCAGCGAGCTGCCTACACAGAGGAAATCACTGGTCCAGATTAAAACAAGAAAAGAACAAATGAACCAGTTTGAGCTTTTTTGTCATTATCAGGTTTTATTTTTGCATTATATTATTTATGTTTGCCTTATCTCCCCTGCAAAATTATTAATTGTTTTCAGGGTACAAACCATGAATTATTAATTTTTAAGTGTATAAACCATGCTTATTGATCCTTGTATTCCCCCAATATGGGGTCCTTCAGACAGTACAAATTGACATCACATGTCATGGAAGGTAAGATATATAAACAATAAGGATTGGATTTAGCAACAGGGAATCTGGGTTCAAATGCTGAGTATTAAACTTATCATAGGTAAGTCATTTAATCTCTCTGGGCTTCAGTTTCCTCCTCTACAAACAGAGCTTATCATAGGATCATAGAAGTAGGGCTGGGAAGGTCTTCAAAAGCCAACTAGTTCAACTTCCTCATTTTATAGACAAGGAAACTGAGATGCAAAGATGTTAAGTGACTAGCCCAAGGTCACACAGGTAGTTCTACATATCTTTAGAGCTGTTTTGATGAAAAGTGATTTGAAAACCTAAAAGTACTAGAGAAATGTTAGTTACTACAATTTTTATGTGTTCACTTAATTTAATTTTGCCTTTTTTCCAGACTCCCATAAAGGTTATGTATTTGGTTAATGGGTGGAACATCTTGATAGGTATAGGAAACCCTCCTGGGACAAATGTTTGGAAAGAGGGTTTAAATGACAAACTGTAAGGTTCAGGACTAAGTACTAGCCCAATGGTTCTTGCTCAGGTTCTACAGTTTGTGTGGAGCAAGGGAAGGAAGGAAGGAAAGGAGGAAGGAAGGAAAGAAGGAAGGAAGGAAGGAAGGAAGGAAGGAAGGAAGGAAGGAAGGAAGGAAGGAAGGAAGGAAGGAAGGAAGGATTGTAGGGAGGGAGAGAGGGAGGGAGGGAGGGAAGGATGAAGGAAGAATGAGGGAGGAAGGAGGAAGGAAGAAGGAAGGAAGGTTGGTTTATATCTAAAACTTTTTTTGCTCATCACCATGTCAATCAATGGGACCCCTCCCCCCCAAAAAAAGTCTTTTGATGAAGAATGTATAAATCTTATTGCCTTCCTGGAGATAAATTTAACAAATTGTAAAAATCTTTCAATAGTTATTAAATACTTACCATTTGCAAGCTACTGTGCTTGATGCTGAATACCTAAAGGCACAAAGATAGCATTCCCTGCCTTTAAGGAGATTATAGTCTACTGAGGGGATACAAAATGTATACAGATAAGTAAATCCAAGGTAATTTGAGAGGAAAAGCAACATCTCCTGGGGAAAAGGGGGGAGTATCTAAGTTGACCTTAAAGTAAAATGAAAATTCTGAGCAATGCAATTGATAAAGAAATACATTTTAGGAAAAGTGGATAGCTTGTGGGCATGGCTAGTTCAGGGAATAGCTGTTTGGCTGGAAAGCATTGTATGTGAAAGGAAGAAGTATAAAATAAGGCTGAAAAAAATATAATAGAATCATACCATGAAGAACCTTAAAGGATAGGTTGATGCGTTTGTATTTTATGTTAGACACAATAGGAAACAGCTGAAAGGTTTTTGGCAGAGGAGTGAAATGATCAGACCTGTGATTTAGGAAGATTATTTTGTTACCTGTGTGAAGGAAATGAAAGATGGGAAAGAGGAAAGACCAGAAGCAGAAAGATGAATTAGGAAGTTATTACAGTAATCCAAGGGAGAGATCACATAGAGATGGAATGTCCTTAAAGCAACTAGAACTCAGGACAAAGATTTGGGCTGGATATAAAGATCTGGAAGTAATTTGAATAAAGATGAAAATTGAAACCCACTGGAACTGATGGAAACACCAGGAAAGGGTACAGAGAAAGACAAGAGGTACAGAGAAAGACAGAGGCCGTCTACCTCTGTAACTGCTTCTTCTCAAGTAGGAGAAGAACCAGGAGAAAGAAGTTCATGAGAGCCAAGAGAAGGCCATCCAGGAGAAGAGGTGTGGTGAATGATGCCCCAAATTGCAGAGAGATCAAGGAGACCAAAGACTGAAAAAAAGCCCAATAGGCTTAGCAGTTGAAAGATCACTGACAATCTTTGAGAGACTAGTTTTGTTAGAATGATGAAGGTAGAAGCTAAATTTCATGTTGAGAAATGACTGGTGACAAAGTAGAGTCAGAGCAGCTAGAAAATTGTAGAAACTGGGATGTGAAAAGAGAAAAGAGATATAAGATAATAACTCAAGGGAATAGTCAAGAGGTCAAAGGAAGGTTGGTTTTTTGGGGTTGGTTTTTTTTGCTTATTTGTTTTTTAAATATGGGGAAGACCTGAAATATTTATAAGAAATAAACCCAGTAGATAAGGAAAGATTACAAAGAGAAATGTGGTGGGGACCTGGGATAATCTATGGGACAAATTCCCAAATGATATTAAAGAAAAACATAGAATAAAGACACAAGTAGAAGTATTAGGCATTTCACTGAACCATAGGGAACAGTTACCCTTTCTTTGGACCTGATCTCCAATTGTATGGAGATTATGTGGAGCAAGGGAAGGAAGGAAGGAAAGGAGGAAAAAAAAAAAAAGAAGGAAGGAAGGAAGGAAGGAAGGAAGGGAAGGAGGGAAGAAAGGATGAAGGAAGAAAGAGGGAGGAAGGAGGAAGGAAGAACTACCTACTCAACCACCCTCCAGAATTAATCCACTCCACCCAGGGACTCATCTGTCATCATTTTTTGGAGGTACATACTCACCCAACCTACCATATCTACCCAATCTCAGACCATGTTTCACATTCCATCTTGCCATGGTAAACAGTAAATGCCTCCCTGGATATTCTGCAATCTGTCCTGTCATGCAAGTATAACCTCCCTCTCCCCCTACTTTACATCTCTCTTGCACTGGAAACAGTAAACAGTTATCAAATCAGTTACTACCATTGCTTCTAGAAATAAAGTGATAATCAACTCACCTGTACCACCATCTATGACTACCAAAACTCCCTTCTGTAGCCACTACTCTCTGACATGTGGTATCTCCCCATATTAGAATGCAAATTTCTTGAGGGAAGGGAATATTTCACTTTTGTATTTGTATCTCTATCATTAGCACAGTTGCCCAAAATAGGTGTTTAATAAATGTTTTATTCAATTCAATAATCATTCCAGGAAATAATCATTCCAGGGCTTCCTATTTCTCAGAGGCTAGAACAAAGGAGAGGAAGGATGAGGGTACGCATGGGTATCGAAGTGGCAAATAGAGAAGACAAGAAGCTTACAACAGATTGCCACAATTTTATCAACAAGGTAGGAGACAAAGTCATCTACCAAGAGACTAGATGGTAGAATGATACTTGGAATTTCAAGACAATTGAGATTTAAAAGAGCTGCTAGAAGGATGTGCTAGAAAGTAAATTAGGGAAGAATAAAAGATTTGTCTTCAGCAATAAGGGTCCAGTTGAGATTAGAGAACAGGAATCTATAGCTGACCCCATTAGCTGGATTGTGAGACTTTCTTCATCAACTTTTAGTGACCATGGCTTCATTTCTCTCAAATTGAAGCATTTTCTATATGAGAATAGGGCCAGCTCCTCTACCCAGGCAGAGTATATGCAGACTTAACCAAGCATGAGAATGGAAGATGAACAGATCACCTATAGGGTCAAGCCTGTAAAGGGAAAAAAGTAGGATCAGAGAAGGAGTAATAGACTAGCAGAAGAGGAAGAAATGGAAGGGCTAAAGTTTTTGGTGAAGGGAAGAATGTGCTTGGAGAAGTAAGTCAGAGGGAGACATGGAAAGCCAGGAGATTATAATCAGAGAACATGGCTTCAGAGTTCAAGATCATGATCATAAATAAAACAATAAGGAAAAAAATCTCAATCACATTCCGGAACATGGTAGGAAATCACAGCCACTTATAACAAGGCTCATTTCACATGGGCCCCTCGAAAGTTTTTAATATTTTTAATGTACAAAGTGAAGGTCAGAAATTATCAATTATTAATTAAATTGGGACAGTATAGGTAGTTGTTTCAGATTCCTATTATTATTATCAATAATAATAGCTAGCATTTAGATAAGTCATTAAGGTTTGCAAAGTGCTTTACAAATATGATCTCATTTAATGCTTATGAGGCAGGTACTATAGATGAAGAAACTGAGGCAGACAGAAATTAAATGGCCTTCCCAGGATCATGCAATTAGTAAGTGTCTGAGGCTGGATTTAAATTCAGGTCTTCTTCATTCCAAGTCCTGTATTTTTATCAACTGCACGACCTAGCTGATACTAAATAAATTCAGGCATATCCAAAATGGACATTTTTGTTATTGTGAAATTGATTCTGAGAAAAGTTCACTACATCAGAAGTCCTGGACTACTCAGGTTGCCTGCCTACACTACCTCCAATTCCTTTTAAAAAAGTATAAACTCAATACTTATTTAGAACTGACTGTTTTAAATGGATTGTAATGAATTATCTCTTCTGTCACCCACAGAAAACATTAAGGAAATTCTATGCCTGTGTAGGGTAGCTATATGGTCCAGTGGATAGAATGCTGGCCCTGGAGTCAAGAGGATGTAAGTCCAAAACTGACTTCAGAATGTATCCAGAAGCTAACAAGTGATATGTACATCTAATAAATAGATAAATCATGAAAGACAAAGAATACACCATAGCTGGTCTCTGTTCTGACAAATCTGTTTCCTTCATGAGGAAAGGAGCTGTCCTGTGGTCCCTCATGTGGGAAAATAAACATCACAAATAATAGACCACTTGGTGTTATAGACTGTGGGTACCTTATAATCACATTTATCTCCAATGAAAGCACCTTACCAACTGGATGACCCTGGGCAAATCACTTAGCCCTGTTTGCCTCAGTTTCTTCATCTGTAAAATGAGTTGGAGAAGGAAATGGAAAACCACTCCAGTATGTTTGCCAAGAAAATCCCAAATGGGGTCAGAGTCAGATAAAACTGAAACACTTCTGAAAATGCCTATGTAGCATGCCTATAATTAAAAAACAAACAAATAAACAATGTTTAGGCATTCCAGACTGCGTAGAGCTATCATTTAACAAGCATTTATGAAATGTTTACTGTATGCCATTCACTATGCTACTCACTAGTCATACAAAGACAAAAAACAGTCCTTGTTCTCAATGAGCTCACATTCTATTAGGAGGGACACATAGTTGCATAAGTTTATACAAGATATATCCCAATTAGATATAAGGCAACCTTGAAGGGGAAGGCAGCCCTTCACACAGCAGGCAATGTCTTTAGAATGTGTATTTGCCTCTGTAGATGTCATAGCTAGCATTGCCTCTCAGTGCCTGTAATCCATAGTGGCAGGGTCTGCCTTTTGTCTATGAAACATATACATGCACCCAGAGGCTAACAACTGATATGTGCATCTAATAAATAGATAAATCAGGAAAGACAAAGAATGCACCATGGCTGGTCTCTGTTCTGACAAATCTGTTTCCTTCATGAGGAAAGGAGCTGTCCTGTGGTTCCTCATGTGGGAAAATAAATGTCACAAGTAATAGACCACTTGGTTTTATATACTGTGGGTACCTATAGCCACATTTATCTCCAATGAAAGCACCTTATAGAGGCAAACAGGGCAGTCCCCCTACACAAGCAGAAGAAGTAGAACTTGAGAGACCCTCATGAGAGTCCCATATGTCCAAATATATCTGACCCACCAGCCTGTCACTGTCTTGAAATCCCACCATGATTAATAATAGGTTACATTTATAGAGCATTTTTCAGTTATGGAGTACTTTCACATCCATTATCTCATTTGCTCCTCACATCAACCCTGTGAGGGAGGAAGGGCAAATGTTCTTATCCTCATTTGATAGATGAGGAAATGGACCCTGAGAGAGGTTAAGTGATTTGCCTGAGGTCATAAAGCCACTAGTAAGTAGAGAGGATAGGATTCAATTCCACATCTTTAGACTCTGAATCCAGAGCTCTTTCATAGGGAATCTCTGGGTGCCAGAGATTCTTAATTTTTCTTATGTCATGGACTTCACTGGCAGTCTGTTGGAAACCATGGAGTCTGTCTCAGAATTCTGGGTTGTTTTTTGTTTTTTTTTTTTTTTAATAATTCAAAGAAATACTACATTTCAGTTAGAAATTGGTGTAAAAACAATTTTTGCCATCCAAGATCATAGACCACCCTCAATTTTATCCATAGACTCTTTGGGAGACTATGGGTCTCAGGTAAAGAATCCCTGACTTAGAGGGTCTTTGGAGATTAATTTAGTCCCAACCCTTACAATTAAGAAAACTGACTCTCATAAAAGTGAAGTGACTTGCCCAAGGTCATACATATAGTAATCCACAAAGATAGAATTTTAACCCAATTCAATTCAATAAACCTTTATTAAGAGACTGTTTTGTGTAAGACAATGGAGAAACAAAGGGGAAAGTGAAAAACAGTTCCTGCCCTTTTACTGAGCACAAATCTAATGTTATTACTTTTACCTTTAACTCATACTAATTCTCCCTTCCTCCCTTTGAGAAATGTTTCAAAATTGTTTTTCATTCATTCTTTCTACAAATACAAACCAACCTCCATCTCACTTCCTGACCTCTAGCATTAAAATAGCTTTCACTCTCTTTCCAGATTCCTTTTACACAGGTCTTGCTTGCTTGTTTGTGTATTAACACAATGCCCAATACACAGAAAGGGTTTATCTATCAATCTAATTAAATATATGAAAGGACCTATGCTAGTCCTTCTGGAAGTTGGTTGATCTCTCAATACTTCAGTGTCTATTTCAAAATTGTGAGTATTTAATGAGTTAATAAATGTGAAAGTGCTTTAAAATTTTGAATGTGATAGACAGATGTGAGGGGGTTATTACTATTAGTCAAGCTCAATGGTTAAGTGCTGAGGAACAGCCCTATGAGCCACATTAATTCTCCAAATCAGTGACTCCTTATTGCACCAGAATTTGGGAATGTGTTTGACAGATTTTTTTTCTTTTTTTTCCTTTTTTTTCATTTTCATGTGATTTTATTCCCTCTTTTAAAAATATAATTTAATAATGAAGGACAAATTTTGGCATAATAAATAACAATGCAATGAAAATTGTTGTTCAGTCATGTCCGACTCTTCATGATTCCATTTGGGGGTTTCTTGGCAGAGATACTGGAGTGGTTTGCTATTTCCTTCTCCAATTAATTTTACAGATAAAAAACTGAGAGTTAAGTGACTTGCCCAGGGTCACAGAGCTAGTAAGTGTCTAAGGTCAAATTTGAACTCAGGAAGATGAGCCTTCCTGACTTCAGGCCTGGCACTGTATCCATTGTGCCACCTAGCAACCCTGCAATGAAATTACTCCATAATAAAACGTTAATGGCCCACTTTGGGGATGGAGGGTGGGGAACATCCAACTTGCACTGGAAATTCCTAGAGTGGAAATTCTCTCCAGTTAAAGCAGATAGGCAACTGCTCTGAACATTTCAATCCTAGAGTAGCCTGAGGCACTGATAAATGATTTACACATAATCCAGGATATATCTGTCAAAAGTAGAACCTAAGTAGACCTCAGTCTAGTGACTATACATCCAGCCCCCTCCATTACCACCAGCTACCTCTTAATCAGCCTCTGCTTCAAGCACTATATACTATAACCAAATTCCAGTCTAACAAAGGAATTATAGGCCCCAAACTTTAATGGGATTTTAGTGTTACTTTCATTCATCTTTGAGTTCTACCCCTACTCTTTAGATTTCTTTCTCTAGCATTATCTAGAACCTTTCTCACCTTAGTCAATTGCTCCACCACAGCAACCTTTTCATTCTGGAAGATCACTCTACCCTGTGGCCCCATCCACTAATTGGTCAGTTCCTCCTGGAACTTCCATTTTAAGCAAATTGTCCAGGTTAGCCATACTCACTCCATCATGACTCTCTGGGTTCCACTCCTGACTCTTTGGATTTCTCTCTCCATTTTCAACTTCCTTTTTTTTTTGAGGGGTGAAGGCAAGGCAATTGGGGTTAAGTGACTTGCCCAAGGTCACACAGTTAGTAATTGTCAAGTGTCTGAGGACAGATTTGAACTCAGGTCCTCTTGACTGCGGGGCCAGTACTCAGTTCACTGTACCACCTAGATGCCCCTCAACTTCCTTTAAATGAGTTGTCTTCCCATGTTAGAATGTAAGCTCTTCGAGGGCAGGGACTGTATTTCATTCTGCTTATATTTGTATTCCCAATACCTAGCAGGGTGCCTGGCACATTATAAGTGTTTAATATGTACTATTGACTTGGGTTGATTTGACTTGGGGGTTAAGCATGTAAGTGCTGTATATGCTGCTGACCTTGGACAAATCAGCCCCCATTCCCTCAAACTCTGCTCCCTCATATGAGAAAACTGGACTAGTACCATAGAATCATTAATTTAGAACTGGAAGGGGCCTCAACCCCCTCATTTTACAGATTAGGAAATTGAGATACACAGGTTAATTAATTTGTCTGAGGTCATACAAATGCCAATGGTAGGCCCCAGATCTGTTAACTCAACACCTAGCATTTTTCCCACTATATGCTAAGGCAGGAGTGGATTTCATAGATACCATATTGATGCAAAAATAGGCCTTCCCTGTATATAGGCCACATCTCTAAAATAAGATCTTTTTGAAGGAAAAATATGTAGAAATATAAACTGAAAAATAGTGCCAATTCTAGTTTGTACTCATGTTTTTTACAAGCCAGATTTTAAGACAAAAAAAAATGTAGCTTACATTCAAGTCAGCACACACACACACCATAAATGTAAATTTAGGCTTACATAGCTAATGGCCAATGGCATAAGAGAAAGTGTTATGGACTAGGCCTGTGATTTCACTGGATAGAGAACTCTCTGGATAATGAACGTCTTTCTAGAACTGCAGGCAAGCACCACCTGCAGCTTAGAATCTTAGAAGTTTGCCTGGAGCCCTGGGAAGTTGTGTCCTGCCCAGGGTTATGCAGCCAGCATTTGTTAGAGGTGTGCTGGAAGCAGCTCTAACTGGCTTGCCACAAATCATTAAATTTTCAGTATGAATATTCACACCTCAAAAATCAGCAAGCGCTACAGATTAGAGTTTGATTTATAGTTTTGTTGGCTGTCAAGAGACTTAAGAAAATGGTAATAATAGCGATTAAATTTTAAAACATGGCTACATCTTCCTTATCCTCCTTGTTAAACATTCCCCATCACATCTCTGTGTAACTCTATAACAATCTGAGCTCATCAACAATGCAGGAGAAAGCTCAGGGAATGAAGGCATCACTAAACTGGAAGTCTAATGATTAGAGGCCAATTAACAGCAACAATTAATGTTTACACCACATTTTAAGGTTTGCAAAGAGCTTTAAATCCATTATCTCATTTGAGTCTCACAACATCCCAGACTTAAACTCATGAAAATCAACAACAATCACTTCCTGTTTCCAAAGTCAGCTTTCTAACCTCTATGTAATACTGCCACTAATATTGATAAACAACTTTTTGTTGTTGTTCAGCCATTTCAGTCATGTCCAACTCTCTGTGATCCCATTTGGGGTTTTCTTTGCAAAGATACTATAGTAGTTTGCCATTTTCTTCTCCAGCTCATTTTGCAGTTAAAGAAACTGAGGCAAGCAGGGTTGACTTGCACAGGATCACATAGCTAGTAAGTGCCTGAGGTTGAATTTGAACTCAGGTCTTCCTGACTCCAGGCCCATCATTGTACCACCTAGCTGCCTTATAAATATAGTAAAGGATTCCAAAACCCACTTTCCAGAGTGGCCTGGAGTTCTACAAATATGGTGATCATCAAAAGTCAAAGAATGTTGGAACAGAAAGTGAAGACATGTGCAGTGTTAATCTAAATGTCAATGAGCTAAGTCCTCCAAACAAATAGCTGGGGAACAAGTCCATCATGAAATGCAGAACATGCTTGCTGCAGCCATATGGGACTCGCTATTTGTCCTAGTTAAATTCATTTCTCCAAGTAGCACTGCCTAGCTTTAGAAAAAGACTGGGCATATTCTGGAAAGCAATTTGTAACTGTGCCCAAGAAATTACTCAATTTTGCATTTCCTCTGATGCAACCAATAGGTCTATAGCCCTACAGAGATGAAAGAAAGAAGAAAAGGACCCATGTGTACAAAAATATTTATAGCAACTCTTTTTGTGGTGGCAAAAAGAACTGGGAACCAAGGGAATACCCATCAATTAGGAAAAGGCTGAATAAAGTATAGCATATTAATGTGGTGGAATACTATTGTATTATAAGACATTATAAAACGAACGGTTTCAGAAATACCTGGGAAGACTTGTATTAATTGATGAGGTGAAATGAACAGACTCAAAACATCTTATATAATAACAATAGCACTGTTAAAAAAAAAAAAGGACCATTTTAGAACCTCTTAAGAATTCTTATCATTGAAATGAAAAGCCATGATTCCAGAAGACTCATGATAAAACATACTACGCACCTTCTGGCAAAGAGGTGACAGACTAAACATAAAGAAGGAATCACACATTTCTGGACATGTTCAATATGGGATTTTACTTTGCTTGACTATGTTTATTTGTTACAAAGGTTTTTATCTTTAAGGATGAGAGGAGGTGAGAGGGAGAAAAAATAAAGTCATGTTAATTAAAATGAAAAAGTTAATTTTAAAAACGAATCACTGTGATAGTTATTATAGGGAATACATAAAATATTAAAAATGGAAAACAAAACAAAAAATAAGAAAGGGGAAGAGAATGGCTGGACTTGACCAGCTGTTCACTTTCCTGAGCATTTCTCAGGTTGTATTCTGAGACACTGGCCTACCTGTTTCAATAGAACCCCATACCCTTTCAAAAATATAAGTCCGTTAAGAACTCTGGCGAATAACCATGTTTTCAGAGGCCTGATGATGAAAGCACACTACCCACCTCCTAACATAAAGGTGACAGATTCAAAATGAGAGCGTGACATAACATTTTTTGGATATGGTCAATGTGGGATTTTTTTTTTACACTGTTTTACATTGTGGGAAACTTTTACAAGAGTTTTGGTTTTCTTTTTTTTCTAAGAAGGAAAAATATTTACTAATTAAAAAATTTAAAGAGAATAAAGTATAAGTCCAATTGGATGGAGAGAATCAGGAAGAGATACTATATGAGTCTTCTCCATCACCATGCCTTGCCCTGGTCCATGATTCTCAAAGTAGTATGACTATGTATGTTAGGGCTGGGAAAGGGAAAAATAGGGTGTTTGTTGATTTACTGCTCCTATTTTTATTCTGTCAGCTTTGACTTCAAATTCAGGTTTCCTCAATGGCAAAACACACACAATACATTGCTCTGCTGTCAGGATCATGAATTACTGCTGCATTGACAACATGAAAATACTATCTTATCAATATATTTCTGCAGGTAAATAGAGGGTAAGTTCTATATTTGTTGTCATTCTTAGAATTGTTCAAGACACTAAGGTCTAGGTAAGGCAAGGTTTTCTTTGTAATTCTATTGTTTTGTTATTGCCAAAGAAATAAGATCACCAGTAGGTTACAATGCTAATAACAAAACAGGGATTGTATCATCATCTGTATTTTCTTCTTTGCTTACCACTTCTAGGTCTGTATCCCAAAGAGACCATAAAGACGAGAAAAGGACCCACATGTACATAAAGATTTATAGCAGCACTTTTTGTGGTGGCCAATAATCAAAACTTAAGGGTATGCCCATCAACTGGAGAAAGGCTGAACAAGTTGAATGTGACAGAATACTATTATTCCATAAGAAATGATAAGCAGGTGAACTTCAAAAAACCTGGAAAGACTTACACGAACTGATGTTGAGTGAAGTAAGCAGAACTAGGAGAACTTTATATATAGTAACAGAACATTGTGTGATGACCAACTTTGATAGAGTTAACTCTTCTCAGCAATGCAAGGATCTAAGATAATTCCAAAAGACTTATGATGGAAAACGCTGCCCACATCCAGAGAAAGAACTATGGAGTCTGAATGCAGATCAAAGCAGACTATTTTCTCTTCTTTTTTTTGTTTCTTATTTTTCCTGTCTTTTCCCTTTGGTTCTAATTCTTCTTTACAACATGACTAATGTGGAAATAGGTTTAATATGATTGTGCATGTATAGCCTTTATCAGATTGCACACAGGGGAGGGGGAACAGAAGGAGGAGGAGAAAATTTTGAACACAAAATCTTATAGAAATGAATGTTGAAAACTAAAAACAAAAAAAATTTAATCTTTTTTTTTTTTTTGCTTAATTGAAGGATTCATGATTTCATTTGAAGTGGGGGATTCCTACATTGTTACAGATCACAACTCATTCATTTGAGTCTTATTTACATTTTTCCATGGCTGCCCTGTATGAAATAGTGATAATAAAAAAGAAAAAAATTTATAACAATACAAAAAACCACAGTGCCTACTCTCAAGGAACATGTATTCTAATGAGAGAGTCAGTACGTAAATACTTAAGTATGTGCAAACTATGTACAGAGTATATGAAGGAAATCTATAAGGGGAAGATATTAACAGCTGGAGAGTAAGAGAAGAAATAAAGAAAAGTCATCCTGATGGAAGTAGGATTTGAGCTAAATCTTTTTTTCCTTTTAAATTTATTTATTTTTAGTTTACAGCATTCAATTCCACAAGTCTCTGAGTTCCAGATTTTCTCCTTCTCCTTCTCCTTCTCCTCCCCCTTTCCCCTAAGAATGGCATGCAAACCAATATAGGTTTTACATATACCTTCACATTGAACATATTTTCACAATAGTCTTGTAAAGAAGAATTATAACCAATGGAATGAACCACGAGAGAGAGGAAACAAAGCAAAGCAAAAAAAGAGATGAGCTCAATCTTGCAAGGTGCCAAAGAGACTAAAAAGCATAGAGGAAGAGGCAGAGCATTCGAGACATAGAGGATGGCCAATGACAATGGCCCCCAGGAGAGATGTAAAGGATCATATTTGAGGAACTTCAGGTGGGACAGTGTGGCTGAATAGTAGATTGCATGGAAAGGAGCATGTTGTAAGAAGAAGGGAAAGGGAAGGGAACAGGTTATGGAGAGACTTTACTAACAATAGCTAGCATTTCTATAACATTTTATAGCTGTCATCTCCTTTAATCATCATACACCCCTGTAAGGGAGATGCTATTGTCATCCTTGCTTATGAAGGCTTGAGAGAAATGAAGCCATTTGCCCAGGGGTCATACAGTTAGCAAGTGTCTGAGACAAGATTTGAACTCAGGTTTTCTCATTTCACATCTAGCATTCTATCCACTATACCACCTAGCTGCTTCAGAAGTCAGGGGAATTTGACCCTGCAGGTCATAGGAAGCCACTGGAGTACTTTGAGGAGAAGGATGATGTGGTAAAATCTACAATTTAGAAAAATCACCTTGGCAGCTGAGGAGAAGATGGATTGGAGAGTGCGGAAAGACTGGGAACTGAGAGACAAGTTTAAGGTTATTGAATAGTGACCTTCTCTACTGCCTCCAGTATAAATGAGTCAAATCTATCAGATTTTTCTTTAAGTGCAAAGATCATGTGGGCAACCTCTTACTATGTTTACAAGTTGTTTAGCATCAGGGTCCAGTTGTTAAGTCATTGTGGCTCTCACTGTGTGTCCTCAGGTCAGAGAGATCTACTAATTTCAGAGATCAATTGACAGATGGCTCTTGCACTTCCAGTCTGAACAAGATAGTGATATCTAATCTTAAAGTAATAAAACAAAACAAAGCAAAAAACAAGTTCAATCCAAGACAATAAAAAGTGCAAGGCTAAAATGACTGAAATGAAAATCAAATACTCATTCCAATTCTCATCAACACCACATCTTAATCAACTGAGACAAGTGGGCAAATAGTCTATGATATATCTAGCATGACATATTTCTTATACTACCAACATAGTCCTTATTTTATATTTGTTTCTATAATATTTATTGTTGCACCTAACTCAAATACCTTATTACTTTATAAACTCCCAAAGGTCAAGAGTTTTTTCTTCTATTTCTTTGCATCCCATATGGTGCCCTGTACATAGCAGGCACTCAAAAAAAATTTAGTCAAAGAAAAAAATTTTAAAACTTATTTGAGTAGACTTACAGGGTTGGGGAACTTATGGCCTTGAAGCTACATATAGACCTCTAGGTCCTCAAGTGCAGCCCTTTGACTGAATTCAAACTTCACAGAATAACATACAGAACAATTTGTCAAAGGGCCACACTTGAGGACCTAGAGGGCCACATGTGGCCTCAAGGCCATAGGTTTCCCACCCCTAGATAGAAGTAGCTAGTCTTAATAATTACTTTTTATGTAAGAGCATTGTGGGCACAAAACAAGCCAGGACTGGGTGAAAATAGGGGAACCAGATATTAAGTAGGCATGACAGTGGATAAGTCCTTGGGAGTGGCTTATGTGTAATTATAGAAGGCCTGGGAGAATCAGAGAAGAGTCCAAAGTGGGACAGGTACTGGCATTGAAAAATGAAGCCAGTTATTAGCTCAATTAGTCCAAGGAAGCAAGCAAGGCTTAAATGATAAAGCATGTTTCACAAGATAGTCAGGCATGAGTCCAAAATCTGCATAGGCAGGTAGTAGAGATCAGAAGGCCAGATGAGCATTCTAGGGAAGAGGAGGGGTTAGGAAGGAGAAGAAAGAATAGGAGAAGGAGGGATCAAGTACCCAGGAAAACTTGGAAACAAGGGGTCAGAATCTAGGCAAGGAATCAAAGATTCTGGACCAGCTGCCTGATGTAATGCCAATCCCTTACTTTAGTTCAGCCCCTCCTGTGAAAGCAGGAAGTAATTCCCAAATCAGGTTGGCTCAGGGCTCACAAATGGAAATAAGCAGGAGTGTCTATCTGAAATGGAGTTAGAAGGGATGGAACTGGGGCATTTTTTGGCATACAGCCCATCCATTGGAAGAATCTCTGTGATTGGCATAAAAATCCCTTGAAGAATATTCAGAGGGCATAGCCCTTGGTTATTACCTCTTGTCAGTCCTCAGAAACAAAGGAACTCATGCCCACTGATGAAGCAGATACCTATTAGTTAGCAATTCAAAATGACTTTGCCAAACAATCCCTCAGTCTCCCAAGATACTTGCCTGACAACCCTTTAATCTTGGCAAGAGCTAAATTAAACTAACCTGTCAGCATTGCTACCTCACACTGTTTTAGCTTAAGTACGCACATATACACATACACTCACACATACATACATACAAACATACACATATACACAGAAACACAGATCCAGATACTTCAGTCTTCAAAAGAAATTACATTTTTTTAAAGAAATCTAGGTCTTCATAGAGTTCTTAACCACTCTGAGCAAAGTTGACAGGCAGGATATGCCAAGAGGCGCTGGGCTAAATTCCGTTCTACAGGTGAGGTCCTTCCATCTTACAGGCCACGGAGAACCATCAAAAGGGCATTTCGATGATCAACATCCACAAAAGCCCAACCTTCCTGCCCCATGCGATTAGTTCAAAGAAATGAGCCAGCAATGCAAAAATTCGTCCAGTGGAATCTGATGGGGAAAGGATTGATTCTGGCAAATGAAGAAAACCATGCCCTTACCTGGATTCTGATGGAGCTGTAAATCCCCTTGTGTGTGCTACTCGGCCATTCCCCTCCATGCTCTTGGGAAGTGAGTGATTCCTAATTCTTTTGAAGCTGAAGGAAAAAAAAGAAGTTACAAGTATATTCATCTGTCAGTCTCAAAACTTTTTAGGTTAAAAAAAAAAAAACAACAGCAAAACGAAACAGAGAAACAATGTGGTTCTACAGAAATAGCCTTGGAGTCAGAGGGCCAGGGTTCAAACTCTCCTCTGTCACTGACTAAATGATTGATTATAAGCAAGTAATATGGGTCTGTTTCCCCAAATATAAAATGGCAGGGATAGCCTAGATGGTTTCTAAGGGTCCACTTAGCTAATAATCTATGATCCTATGACTAAGACTTTCAGGTTCATTTTTAACCAAATCTACTCATTCCACATTTTATCAGTCCCAGTAAGACAACCAAGGTCAGTACTTCCCCCGCCTCTGATCCAGGTCTCCATGTTTGTTATCTGATTGGCTAGTAGTTCGAATTGATTGACAGGCGAGTCTAACCCCTTAGCTCTCTGTGAATCAAAATGTCGTGAATGTTAGTCTGAGGAAAGCAGTGATTAACCTTAAGCATCCTTTGGTACCTGGGGATTTACAGCTTACTCAGAGACCAAGGAGGTAGGTCTACTGACTATAACAATTTCAGCGTGTAGATAGGACTGTCCACAGAAACATTTTCTTGCCCTGAAAATTGTTTTGGTTGCTGTCAGATTTTTTTTCAAAACCTTCCGAAATCCATTTTAAATAAAATTGCCTTATGTTTTTATAGTGTTTCATGCTTTTGAAATATACATTAGAATCCATATGCATTAGAAAGAGCACTAGTCAAAAAGTGATCAAATTCTAGACCTGCTGTACAGGTCTAGAATCTATGAACCTGGCTCGGGTTTTTCTTAGCTACGTGACCCTGAATGAGTCATGTAATTTCTCTTAGTCTCCGTTTCCTCATCTGTAAAATGAAGATGATAGTACATGTATCACCTATCATTGGGTGGTTGTGAACAAAGTATTTCTAGCAAAACTTAAAGTGCTCTGACATAAGTCTGAGCTATTATTTAGTCCTGAAAACATACCTTGTAGAGCAAGCATCAGGTCCCCATTTTATAAATTAGGATAAATGAGAAGTGAAATGACTTAAAGTCAACTAGTGGTAAGGCCGGGACTAGAATCTAAGTCTCTCCTCTTTATTCGATTCTGTTTGGTTCGATATTCACTGTGCCTACTGTGTGGAAGGCACCATGATGGACCCTAACTACTAGTCTACTGCTGCTTCCTCTCTGTGTGTGCAAGTCATATCTTAGTCTTCTCACAACATTAGCTTTACCAGTGATAGAATCCAAACCCAAGTAATTTTATGTCAGATGCAAAAAAAGTCTCAATCATCCAATTCTGTTTCAACCCCTAAAAGTATATCTTTAATGCAGCTAAGGAATTCAATAGTGTCAGGTCAGAAATTACACAGAGTTGTAAGGCCTTGAACTCAAGTCTGGCCTTGAAGACAAGGAGATCTCTAATACTAATTAAATCTATGAACCTGGACAAATGACTCAACTTCTCTGCATTCTGGACGAATCCCTTAGATTCATCTACTAAGTCATAGATTGGTAGGATTCTGCATCCAGTTTAATTAAACCAGCATTTATTAAGTGCCTAGTATGTGGTAGACATGGGGAATAAAGTGCCTACTCTGAAGGAAGCCACATGCTACTTATTATCATGGGAATTATCCATGATGACAGAATCACATATTTATTCACCAGGACAACGTGGGGATACCACAGAAGTTTTCAACTTCAAACTTATTTAAAAATATAATTTGGGGCTAGGATGCACAGTGAATAGAGCACCAGCCCTGGAGTCAGGAGGACCTGAGTTCAAATCCAGCCTCAGACACTTAACACGTACTAGCCGTGTGACCTTGGGCAAGTCACTTAACCCCAATTGCCCTGCCCTCCCCCCTCCAAAAAAGAAAAAAAAAAGACATAATGTGATCTTCCAAAGCTTTTCTCTCCATCAATAATGAAGAAAAATCACTGGCCTGGGAGTGAGAAGACCTGGATTCTAGTACTTCTTCTGACATTAATGGTCATCATGAACAATTCAATTAAACTCTCTGGGGCTCATTTTGTTCATCTGTAAAATGGGAATAATAATACCTAATGTATTCTTATAAATTTTAGCCCTAACTAATATGTTTATAATTATTAATACCTAATATTGATGCCTCGTCTACTTTCATGGAGCTGTTGTAAGAATCAAACAAGATAACGTATATTAAAACACTTTGAAAACTGTGAAGCATTATACAAATATAAGGTATTACTATTGCTGTTTTGATATTAGTAATGAAGGAATTGGAAACCATGTGACTACCTAGTGTCACAAAACTAAGGGGGAAGCTTAAATTTTCTTTTTTTTCACTTAATCTTATCTTATTTTTTCTGATTACACGTAAAGATAGCTTTCCACATTCACTTTGGTAAGATTTTTGAGGTCCAGCAATTTTTTTCCCTCTCCCTTCTCTGCCCCTACCCCAAGATGGTGTGCAATCTGATATAGGATATACATGTATAATCATATTGAACATATTTTCACATTAGTCATATTGTGAAAGAAGAATCAGAACAAAAAAGAAAAAAAAACTTGATTTGATTCAGACTCCATAGTTCTCTGGATATAGATAGCATTTTCCATCATGAGTCTTTTGGAATTTTCTTAGATCATAGCACTGCTGAGAAAAACTATCTATCAAAGTTGGTCATTGCACAATGTCAATGTTACTGTGTAAAATGTTCTTCTGGTTCTGCTCACTTCACTCAGCACCAGCTCATGTAACTCTTTCCAGGTGCTTCTGAAATCTTCCTATTCATCATTTCTTATAGAACAATACTATTCTATTATATTCATATACCACAACTTGTTCAACCATTTCCCAATTGATGGTCATCCTCTCAATTTCCAATTATTTGCCACCACAAAAAGAGCTACTATAAATATTTTTGTATACGTGGGTCTATTTCCCTTTTTATGTTCTCTTTGGGATATAGACCTAGTCGTGGTATCTCTAGATCAAAGGGTATGCACAATTTGATAGCCCTTTGGGCATAGTTCCAAATTGAACTCCAGAAAGGTTGGATCAGTTTACAACTCCACCAATAATGCATTAGCGTTCCAATTCCCCACATCTTCTCCAACATTTATCATTTTCCTTTTCTGCCAAATTAGCCAATCTGATAGGTGTGATGTGATACCTCAGAGTTTTTTTTAAATTTGCATTTCTCTAATCAATAGTAATATATAGCAATTTTTATATGACTAGATCACTAATTCATCTGAAAACTGCCTATTCATATCCTTTAACCATTTATTAATAGTGGAATGACTTTTAGTCTTATAAATTTGACTCAGTTCTCCATATATTTTAGAAATGATACCTTTATCAGAGACATTGGTGTAACAGTAAGCACCCTAGCATCCCCAGGGTAGCTGTCAACACAGGTTCTTAGATCTGCTTTTCTAAAGGAAAGCAACTCAAAATGGGTTAACAATCTTGTTTTAATCAATCAAACATATCATTTACTTAGTTTCAGGGAGAAAAGTCAGCACCCTGAACTTCAGAGTATACCAACAGAAGTTACAAGCAGAAGTTACAAGAAGACAGAAAAACAAACAGATCAAACTGACAGGCCTCCAACTGTCCAACCATTACATCCATGCCTAGTCAGTTACCAGAGAGGGAAGCATCAACATCTGGGTTTTTCAAAGCTGGGGGGCTCTCAACAGCTGCCCAGAGTCTCATCTGGTCAAATCACACAACACTTCTCAAAGTGAGCCCCAAAACAAAACCTCACATCAAGGTTTATATAGCCTCCTGGGTCAGAGAATGTAATAACCCTCTTGACCCACTGCCCAATCACAAAGTATCTCCTGAAAAACAAGCCTCTGACCACAGGCTTGTAGCAGCAAGCACCCCAACATCCCCAGGGTGGCTGCCAACACAGGTTCTTAGATCTGCTTTTGAAAAAGAAAGCAACTCAAAATCAGTTTACAAGCTTACTTTAATCAAACAGACATATATTACCTAGTTCAGGGGAAAAAGGTCAGCACCCCGAACTTCAGAGTATACAGACAGATCAAATAGACAGGCTTCCAAACTGTCTAACCATTATATCAATACCAAATCACAGTTACCAGAGAGGGAAGCATCAACATCTGGGTTTTCAAAGCCGGGGGGGCTCTCAACAACGGCTTCCCAGAGTCTCATCTGGTCTAATCACACAACACTTCTCAAAGTGAGCCCCAAAGCAAAGCCTCTCATCAGGGATTATATAGTCTTCTCCCGGCTCAGAGAATGTAACCACCCTCTTGACCCACTGCCCAATCACACAGCATCAAGGTGTGGTCATTCCTGAAAACCAAGCCTCCCACCACAGGCTCCATGTGACCACATTCAGCCTATTAGGGGGCAGAATATACTTTCAAATTAAAGAAGGTTCTCAGAATCACTTAAGCCAATCAAAGTCTCTTAAGCCAATCAAAGGGCCTAGGGGCAGGGAAGATCTTCAAATCTGCATTTCCATTACAAGGCTCCAGGTGCACTTAAGCCTATCAAAGGGCCTAGGGGCAGGGAAGATCTTAAATTTACATTCCCATTACCATTGGCTCTAAAAATTGTTCCCCAGCTTTCTATTCCCCTTCTGATCTTGGTTGCATTTGCTTTGTTTGTGCAAAAATATTTTAATTAATTTTCTTTAAGAGAAAATTTACATCGCTAAACATATTAATCAAAAAAGAGAGAAAGAACATATTTAGAATTCAGCAAGCTACAACAACAAAAAAGAAAAAATAATATATTTTTTAAAATCCAACTAAATCCACAAACAGAAAATCTGGATATTAAAGAAGAGATTTACAAAACTTAAAGCAAAAAAAAAAATTTAATTAATAAAACTAACAACTATTTAGCTAAAATTAAATAAAATTATTAAATTCTACAAAGTAACCCATATAAAGTATTATCCTTTTTTATATCACCTACAAAATTGGTTGGTTGTTGTCCTTCATTCTCAAAGACCAAAATGACATCACTATGCTAGAGTCAAGTTTCAATGTGTCCAACTGTGACTAATCAGACCAATACAAGATCAGAATACTCTACCACAGGTCAGGCACAAATAGTCCATGTGTACATTTGTGTGGGTACTCTATATTTGTGCATCCTAAATTTCCTTTGAGCTATGAAAAGGATGAGAAAAAAATTCATTCAAAAATAACTACAAAATATCTAAAACATCTAGGAATCAAGATATGCCCACAAGAATTATACTACAAAATAGTATATACAACTGTATCACACTATATACAATTATATATACTGTATACAACTATAAAACACTCTTTACAAAAAGAGAGAGAAACCTAAATAAATGAAGAGATCTTAATTGCTTATGTTTAGGCCATGCCAAAAAGTATAATCAACAACACTACCTAAATTAATTTATTCATTCAGTGCCCTACCAATCAAACTACCAAAGATTTCTTTATAGAGCTAGAAAAAAAATTTTGGTACTATATTAAATATAGAAATATTGAACAGTAAGACAGATCAGAAACACAATACCTCAAAGTAAACATAGTAGTATAGTATTCAATAAAGCTAAATATCCCAAATACTGAGATAAGGACTGACTATTTATCTAAAACTGCTGGGATTACTATAAAGCTGCTTGGTAGAAATTTGTTTTAGGCCAATACCTCACACCATTTTATACCATGAATATATGATCCAAGTAAAAGAATACATCATAAACAAAATAAAGGAAAAGAGAAGGTGATACTTTTCACAACCATAAATAGAGGGAGAGTTCTTGTCCAAATGGGATATAGTGGCTCAAGGTAGATAAAATAACTAGTGTTGATTATATGAAAATGAAAATGAAAAGCTTTTGCATAAACAAAATCAATGCAGCTAAACTTGTAAAGGAAATAGTTAACTGGAGGGAAAATCTTTGAAGAAACATAAATAAATAAAATGACTGATTGATAGATAAATGAGTAAATAAATAAGTAAATGCATGATATGCAAGAGATATAGGGACTATATTCAAGTAGATAAGAACAAGGGCTATTACCCACTGAATAAATTATCAAAGGATACCACCAGGCATTTATCAAAGGAAAAAAAGCAAGCCATAAATGCCATATAAAATGCTGTGACTGTGACTCTGATATCAAAAAAGGAAGAGAAAAAAAGAGCATCAGTGAAGCATGTAAATTAAATGCACAGAAAAGATCATAAGGAGGTACCAAAGGCAATACAGATAAGTGAATCAGCTTTGAAAATAACACATTGAATTGACTATGCCTTTAAAAAACAAAATGAAACCCATAGTTTCAAATGCAACTTCTTTTATCTGTTCTTTGTATGTGGAAATGTTCGTGTTTCTTGCCATTTGTCAAGTTCATAACAACAAAAAATTATGTTCCTTTAAAAAGGAACTATGCTTGCATTAAGAGAAATTTTGAGTCATCTCATTTAGTCCTTGAAGCTTCCTGTTTTCTCTAAGACTCATCATAACCTGACTGCATTTTGAACAGAATTTTATGTCAGAGCTAGAAGATCCACAGACATCATCAAGCACAATCTCCTCATTTTACTTATAAGAAAACTGAGACCCAAAGAAGAGTGATTTGTAGAAAGTTACTAAACTTCAGAGTTCTGGACTGATTCTAGTCAGTCCTGTCTCTGTTACTGACTAGAATCCAAATCCAATGTTCTTCCCACTATGTGTCACTGCCATAGGTACAGTAGGCACTATCCACAGAGGAAAAACAAAAGGGATGACTAACATCTGTTGTCCAGACTACAAATTAATGAAGTTGGATAAATAAACCATCGAATACACCAGTACATATGTCTCCAATAGACACTGAAAATGGATAATGAGCTGTGGAACAGGAGATAGGTTGAATTGCCTTTGTAAAATTGCATAGTTCTTTTAATGACCCCCAAATGTCTCCCTAAAATGAAACCCCATTTTTAAATGATAGTATTCTTATTATGTTGTAGAGTTGCAAGTCATAGAATGTAAAAGTATCTGAACAATTGAGGTTGAGTATTACCTGAAGAGCAATGAAGAAGAATACAGAAGCTGTACTGCAATGATTAGTAAGTGACTAGCTGGTCCCAAACCCCAGATAACTGTTTGAAGTCATTTACTTTCTGTAGAGCTATCTACCCTGGACATCTTGCCATCCACACTGCCTATACCCCACTTCTAATCTCGGGAATAATACCTCCAGATCCCTTCAGACTACCAGGGGTGCCTAAGAGATTTAATATACTCAGAATTGGAACTCCCACCTAGGAGCCATGCTGCATATCCTATCGAACATTCCATTCTTACCATCTTGTCTTTGACATGCATGTCTTCCTTTGTTACATCCTGCATCTCTGCTTTCTACTTCTTGCTCTGGGGATAATAATCAGATCAATGTTATAATTGCTCCTGGATAGGTTATGTCAGTTGACTGCCCTACAGACCAACTCACCATTCCTATGATTCTCCAGAAATGCCCTTCCCAGACCACCCTTCCTATACAATTGTCTTCCTCTATCTAAATGTAAATTCCTTAACGTCAGGGACTGTCTCACTTTTATATTTGTGTCCTCAGCACTTAACCCAAAGGCTGGCACATAAGTAAGCACTGAATAAATGCTTTTCATCATTCATTTGTTCATTCATTCATTCTCAGTGGATACAAGAAAACTACAAACACACTACAAATTTTGATATAGGAAATAAAATCAATGAAAAAAACATTAAAGAAACATCCTCAGTTTCCTAATCTGGAATGTAAGGATGTTGAACTAAATGACCTCTGATATCACCTCCATGTCTAAATCCCTTACAATCCTTGTGGGTAAAGAACAATCCATAGATGGTCCCCAGGCTGCATTGCTATCCATGCAATGTCAAGAAATCAAGAGAAGTGTCCCAGCAAAGGGAATTTATTTTGCATCATATGAACTCCTATGGGTCCTTTGTATTTTTCTGCCTTTTCTGTGGGGTAGAATAAAAAACTGTCTTATATCCAATTAATATATTTTACCTGGGTATTTGTATAGGATTTGGAGGATCCCTGTACCCATCTATGTGGGGGGGCCCCTATGAGAGCATAAGGACAAAAGCTATATGAGACAAGAAGGTGTGGGTGACTTTGATTTAAATCACTGGAGAAAACATCTACATCAATGAGACCACAGATCCATTGAAGTGGACCAGGCAAACTGGGGGGGCCAAAGCAGCCAGTGTCATGGTGACTCGTTGCATTTACAGAGCACTTTATACTTTTAAAAGCCTCTCCACATCTATATCCATAATCTTATTAGAGCCTCTTTACAACCCTTGGAGATACAAAAAGCAGGTCTTCCTGTGCCCATGTGACAGGTGAGGAAATTGAGATCGAGGGACTGCAGGCTAAAGAAATGAGACTAGAACTCAAGTCTCCTGATTCCTGGTCCAGTGCTCTTTTGACGACCCTACCCTGACTATAGACAGGGCACAGAATCAATCCATACTGCTCCACAAAGTGGAAGAGTTATTTCTATCACTCCAGACATTTGAAGCTAATTACCATTCAGATTTCCCTGGCCTGTTCCAATGGCCTTTTCATCTCGGGTGCCAGCACCTGCAGTTTATTCCACCTCCCTACTCTCCCTCTTTGGGGGCTTATCCCAGGAGCTCCATCTTTGGCAAAATTTCTTTCCTCCCCAGCTCCCTCCAGACCAATAGCGGCAGCTGCTTCCCAGGCCCTTGCTGAACGATTCAAGCGGATTAAAATATACATGTATATATTTATGCCGACAAGAAGGAGGGAAAGTGCAACTTCTAGTCAGAGCCTAAATTTCCTGCCTCAGAAGCCCAGCTGGATAGCAGGAGTTATAACAAAAAACAGCCGCACAATTAGCTGGAGTTCTGTAGCTGTCTGCAGCAGACTGCTTACTCCGGTGTCTCGATAGGTGGTCTCCCAGTTCATCAGTTCATAAATAAGTAATTTGAAATGTGTTCCTGGGGGAAATTTCCCTCCTTCTCTCCTGAACAGACTGTACTCATCAGTTTTCCTCTTCTCCAGGTAGCTGGCGTTCTCATTTATAATGGCCAGAGGAGCTTCTCTGTTCTAATTCCTGCTTCATTACATCTCCTAATGCTTGTTTTCACCAGCCTCACAACTCTACATTTCTTTATATATTGATAAAAAAAAAAAACCTCCTTGCATATATTATTTATTGGCACTTTCGAGTTAGCTTTACTGTGAACTTAAATGGAATATTTTTATGGCAAAGAAAACACTAAAGTTGAGATCTGATCTGGGGTTTTAGAAATCTTGATCAGATCCTAAATCATATACAAACACACATCATTATCACCGCCATCATCATCCTCATATTCATTCCCAACCATTTCCCCTGCTGCTACCCTTACTTTGAGTCTGTGCTGGCAAATGTTATTTACCTATTGAAGCATTTTTCCAAAACATTTTTCCACAAGAGAAACCTGTGACCAGATCAAAAGTACCTAGTGATTCAGGTATAACTGAATGTCCCCCACTGGCAGAGTTAACAAACTAACTAATTTGGCTAGCCAATAAAACCAGGCATTTCAGCACTCAAAGCCTTTGCAGTCAAGCCTCCAGGGTATCCTGGGTTTTTTTTTTCCTCTTGGCCAATAACCTAATTATTATTTTTAAAGCGCTAACCATACCTTTCATTGTAATAATGCATATAATTGATTTTACTGATTATGTCTTTTATAACATCTATTAGTCACCTGGAACTATATTTACTTCTTATTGCTGGTTTTATGATTGTTTAGCTTTTTGGTCTCATAATATATAATTAATAAAATATGTTAATAGGAAAGCAACTTACCTAATGAGATCTCCTGGAACATACTTCCTTCTATATAAAGAAATGTTTCTGAAATCTTTTATTGAGGGAATAGCTCCCACGTGGTATCCATAGTACACAGCTTAGTGTATTGTTCCTAGTACATGCTAATAAATGTTGAATGAATGAGAAACCCAAATTCAGTCTTAGTTGAAAACAACTGAACATTTTCATCAAAAGATTTTTTTTCTGATGTACTTTCATGTAGATTTAAAGAGTAACACTAGGAATTCATCAGATTTCAAAAAATTTATCCTTTTTTCTGGTCTAATGATAAAGCCAGTACTGTAAAAGAGTTCTGAGTATGAAGTCAAAAGATCTGAGTTGAAGTTCTGACTCTGCTACTGACAAGCTATGTTACTTCAGACAAGTTGCATCATCTCTGAAAGCCTCAGTTTCCTAACCTGTAAAATAGGAATAATAATTATTTGCCATAGTAACTGTGAAGAAAATCCTTTGTAAACCATAAAGCTCTAAGCAAAAGTGAGCTTCTGTTATTATCCACAGAGGGCAATGCAAGCAACAATGGACACTTCAATTGGCTCTGGTTTCCCCTCTGTCTTCACAATTGGGTTAAGATTGCCAAAAACACAAAACTAGCCCTTTGAAATCATATATTACCTGCCAAGACCCACCCAGGTACTAAATGAACACAATTACAAAACAATTTTCATACAAATAAAGACTATAAACAAATGGAGAAATATTGATTGCTTGTGGGTAGACTAAGTAAGCCAGCATAATAAAAATGACAATTCTACCTAAATTAATTTAACTTATTTAATGCCATGCCAATCAAACTACCAAAGAATTATTTTATAGAACTTGAAAAAATAACAAAATTCATCTGGAAGAACAAAAGATCAAGAATATCAAGGAAATCAATAAAAAAAAAAAGCAAAGGTACCCAACAAGTATCAAATTTCAAGCTATATTACAAAGCAGTGATCATCAAAACAACCTGGTACTGGATAAGAAATAGAGTGGTGGATCAGTGGGATAGACTAGGCACACAATATGCAGAAGTAAATCGCCATAGTAATCTAGTATTTGATAAACTCAAAGATCCAAGAATTCACCATTCAATAAAAACTACTGGGAAAACTAGAAAACCGTCTGGCAGCAACTAGGCACAGAACAACATGTCACACCATATATGAAAATAAGGTCAAAATGGGTACATGATTTAGACATAAAAAGTAATACCATATGTAAATCAGGAGAGCATGGGGGAAATTACCTGTCAGATCTAAGAATAAGGCAAGATTTTATGACCAAATAAGAGAGATGCTTGTGGTAAATAAAATGAATGATTCCAATTACATGAACTTAAGGCTTTGCATAGACAAACCAGTGCAGCCAAAATTAGAAGGAAAATGTAATGGGGGGAGGGGAGAAATTACAACAAGTTTCTCTGATAAAAGCCTCATTTCTCAAATACATAAGGAACTAAGTCAAAATTATAAAAGCAAGAGCTATTCCCCAATTGACAAATGATCAAAGTATATGAGCAAACAGTCTTCAGAAGAAGAAATCAAAGCCATAATCATATAAAAATGCTCTAAATAACTAATAAAAAGAAAAAGAAAATTAAAACAACTTAAGGCACCACTTCATATCTATCAGGTTGGCTAAAATAACAGAAAAGGAAATTGACAAATGGTGAAGGAGATGTGGAAAAATAGGGACCCTAAATGCACTGTTGGTGGAGTTGTGAAATGGTCCGACCATTCTGGAAAACAATTTGGAACTATGCCTAAAGAGCTATAAAACCATGCATACTCTTTAATCTAGTAATGCCACTACTAGGGCTATATCCCAAAAAGTGAAAGAACCAACATATACATGCAATAATATTTATAGCAGCTCTTTTTGTGGTGGTAAGGAATTGGAAATTGGAGGGATGGCCATCAGTTGGGGGATGGCTGAACACATTGGGATATGTGATTGTGATGGAATGCTATTGTGCTATAAGAAATGATAAGGGGGATAAAGGTTCAGAAGAACCTAAGAAAATTAATACGAACAGATACAAAGTGAAATAAACAGAGTCAGAACATTTTACATAGTAACAGCAATATTGAAACAATGATCACCTAAGACTTAGCTACTCTAATCAACACCATGATCCACAACAGTTTCAAAAGACTCACAATAAAAATGCCATACATGTTCGGAGAGAGAACTGGTAAACTCTAAGTACAAATTGAAGCATAATTTTTCACTATCATTATTTTTTTTTGCTTTTTTTCCCCACAATGTGACTAATATGGAAATGTTTTATATAGCTTCACATGTATAATGGGTATCATATTGCTTATCTTCTCAATGGGAGAGGACTTTGCAGGAGGGGAGAGAATTCAGAATTCAAAATAAAAAAGGAAGGAAGGAAGGAAGGAAGGAGAAGAAAGAAAGAGAGAGAAATGAGGCCTTTACCAGAGACACTGGTTGTAAAAATTCTTTCCCAATTTTCGACTTCCCATCTAATCTTGATACGTAGACTTTATTGTAAAAGAACTTTTCATTTTAACGTAACCAAAGTTATCCATTTTGCGTTGTGTAACGCTCCACATTGGATAAAAGAAATCCAACCCTCTTCATCACAGAATCATTATCTGAATTTGTTTGTTGCAAGGAGAAATACAGAATCATAGACAATAAAGTTGGAAGGACCTCAAAAATAAACCTCCCCAGCTTCCACCTAAAGATATCCATCCTATCTATTCCCATCTACTTTTAGATGACTTCAATTTCTAGGAAGTTTATTTTCCACTTTATCTGATACTTAGCAACATCTAGTTTCAGCTTCTAGTTATTTCCTGAGTCCAAATAGAATAAAGCTTAGCCCTTTTTCATGGAACAGCTTTTTAAATACTTACAATCAGAGATTTAGAGCTGGCAGAAACCTCAGAGGTCATCTAGTTCAACCCTATTGTTTTACACATAATGGGATGGTCTCCTAGACCACATACTCTGGCTCTATGGGGGTGGACATGGGCCTTGTGACCTCTTGCTGAGGGACAAGTTCTTCACTTTGGTGAGGTGATATAACAACTCCTAACGAGTTCCCATGTGTCCAAGTGTTCTTTTGAGAATTTTGTCCAAGAGAATTGGCTGCTGAGTGTGATGGGGAATAGGGTCTTGTAAAGGGAGTGCTCCTTTCAGGAGGCAATACCACCTGAGCAAGAGAAAGGTTCCATCTCATCTGCCATGTTTTGGGGCTGTCCCATCCTGAGATAGATCTAATGGCAAAGTACCCTCAGGTAAAAACTGCAAGAACTTCACAATACTCTAGGCCACTTACCTGTTGGTTTGTTTCCTTGTCTTTCTATCTCCAGCCATCTCTGCCTTTCTGTCTCTGTCTGTCTATCTACCTCTGTCTTTTTCTCTGTGTGTGTGTGTGTGTGTGTGTGAGTGTATGTGTGGTGTGTTTTGCAAAGGAAAATAAGTTTGGATAGGGTCTAAAATTATACACATTTTGGACTATTTTTTAAATGGAAAATTCTCTCTCCCATCCCAGCTTGTGCAGGGTCAGGAGGTAGGGGTAGAGTTGGGGTGTGAATCTCCCCTCTTTCCAACTCAAGCCTTGAACATAAATTCTTGGGCAAATAAGAAGGGAATAATATTATATTCCATATAATTAATAATAATAATAAAATACTTACAACTATAATTCTATCTGGGTAGATAGGTAACATAGAAATGTGAATAAGCAATTAAAGGAATAAAGTTTCCAAATGCCAGTTGCATTGATTGCTGCTGAGAAGAGACAAATAGATTCCTTACTTCTGCCACGATCATAGGAAAAATAGAAAATGGGCAGTTAGACAAATACCTGGAGGGCAGATTCCTGGAACCAGGAATGGAAGGAAAGTACTATGGACTGGATTTAGAAATCTCATTGACCATACATCTATTATTTGTCCTGATCTGCCATCAGTCCCTCAACTTGGATCCCAATCCATCCATACCTCACTTTCAATTGGTCATCCCTTTTGCCCCAGACTCAGTCTTAGCCTCCATTTTCCTATGCTTATTTCCATCATGGGAGTGATCACCACTGGAGAGATTATAGACTTATATGGATTGCTTATGGATCCTTCTAAGACTTTTTTCTTATGGGTTTCTGTGAGACTTTTGGATTTTCTGAATTTTTCTGTGGGGTAGAATAAAGTCTTCCCTTCCCTACCAAATACATCTGTTAGTACCTTGAGTGCTTAAATGGGATCTAGGGGAACCTTCACTGACTGGTGTGGGTAGATACAAGCTATATTTGAGTCATATACTGAGATTCCACAGAAAGATCTCTAGGTGGAAACATTACAAACCAGAATGAGTTATTATTTGCTTTATACTTGGCTACTCTCTCTAGATTTAAATGCTTGCCTGACTATACCTTCTATATTTACCAAACTTCTCCTACAGAAGTGGACTCTCATTCCTGATCACTCCAAATCAGCAACCCTTAAGTGGGGAAAGGGGAGATGAGAAGCAAGATTAGTGTAGCTAGAAAGGTGGGTAGCAATTGGGAAAGGTCAGAAGAAATCAGTTAAGAAATGCCCTCTATCAAGTAGATCTATATGGAGAATATAGATTTCTTAGAGAAAGAATGAGATATTGCAAGACAAGGAGAGTGGTGGAAAGGATGCTGGAACTTTGGAAAACAACTAAATTGACTGGTGGCTGAGTGTATTGATATTTCTTTCAGAGTCTCTAGAGGAGCCTTAGAGCAGGAAGGGGTCTGATATCAGCCTACACATACATGGGGAGTGGTACATATGGTGAAGGAGAGCCAATGGACTGAGTTTAGATAGGGGAGAGGTTGGAGAGGTTGTAGCTACAGTATCCTAAGTACTTGGTCCAGGGTCTTCCTCAGTAGGAAGTGACCACTCAGTAGGAGCCCATCAAGAGTGATGAACTGTGCCTATGTACAGCTTCTGAGCCAAGAAACAGCATGCATGAAAATCAAAGGAAGAAGCAACAATGAAAGCTCTGATCTGCTCTAAAGATGGCTGATCTGGTTGAACATACAGTAGCCTAAGTCGTATCAGCTATAGCTGGAAGGTAGAGAGCTTCCTCTAGATTTCCCATAGCGAGGACTGGGAAAGGCATGGTTAGATGAGAATATCAACAATACCATGACCAGTTCTTTTCTATTTCTACTCATGCTCTTGAGTGACCAACAGAAGTGAGTACAAGGAGGCATCAGGGCTTGGACTGTTGGGTTGGACTGTGCATTAAGACTTACAAAGTCCATGAATGGTTCCTTGCACAGAGTGCTGAATCTGGAGACCAAGAACCTGGGTTTGAATCCTGACTCTGCCATTTATGAGCCCTGTGACCCTGAGCAAGGCTTCATCTCCTCATTCTCCTCATCTATAAAATGAGGACGTTGAACTAATGATCTCAAAGATCACTTGCAAACCCCAAACTATAATCCTGTGATCCCACAGCCAAATTCTGGATGCATTAGTATAAGAGGAAACGTAGTGACTTTCACCAGGAGAAAAGGGATCCATCCCCATTCCCATCTCCCCCACCCACACTCCCATAAGAGAGAAGGAGTGTAAGTGTTATAGGGCAGGAATAAGGACTGGATAAGGATGACTATTACTACTGCTAGGATAAATTCTTGATGGAGTAAAATTCCCTCTGATGTATTTGGCTTGAGGATAGACAAGAGAATAAGTTCAGTTTATGGGGGGTGGGTCCATATATGGAAACTGAGAATCTGATCAATGGGTGAACATGGACTATGTGTATTGACTATCTTAGATGCCATTTTGGAGTGTCCATCCTTGTTCTTGGTGAAGAAGCCAGAACTCCTTAAAAATGACAGCTTTCGGAGGGCTTTTTTCTTTCCATAAAAAGAAAAGGAAATGTAGTAGCTGTGTATGTAGAGTCACATAGCATGCATCCATAAACAGATGCATGTACAAACATACACTTGCAAACACTGACATTCCCTTCTTTAGGCCTCAGTTTTCTCATCTATATGGTTAATGGTTTTGACCAAATGATCCCAAGGCTTTTTCTACTTCAGAGTTGCGGTCCTATGATCTGACTTTATCAACCACACACACACATACACACACAGAGAAAGTAGAATAGGATTCAGAAGATATGTGTTGGTTCCATTCCCAGGTTGGTCACTGAATTTATGTGTGAACTTCAGCAGGTTGCAGCTTGCCTGGAGCTCAGAGTCCTCCCCTAAGAACTGAGGGAGCTGAACCAGATGAGTTACCATCTTGCTGTAAGAGTCTATGAAACATACATATACACAAAATCCTCATACATGCACTCATCCACACCACCGATATGTCTAAATGGCACAGACATAACACACTGATAACGGAAAGTGCACATATAATAAAGCACAAACACACACAAGCTGAACTGAACCTAAACACGCACAGAGACTCACAAAATAGCACACACACTCAAGCAGGCATGCAGACTTTCCTATCCTTGGCCTCATTTCTATGCATCTCTCTCATCTCTCATCTCCCATGTACAGCCAATCCCCCACAGCACACGGCAGGTAGTGCAGTCACAGAGAGCAGGGAGGAAAGACAGGCCCGATGAAGGGGTTACTTTGCCCCAGGACCCCTTTATCTGAAGTTGTCCTCAAAAGCGGAAATGAGTTGATTTGCATTTTCCCACTGAAGCATGCAGAGTAGCAGAGGAGTGTTTCTCGTTACCGGTTTCTCTGGTTTGCCCCGAGGCCTTCTCGCAGGCTAGTACAGCTCTGAAAACACCTGTATGCTGCCCATTTAAATACATGCTTCAGACAAATCTTTGGGGGGGGGGGGTTCAAAAGGGAGAGACTAATGCTCTTCCTTGCTAGCAAGTATTATCCTGTCTGTCAATGCTGAAGGCAGAAGTTAACCCTTTGAAAACTGTATCATTTCTAGCGTTTCTATCCTAGGGAGAGAATCCACATGAGGAAGCCTCATACAGCAATACTGTCCAAAGAAAAACAGAGAAAGAATGTAAAGGTCATCTACTCACTCTGACATACCAAACCATGATTAGATTTGCACATGGGCTGAGTACACAGTCATCCATGTGCTATGATTTAAGAGGCACTAGGAAGTCTCTCCCCCCAGTGCACCCCCCAAAAATCTCCCCTATTGACCTTTGGTGATATTTAAAATTCCACCTTTAGAAACTCATTCCTTTGGGTTAGAGATTGCCCTCTCTAGATTTCCTCTTTAAAGTATAGATGCCCCCACTAAATCCCTAACACCTTCCTGTGAATGAATTTATAAGATCCCCTTCCTTCCTGACAGGAGACTAGGCAGATCAAGAGCCTTTAGGGAGGGAGAAAGTGAAGAAAGTAGAGGAAGGAGCTGCTGAAACCAAATTTCTACTCTAACATTCTTTTGAGGACCAACCCTGAGGGCAAATACCCTCTCATGTCTCATACATACAAACACACATATATTCCTATAAATATATTCACCCCTAAACTGGTAGAAGTGAGGGTTTATTTTTTTAATTTTTAAGTGATTTTACTACAAATAAGAAATTATAAAAACTGTTTATTTTTTAAAAATGCACAGAGCAAATCTACCCCCTTAAATTTTCACATAAGAAAGAAATGGTTTCCCTTAAAAATAATACATAAAGGAAAAGAATGTGCTGTTTGTATCTTCCCAGGTTGGGAGGAAGTAGTATAGATTTCATGTTCACTTGACAGAAAGGGGGGAAAAGAGAGAAACTGTCTCAGTGTACAGTGTAAAAAATATATATTATTTTGATGGCAAGTTAACTGTCAGGGGAATACCAAAAAATGATGTCCACAAGGCAAATAAATGTCTGTATTGCACATTCTGGTTCTATACTAGGAGAGGATGGCATGTTGTTGGCCCCTATATGGATCTTGTTTTCCTTTTTAATTAGCAAAGGCGAGAAAGTTTCCAACACACCTCCCAACCTGTATCCTAACTGATGATTTCATAGTGAACTGGCAACCAAAAGAATTTCGTTAGATTGGACTTCTTTTGGCTCTTATTCCCTCTTCCCCTCCCCAGACAAAACCCCTCATTCTTCCTACATTAACTAACACACACCCGCTCATACACACTTCCCCCCCTCCCAATACTGCCAGGTTTCTCCAACATGTATAACATAATTGTGAAAGCTAATTATCAAATAATGTTTAAGCCTTTGGGAATGAGATGGAGGGGGTGGGGTGGAGGGGGGGGTGCAGAAATGTTTTAAAGTCCCTGGGCTGCAATAGAAACATGATTAACAGAAACAAAGCCTGCCTGGTGAAAAGTTTCAAAACCAAAGTCTGTAAAACATTTTTTTGGTTGTTGTTGTTTTTAATGCAGATCTATCAATGGCGTCTGTAAGCTATCAGCACTTTCCAGCCTCCTGGTGAGGCACTCACATTCTTGGGTGATCCCTTAGTGAAATGTGCAATAAAAAGGTTAACTTTTTTCTTCTTGGAGTTGAAACAGGAAGAACCACATGACGAATGGATTTATCCTTAAGCAAATGCCCTAAACCAGAGGACACCAGCAGACCAGAGAAGTAAAGGGGTCCCCTTCCCATTGGCTAGGGGGCAGGGGAGGGGGGAAGGGCAGGGCTGTGTTGAGCAAGAAGGAAGGGGAGAGCAAATCCAAGCAGGATAATTCTCTTCCTGACCTGAACATGAGCAGATAGAGCCTGACAGATGTAGTCTTTATCACGGAATAAAATAGGCTCACAGCAGTGTCCCGTGCACATGAATGTCACATTTTATGAATTGCCATATTGCTGGGCTGCAGGCTACAGTGAACAGTGCCTGGCGGTCAGAGAGCTTGAGAGAAACAACTCATCTTCACCAACACCATCAATCCCCCACCACACACACACACACACACACACACACACACACACACACACACACACAACTACCCACCGCATCCTCAGAGAGGAAGGAACTGGGGCAGAGGTGGCACCTGTGCCTCCTCTAATGGGCAAACCCAAAGCCTTGATGTGTGGAAAAGTCAGAAATAGCAAGGGTAGGTGAGGGAGGGGTTGGCCTGCTCTCAACTGTCCTGGGATCCTGAAAAACAGCTACAGTAGGGAGTAGGAGGGGCACTGCATGAGTAAAGGGCCTGGGCTACTGTGGACAGCTGGAGGGCAGAGTCGGCCACTGGTGCAGGGAACCACAACACAACAACAACCAAAAAAAAGGCTTCCCACTCCTTCCTCAAAGGAAACCAGAAAGCATGGTTGTGTTCTGTCAGAATGTTGTGGTTGGGAGGAGAACCATTCATTCTTCCAAGATGGGCTGGGGTCATGCTAAGAGGAAACCAACCAATATTTATTGAGTGATTGTCAGGTGCCCTGAACTGTGCTGGGCATGTAAGAGGATACCAAGAGGAATCAGAAGTGATCCTTGACTTCTGGGAGCTGAGCTGGAGAAAATAAAACCAAGAGAGAGACAGCATGATGGAGTAGGGAAAAAAAAAACACTAGACTGTGCCGGGGAAGCCATAACCCTGGACTGTAGCCCTGGCTCTGGAAATGACTAACTACATCACTTTGGACAAATTATTTCACGTCTCTGAGCCTTACTTTCTGCAACTGTAGAATGAAGGGCCAGGACTAGATGACCTTGTTCAGCTACTTCCTGTGTGACCTTGGGCAAGTCATCCTCTCTGGGCCTCATTTTCTTCATCTGTAAACAAAGGTGGGGGAAGAGGTCAGACTCAATGACCCCTAAGGTTCTTTCTAACTTGAAGCCTATGGTTCTATGATCCTTTGTTCTCTAAGGCCCCTTCTAACTGTGATATAGCCTATGTCCTATAGACTAAGGCCCTTTCCAACTCTGATATTGTAACTCCTATGTTCTAAGGTCCTTTCCAACTCCAACATTCTCTTTTCTGTGGTACAAGACCCATTTCAGCACTAGCCTTCTATGATCTATGCATGTTGGTAAGCTCCCCTGTCATCGTCATCTGGCTCCCCTTGCCAGTGCTTAATGGATAGGCATGATGTCTGAACACTTCTCTTTAACATTGCCTAGCATGATAACCCCAAGTGAAATCTGGCACTTAATAAGTACTTTTTTGATGACAATGATGATGACAAGGGTCCTACATGGTATATGGAGATGATATGGTATTTTTGTTCCTACCTAGGATTAAAATTTTTAAAAAATCAGCCTCTGAGCATTTGTATATCTCTCTCTCCCCCTCAGTTGTTAGTAGCTCTCAAATTTTCTCACATTTACTTATCTGTGTACTCATATCTCAGGATAGCATGTGAGCAAGTTACTTTAGATTAAGGACTGTTGTGCATTTACCTTTGTATCCTAAGAAACTCCTTGAATACAGCAGACACAATAAATGTTTGTTGAATTAAGCTCTTTTGGACTCACATAGAGTTATCTAAAAATATGTATAGATATAGGTGCTATGGATATAGGTATGGGCAGAGATGTAGGCACAGGCATGGATGTCTACATAATTCCTTGATAGGAAGGAATTTGTCAGGCAGAAAGTAGTTTTGAAGCACTTTTAAAACCCTGTAACATTTTCCTGATTCTAGAATCTTCTGCCTGACATCTCCCTACTCTGCATCCCCTGGCTGGAATTCCCTAAACCACAGGAACTTCTCCCATAACAACATCTCTTGCATATGTTCCCCTCCCCCCAACTTTATCATCCATCACCCTAGCTCTAGCCTTCCTCATCTCTCATCTCAACTAGGACAGTGGCCTCCTAATTGTTCTCTCTATTACAAGTCTCTCCCCCACTCCAATCCATCTCTCACACAGCTGGCAAAGCAATTTTCCCAAAGCACAGGTCTGACTTCATCACTATCCTACTCAATAAACTCCACTGGCTCCCTCTTATATCTAAAATCAAATATTAGCTCTTCTGTTTGCATTTATGTTTTCTCATAACCTGCCCTCTTCCTACCTCTCAAGTCTTCTTACACATTTCTTCCCTCTATTCTCTCTTAGTATTTTTGCATAGGCAATGCTCCCATCTCCATGCCATTTTTTACCCCCACCCAAAATCCTCATGCCTAGAAATCACTCCCTCCTCACTTCCAACTCTTAGAATCCTAGGTTTTCTTCAAGACCCCAATGCTACCTTCTATATGCAGTCTTTCCTGATTCCTCCACAGCTGCTTGTTCCCTCCCTCTCAAAATTATCTTGTATTCATTTTGTGTCCATCCTGTGCATATTTATATATGTGCATGATGTTTCCTTTGTTAGAATGTAAGCTACTTAAAAATAGGACTATTTTGCTTTTATTTTTATATCTCCAGAACTTAGCACAATGTCTAAGAATAGTAGATGCTTAATAAATGATTTTTGATTGATAAATGAATGTTCAGAGATCTTGTAGTTCAACAATAGTTCATACAAAAAACGATCTGGGGTTCCAGGGGACTGCACACTCACAAGAAATGAATGAAGGGACATAAAAGCCCCCAACATCCTCACAGGATCTTGCTTCAATACACCAAGGATCCATGATTTCATTGATCAGGCATTACCTACCCCCTGAGCAAGGCCTCCCACCAGAGGTACTAGCCCACCCTGAACATCTGATAAACCCCACCATTACCAGTTGTCTTAACTTTTTCTTTTCGCTGAACTTCAGTGACTCCAGAAGAGAGAATGAGGCCAATGACTTTGTTCAACTGCCTCACTTAAATCTAATTCACACTTAAGTCATTACCTCATGATATCATTGATCCTTTTCAAAAACTAAGGAAGAACAACAGCAACGACCTACCCCAATCTACACCATGCAGATCATAAATCCCTCTATGGCTTGGTCTTTGAGAGTTGCTGCAGTTGAAAAATTCTACCCTCTCAGGACCAGCCTGGTGAAGATGAACTAAGACCGGTCCTGAGGTAACAGAAACCCTATCTGTCACTAGGCCTGGCCTTAAAACTTGGACTTAGCAAGACCCATGAGAACTGGCATTCAATGGGTAAAGCCTTCAGAAACCCAGGAACACACACTCATGCCACAATGGCCCATAGTAAGCACTTCATCAATGTCTGTTGACTGACTAAATGACCCCTATGAGCCTAGGATCATGGACTGTGGTGGCTCACATCAGATATGGGCCTGAAATTGGAATGTATTTTTCTGTCCAAAAAAACTGAGTTCAAAGAGATTCAGCTCCCAGGATAGCTGTGGGGTGAACATTCTGGTCACAAAAGCTCTCAAATATCATCTCCCAAAACCACAGAGAGGTCATGATCTGTGATAGTAGAAAGGGTGCCCAAGCAGAAGAAGTTGCTAGTAACTTGAAGTATCATATTCACAAACTACACTGAGGGCAGAGAAAAGCAACCAGGATGAGGAAGTGCCTTGAGTACATATCAAATGGGGATTGACTGAAAGGCCTGGGTGTGTATGATTGGCTTAGAGAAGATAGGGAGTTGGGGGTGGGGGGTGAAGGGGGGCAGGTGAGAGATGAAGGATGTGAGAACTGCTTGCAAATATTTGCAGAACATATGAAAAATTAAACTTGCTTTGCTTTGCCCCAGGAAGAGTGAGCAATGGGCTGTGTCAGGAGGCAGTGTGTATCCCATTCCTGAACATATTTAAAATCAATCAAGTATTTATTAAGATCTTGTTATGTGCTGGGCACTGTGCTAGGCACTGGGGACATAAGTGCAAAAGAATGAAATGACCCCACTCTATGGGGGAGAAAACAAGCACCTACGTAAATTTACATACATGTACATATATGTATATACATGTACATATATGACTATATCTGCGAATGTGTACAATTATAGGTATCCAAATGTACATAAATACATTTTCTAAATACAAAATGAACACGAATGTATACAAAGCCTCCTTTGTATCGTAGTCATATTAAGTATTTGTTAAGGAAGTTCTTAAGGGGATTTTTGTTCAGGTTCAAGTTGGACTAGATACCCTCTGAGGTCTGATTGTGTTATTCCTCTGAAAAAGAAACTTCAAGATCTCCCTATTTCATTCACAAAAATTATCTTTCTCATCTTGGCATCTGAGGGGCTTCCACAACCATGATCTAATCCACTTTCCCATTTGATTTCATGATATTTTTTAAAATTTATTTTAAACTTCCCTTAATACTTTTCAACCACAATGCCCACTGTAAAGGGGAGCCCTGAGCTAGTCCCTTGATCTGTTATGAAAGGGCAGGGTAACTTGGCTCCAATTATCTTACTTATTCATTCATGTGTTCAACAAGCATTTTTTTAGCACTGTCTATGTGCTCTAGGTGCTAGAGATACTAAGACTAAACAACATCAGCCCCTGTCCTCAAGGGACTTAAAATCCACCTGGGAGAGAAACAATAGGAACTTGGATAAGTACTTAAATGCAAAATACATACAAAGTGATTTCTGAAGGGAAAGAATACTCATAACTAGATTTGGGGTGGGTAGAATCAGAAGAAGTCTATAAGAGTCTGCTCTTAAGCCAAGCCTTGAAAGAAGCTGGGGACACTCCCAGGCAGAGGTGAAGATAGAGTGCATTCCAAGGATGGGATACAGACAGAAAAGGCCCACAGACAGGAGCTGAAATGTTTACACAACTCAAGGAGGCCAGCTTGCCTGGAAAAAAATGAGTAGGGGAGTAATGTGCCATGAGTCTGGAAAGGTCATTTGGAGGCAGACTCAGGAAGACTTCAAATGCCAAGTAGAAGAGTTTATATTTTAGAGGCAATTGAGAGATGCTGAAGCTTCCTGAGAAAGGGGATATGATCAGACCCGCCTAGCTATAGTAATATAAATTTGACAGCTACATGCATCCCTTTGGGATGCTCTTCAGCTCCAGAACTCCAAAAGGGAGTTAGCGTTAAGAGGCAAAATGTTACTCATGTTTTATGTCTTTGTATTAAATTGGAGGGAGCGTGGGTGCAGGGGTGTACATGAGAATATGCTTTATATTGAGTGATTGTAATTATGTGGGTGAGTATGCTTATAATATTATGTGAAAGTTGAGATGAGTACATATGTATTAGAAAAATAGATTGAATGTTGGAGTTGTAATAAGGAGGATCTGGGTTCATAACCTGCCTCAGATACGTACTAGCTGTGCAACTAGGAACCATTCACTTTAACCTCTTAGAGCATGAGTTTTCTCATCTATAAAATGGGGTAAGGGGCAAACTAGATAGTCTAAGGCCCCTTTCAATTCTGAACCTTTGAATCTATGATCTCATAAACATAAGTATATAACGCAGTTCTTGGAGATAGGAAGTATTCCTAAAATATCAATTAAGGTAATCAATTTAAAAGAGAATAATTCATTCAAGAATCCCCAAAATTTGGTGTGCTGCTCCCATCTCCACACCATTGTGTCTGGCACAAAGTACGGCTTAATAAATGCATTTTTCCTTCCTTCCTTTTCTACATTTGGGTACCACTTTTTTCCCCTTTATTAGAGCCTCCCACCCCACTGATCCTGCTTCCTGCCAAAAAAATAAATAAATAAAAGGACCAAGGAAACATCCCCTCAGAGCTTCCCCACTGCCCCTTCCCACCCACCCCACCCCCAGGCTAGCCCCAATCCTCCAGTCCCAGAGCCTTCCACCCTGACCTAAACTCCCACTTCATTCCCTCCTCCCCCTTCACGATTTGGTCATACTTCCTATTTAGTTTAAATCAACAGTCTGATTTTATCAACAATAATGCTTTATGGAGGTTTATTTCTTCAAACAGACTCTGCTCCTCTCCTCTATAAAGTTAATTTTATGTTCTTTGTTCACTTTCCTAATCTGCAAATTACATCCTCCTGTTCTCTGATTACTTACTATTGGAAAAACAGCCCCCTTTTTTTGCTTCCAGTTTGAATATTCTTTGTATTATCTTGATGACCTTAATCTCTTTTCCCCCACTGGCCTTTCAAGGAAGCAGTAAGTACCCCATCCACACTCAGTCTGTCAGCCAGGAAAAACAATCTCAGCCGCAGGACTGAGCTCCGCACTGCTCACTCCTCTTCTCTTTTTGTCCCTTCTTTTTCTCAAACCGAATGTGGGAAGGAAAAGAATGACAGCAGGGGGGATGAGGCATTCTGGGAGTCACTGCATCCCCTCAGAGAGCCCTTCAGTGACCAGTGGAAGACATAGAACTTCTAAATACCCAAGGATACAGAGATGCAGGCTTCTGAGGCAGTCTGCTGATACTGCATGAAAAAAGTCTCCACTCTGGTTGGGAGGAAGGGGAGAGGTGACTGTGAGGAGAGAGAAAATCATAGGATCATGAGGGGCAACTAAGTGGTACAGTGATAGAACAGAGCCTGGAATCAAGAAGATCTGAATTCAAATTTGACCACAGACATTTACTAGCTGTATGACCCCGGGTAAGTCACTTGACCCTGTTTGCCTCAGTTTCCTCATCTATAAAATGAGCTGGAGAAGGAAATGCCAAATCACTCCAATATCTTTGCCAAGAAAACCCCAAATAGGGTCACAAAGAGACAAAAACTACTGAAATTTACTGTGGAGAGGCAACTTATGAGCACCTTACGCCTCGTTAAGGATCTTAGAGGAAATGGGGAAAAGCAGCTCAGATTAACAGGGGAAAATTAGATCCATGAATTCCTGCAAAAAAGAAGAAATGAGTAGAAAGGGGGAAATGGAGAAGGAGAGGTGAGAAGAGAAAAAAGTTGACAAGAGGAAGGGAAAGAGAAAGAAGAGAGAGCATGGTGGGGGTGAAGAGTAGGAAATGTGAAAAGTAAGAGAGAAAAGGATAGAAAGGGAAAGAAGAAAGAGGAGGAGGGGAAGGAGGCAGAGAAGAAAGAGAGAAAAAGAGAGACAGAGAGAAGCAACATTTATGTACAAATAAGCCAGACTCAAGGCTCAAGCCTGCTTATTTGGTGTTCCCAATGAGCTGAACACAGATTTATTGTCTTATTCCAGTAGACATTCCCTTCTCACTTAGATTACCTGACTTTAGCAATGTAACATAAGAAATCCTTGAGGGCTTCATTGCTATCTGATGGGGAAGCCCACCCAGAGATGGTGACTCCAGTGGTGGAAAGGTCAATTCGTTCCCAGACCTAATTTCCATACTGCTTGTCCACACTCAAGCCAAGTCTGAAGATCTGGCCTGTTTCCTCACTGCCTTTCTCAGATTGACTGATAAAACCAATAGGTAAACGTAATATGAACCAAATTGCCCAAACATGATGTTTTGGGTGGGCCTTAGGCAAAATTGCCAGTAGGTGACATTTTGTCTTCAACACCTTCCCACCTCCTTTTATGTGCCTTTTTCACACTTTCTGGTACTCCTGTTCTCCACTCCCAAGTGTCCAATGAAAAAAAGATGGCTCTTCTCCAACAGTAACTTCTATGACTCTGATAGGAATACTCCACTTCAGTCAAAATGAGGCAGAGTTCCTGCCTCTATGCTTTAGCTCATGGTAATGTCCAGACTGTTCTCCGCTCCTTACTCTCCCTATAAAATTTAATCATTCTTTAAAAGCCTGTTTCTAGCTGCAATTGTCACATCCACACTACAACTTGGGCAATCATTTAATTTCTGTGGGCCTCAGTTTCCTAATCCATAAAATGAAAGAGTTGTATTAGATGATCTCCTGGGTCCCGTCCATCTTTAAAATTCTACAAAACTAAATGGCTTCTGACTCAATATCATGTCCCAAGCTTCTCTTCCTTTCAGAACTTCATTTCCATCTCTCTAACTCCTAGGCATCACTACCTGGATAAGCCTCTATTGCTTCAAACACATCATTTACTTTGAGTACAGGATACTCTTAACCAGTGGAATGTAAGTTTCTAGAAGGTAGGAACTGGTTCATTTTTCTCATTATATTCTCAATGCCTGGCACCTGGTACTTAAAATATTTGCTGAATTAAATAGTTTAAAACCAAATTCACTTTTCCCCAAACTCAGCTCTTCTCTCTAACCTTAGAGCTGTCCTTGGCTCCTCCCTCTTCCATATCCAGGCAGTCATCAAGGCCCATTTCTCCTTTTTCTTTTCATCCTATTTTTCTTGCATCCTTATCATATCTTACCTGAACTATTTCAATAATCTCCTAAATGGACTCTCTTCCTCCTCTTTCATACCTCTTCACTCTGCCCAGATAGTACAACCAGGTTAAATCTTCCTCAAATACCACTTATCAATTGTTTTTTTTTACTGCACCTATGATTTCATTGGTGCAGAAAAGCTCTGGCTCAAAATTCCTCCATCCATGCACAAGATGACAGTTTATCTGCAATTTATAGTCTTAGAAAGTAGCAAAGAAAGCTAACCTCAGAGGCAGGAAGACCTGGGTTCTTCACTTTCTGACTTTGTGATCTTGCCTAAGAGCCTTAACCTCTCAGTGTCCCTGATGACTTTATACACATTACCTCTAGAACCTTCAATATTTCCATAGTGAAGGCCAACCTCTTTGCCCCACATTCAAAGCCCTCAGTGATCTGGTTCATTTCCCCAACCAGCAGCCCATCTGCAAAGAGAGAAGTACTTCCCATCTGCCCCATGCCATCTCTACCTTAAACCAACCCCAACTTCTTTTCCCTTGACTTGGAATGGAAAACAAAGCAACGATAGACAGTGATGGTATAGAGCAGGCCCGCATGATTTAAGGCCCGAGGGCTGCCATGGCTGGCTGAAGGATTTCAAGCCGCCTACAGAAATATGTAGGGTTGCCACTGTATGCTCTCCTGTTTGTCAGATGACCCGCAGCAACCAACCATCAGCTATCTATCTCTAGTCTAAACTGTCTGCAGCTGGAGAAAGTTAGCCAATTTTAATTTTGGCCCCTACCTACTGCCAATTTGTACAGGTCTGGTATAGAGCCAGAGGTGGGGAAACTGTGGCTTCAAAACCAAATGTGACCCTCTAGGTTCTTGAGTGTAGCCCTTTGAATAAATCCAAACTTCAGAGAACAAATCCCCTTAATAAAAGGATTTGTTCTCTAAAACTTGGACTCAAGCCAAAGGCCGAACTGGAGGACCTAGAAGGCCACAGGTTGCCTCAAGGCCACAGGTTCCCCACCCCTGGAAGGTGAGGCTGAATATCCAGAGTCTAATGTCTTGAGTCTCAGCTACTGAGTAGGATGGGTTCTCTACAGGGATAGTGGCAAGCCAGGATTTCTATCTCCAATGCCAGGGGTGCCCTAATTTCAAAGTAGATCAGGGCAGTCTGCTGAAGCTGGGGCAGACCTGCCAAGGCTGGCTCACAAGGCTCACCCAATATCTCAGGTGACGACCACAGCCAGAAAACAATGCAGATTCCTATTTTTAATACCATAAGGTAAGAACTCTTTTAACTTCTCTATTACCTTTTCCCTGGCTCTCAGTTTTATTCTCATTGCTTAATCCCTTTCCAAGTTGTGCCTGACCCTTTTTTTCCACTTTTAAAGTCTCTTCTTCATCATTCCCCCACTTTGTCTCTTCATTTCTCTCTTGTTCTAGCCATCAGTTTCTCCCTCTGAGAGTCCTCAGGCAGTTTAAATTTTCTTATTCTCTAGAATTTTCCCTCCTCTGCTCACCACCACCCCCCCCATTTCCTGAATGATTCTTCCTTTCTCTGCCTTTGCTTTTCTATCTTGAGTTTCCTCAGCCTTCACAACTTCTTTGCCTCAGGACTGACATCTCCCTATTTCCTTTTCTAGCTTGACATCCTAGTAACCCCTTACTAGCTGAATCCTTCATGACTTGTTTTCTTCTCTTTTCACATCTACTCTCTTTCCTTCTCACTTTGTTCTTTTCCCATATTCCCACACCATCTCTCTCTCTGTCTCTGTCTCTCTGTGTCTCTGTGTCTCTGTGTCTCTGTGTCTCTGTCTCTCTCTCTCTCTGTCTCTCTGTCTCTCTCTCTCTCTCTGTCTCTGTCTCTCTTTATCTCTCTCTCTCCCTCTCCCTCCCTCTGTCCCTCTTTCCCTCCCTCCCCCTCTTCCCCTCTCCCTTTTTGGTTTCCGTTCTCCCTCTTATCTCTGTTTTCTTTCCTCTTGCTCAGTAATAGAGTGGGAGTTGCAGCTCTGATTCCTAATTTGAGAGACAGATGAGTTGACAGCAAGCAAATCCCACCAACCCACAGGATTAGCCTGTAGCCACCAAAATTGAACTGGAAAAGCATGCCCTCCACACAGCTTGCCAACAAATTATGACTAAGACCCAGATCTGCTCCAGAGACCTAGAGAGATATAGACTTCCCCAACAACATGGAATTAAGGTGAATGTTTCCTCTTGAGCTAGTAGGAGTGGGAATTCTTGGGGAGACCAAGAAATGATAAAGTTGAGAAAGAGACAAAGACAGAGTCAGAGACAGAGAGATATTTTTGAGTTGCAAGCAACCTTGAAGGTCATCTAATCCAAGCCCCCTCATTTTACAGGTTAGGAAATTGAGGTCCAAAGAAATGACTTGCCCAAAGTCACAGAGATAGTAAGTGGAAGAATAAGAATTTGAACCCAAGTCCTCTGGTTCCAAATCAATACAGCTACTACTGGAACCCACCCCAATTATTTCAGGTTCACAATTACTATTTGTTAGGGTTGGGTAAAAACCTTTTTTAAAGTTTTCAGATGTGGGACAGAAATTGCATCTATAATTTATGGCCTTGCTTAGAAACATAATGGAACAAACTGAGCCCAAAAAGACAATAGATTTCTGCTGATGGCAGCTGTAGATATCCCATGTGTCCTATACCCCACCCATCCTTTTTTTAAGTTCAGTCGTTCCTGTTTTGTCTCCGGATAGTTATATTAGTTAAGCAGTCAAGGAAGACTAGATGCTTTTCTTAGAGGACAGCGCCATCTAGCAGGCCATATGCCAAACTCGGTTAAGTAGGCAGCAGTCACATTTTCTACCCCACAGACTTTTCTCTCTTCATTCTTTGCCAGAAAAGCCTAAAACAAAGCAGACCAGCCTCAGGTAATGGATGAAGCCCTAGGGCCTGAGGGAAGTTCAAATGTGCTGAACTATGTCCTGGCCTGGATGCCACATTGTAGGAAGCGCATTTATACACCATAGCCTGTTCAGAGGAGGGCTACTAGATGGTGAGAAATCTGGAGATGATGCCATTTAAAGGGGAATTGGCAATGGTAGGCTAAGAAAGGACCCAATAGCTGCTTTCAAGTATCTGTAGAATTATCATGTGGTTCAGCCCGGTCACAGAAAACACAAGTAGGAGATAGTGTGGTACAGTGAGTGACCAAGGCACTGAATCTGGAGTCAGAGGTCATGGGTTCAAATCCCACCTCTGACATATGTTACATATTACCCGGATTATCTCAGGCAAGTTATAGAGCCACATTGGATCTCAGTTTCCTCATTGGTAAAATGAGTTTGGAGTAGGAGGCCTCTCATCTCCCCTCTGGCTCAACCAACATCTCTGATCCAATGAATGGTGGGGAACTCAGATGCAAAGAAACAGATCTCAACTCAGTATAAAGAAAAATTTCCTAAGAAATAGAACTATCCATAAGTGGAAAATGTTTTTTGGGGGAAGTCATAGATTTGCCCTCACTAGAAGTCTTCACCAGAGGTTGGATGACCCTTTGTCAAAGATGATACAGCCAATCAATAGGCAAGCACAAACATTTATTAAGTACCTACTATAGTACAGGTCAGGGCAGCTGTGGTCTAGAGGATAGAGAACTGACCTTGGAATCAAGAAGACCTGTATTCAAATCCTACCCTTCACATGTCATATGTGTAAGTCACACACCAGCTGTGTGACTTAAGCTCTCAGTGCCCCCAGGTATTTCTATAAGACTCCAGAGTATTGGGATTGGGGGGTGAGGGAAGCAAAGAACAAGCATTTATTAAGTGCCTACTATGTGTCAGAATACACATACAAATATCTCATTTGATGCCCACAACAGCCCTAAGGAGTCGGTGCTATTATTATCCCTATTTTAAAGATGAGGAAACTGAGGCAAACAGAGATCTTTTTTAAGCTATTTGTCACAGGTCACACAGCTAATAAATGTCTGAGGCAGGATTTGAACTCAGGTTTTCCTGACTCCAAGTCCAGCATTGTACCACTTAGCTTCCCTGGGCCCCCTCCTAGAATAGAGTGGTGGCACCTCTAACATCCAAGTACTTCTTTCCTAGCTCCCTGACAATATGTAATAAATCATATTAAAATAATAACAATAGTGGCACATGCTTAAGCTTTAAGGTTTCAAACCAATATTTTTGTACCATATTCATAAATGCTTTTCCCAATCTATCTTCATGTCTTCTAGCTCTAGGTTTTAGGAATTAATAGGGCCTGAACAGAAATTACTACTCTTTTTAATATTATGTTTTATTGTTCACCTATTGCATGCTTACACATACATGTGTGTATACACATATACATATATGTTCTGATTATACTTCATACATGCCAATTTCATCTTATTACACTCAAATACACATAGATAAAATAATAGAATTGAAAGGGACTTAATTATTAACTAATCCAATCCCAACTATTTTATGGATGAGGCCCAGGAAAAGGAAATGACTTGTCACCAAAATTCATATGTTTAGTTAGGGTCATGGAAGTACAGATGGAGAGCTGGAAGTGACATTATGTGTCCTATAGTTCACTCACAGGCCCCCTCTTACAGAGGAGTTAACTAAGCCCCAGAGAAATTAAAGTGACCTACCCAATGTCACATGCATCATCAGTGTCACAATCAAGATTTGAACTCAAGTCTCCCAATACAAATCCAGCTCTTTTTCCACTGCATCACACTATGCCTCTAAGCTGGGCCTGAGGCCCACTTAATCTGTCTTTTCTACTTTACCACATTGCCTTTTTCTGAAATAAAATCTAGAGAGAAGGGCCTTAAATTTCCTGAAAACCATGACCAAGCTTCATTGGTTTCCCTTCCTCTACTTTAAACATACGTAGGAACAACCAGTCCTTGAGCTGGACCAGGAAGGATACCTCAATAGGCTCCAGTCACCCTCCACTTCCCCCAATTCCAGTTGGAGAAGACAGACACTATCCAGGAATTCCCATAATCAGCTCATCCAAGGCATACTCACCCTCAAATACTCTATTTTTCCGGCCAGTACTCACTCCCTCTGATATCTCAGCAGAACAAGGACTGGATGGAACTTGATGAGTGACTCCTTGGGGATGAGAGGGAGAGGGAGGAATCAAGAATTGCTTTAAGGTTTTGAGCCAGAGTGAATGGGAGAAAGAAAATACAAACATACACTCAAGGAGGGAGATTTGGGTTTGGGTGACACAAGGAATTGGGCTTTCAAGACTGGGGGGGGAAATAGTAATTTTTGTCTCCAGTGGCAGAATCCTACATGATATCCATTTAGGTATCAACCCAAATGGCTTCCCAGTCTGAAGGGCTAATTCTCCCTCAACCTGAGTAGCCACAAGGCAAATCCCTGAATAGAAGACTTCCCTTGAAGTTTACCATTTGAGTCTTTACCTCATAGCTTGGTGAAACAATAGTAGTTCCCAGTTACCTGATGCCAGGGACAAGCAGGAAATAGATGCTGGAAAGCCCTTGTCATTCAGTGACTGAAAGCTAAAGTAGTCTGCTTTGACCAAAAGAGGTCACCTACTATGAAGCAGATGTTGCTTCTCTTAGTCTCTCTAGCATACAAGGACTCACTCCACTGGGGTGGTGAGGAGGGAGACAGTGTCAGACAAAGTGGCCCCTGTGAAGTTAACTAACTTCCTAGCATAGTGACAAAAAGCATCCTCACAGATCCTGTTCTGTCTAGACCTCTCTTCACCAGCCAGAAGCCTCTTGCCTTTGAATGAGCACAGACTCTGGCCATTGCTCAGAGATAGTCACTTACCTCTCCTCCCAGGAGAAATGTCACAAGCATTAGGGCATTATAAGCCAATGCCTCCTAAGCTGAGAGTTCTCATCTTCAGTCTTAGATACTATTGTTTATTCATTTCACTGAAACTCTCTGTGATTCCATTTAGGGCTTTCTTTGCAAAGATACTGGAGTGAGTTGCCATTGTTTTCTGTATTTCATTTTACAGATAAGGAAACAGGATAAGTGACTTGCCTAGGGTCACACAGTTAGTAAGTGTCTGAGACTGGATTTGAACTCAGGTCTCCATGACTCCAGGGCAGACACTCCATCCATACTACCTAGCTGCTCCCAGTCTTGGACATACCCTTAACCATATGGAAGAAACACTAGCTGGGAATCAGAGACACGGGTTCAAAGGCCAGTTATATTGCAAACTTGATGTGTGACCTTAGGAAGGTCATTTGACTCAGAAGCTCAGTTTCTTCTTTCTGTCAAAAATAATGATCTCATATTGATCCCCAGAAAGGACAATGTGATAAAAAAATAGACTTGGAATCAGCAAGATTGGAGATCAAACCCTGCCTCTGACATTTATAGGGCTAGTTGTGAAATCATGGGAAGGTAACTGAACCTCTCAGTCCCAGATAACTCTTATCCATTGACTTATAATTGGGTTGTCATCTGTTAACAGCACTACACCCACAACATCACACCATGTTGATGTATATATGATTTAAAAAGCATTGGTATAAATGACAGAAACTAGTAGAAAGAGTTTATGCAAAAGAGTGCCTTCCATGCAGCACAGCAAGGCTGGCAAGACTAGTCTCCACGCCATATCTTTGGAGAAACTGAGTCACCAAATGATTTGTAGTGCAGCACTGAAAAATGGATCTCCTGATCCTTGTCCCAAGTCTCACCTGCCAATGTCCATAAAGCTTCTGTGGCCAATAAAGGATGGGGGTGAGGGCCCCCTCCAGTAGAACATTGCTAGGGGACTCTATCCATTCCTGTAGAAAGCCTAGCCAAGGCACATGTCACTTTTTCCACAACCGAGTGGGTGTTGAGCACAGTTCAAAATGTAAATGCCAAATTATAGTAAAACACCTCCCAGGGGACCAGCAGCCAGGATCAGAGGCGGCCCAGAGCAGGGCGGCCCAGAGCTCTCCTTCCTGCTATTAAAGCTTCAGGGGCCTTTTCCTTGCCAGAGTCCCTTGTCTTGGCTAGACATACCACAAAGAAATAGCCTGACTCCTAGGAGTGAACAATGACTCTCTCTGCCTCCCCACAGGCCAGGCCTAGAAGGAAAGTGTTAAAAGAGGCAAGGGCAGGGGCAGGGCCTGAAGGTCCATAAAAAGGTCAAGAACTGAAGCCAGTTAGTCAGAAACTGGATGAGAAGCTAGGAAAAGCTTCAGGATTCATGGGAAGAAAAAGCTATGTGAGAAAACATGATGGTCAGTCCAAGGATTGGGATAATGAAAAACTGATGGGTTTTTAAGGAGAGTTTACCTCAACACAACTCAATAAACATTTATTGCACATACATTGTGCCTAAAAAGTGAGACACTCCTTGACCACAAGGTGCTGATGTTCTAATAGCAGGATACAGTATGTGCCCAAATAAGTAAAAACAAGTAATTTAGACACAAGAAGGCACAAACAACAGAATGGAGATCAACTATGTTTTTTTTTTTTTTAAGAGAAGTCACCTCATGTGAGCCTTAAAGAAAGCTAAGAATTCTAAGAAGCAGCAGTAAGGAGGCTTGTAGGCCAGGCCCAGGGGACAAAGCCAAGTTCAGGGAACAACAAGTACCACACTGGAAATGAGAGAGAGAGTGTGTGTGTGTACCAAGGGGACTATTATGAACCAAGTCTGGAAAAGCAGGTGTGGGCCTAATTATGGAGTTCTAAACACTAGCCCACTAAAGATTTTTCTCATCATTTGTTGATAGAATTGGAAAGAAGAGTCCCTTTAGAAAAGGTGGCATCTGTTTTGCCCAAGATTCATAAAGCCCAGAGAGATAGGAGTAGGCCTAAATTTCTTCTGAGTTTGATGTGGAAGAGTTCTAAAGCCCAGGAAACCTGGAAGTGGCCCTGCCACCGACTTGCTCTAACTTGGTTCATAGTCCAATTTTGTGAATCGGTGAAAAAAATATTTATTAAACATACACTTCATACTCAGCAATTGTCTAGGCTCATAAGCTAACATATTTAGAGGGAGGGAAGGCCATCGAGGCCTTCATTTTATAGAATTGCTAAAGGTCACACATATAATCAGTGGAGTAGTCTGGATTTGAATCCATAAGTCCAAACTGAATCCCCTGATTCTAAATTGAACGTTCTTGCCACAGTACCACCCTTCCTCCAAAGATGATTTGTGGAATCCTGAAGAAGGCATGTGAAAAACACTGAATTTGGAGTAAGACAATTTGGGTTCAATTCCCCCTGTTTGATGTTGGGGATTCACTAAACCTTTTTGAGTCTTCATTTCCTCATCTCTAAAATGAAGATCCTAGATTAGATGACATCCTGGGTCCCTTCCAGCTTTAATGGTCCATTTTTTATGATCCTATGATCCCTGCTTTTATGGCATTTACAACATAATTGGAAATACAAGACTTTATGGAATAATTAGAGACTACCTAATCCAAGGCTTTTGATATAGCACACACACACACACACACACACACACATATGGTACAGACAAAACATACCTTAATAGTTTCAAGAGGAGGAAGAGTTAGAGTTGTGTTATGAAGATTAGTACTTAGAAGGAGCCTTGAAGGGTATCCAAGATTTGGATAGATGAGATGGGCAAAGGCAGTCTCTTGGGGAAAATGACAAGTTTCTATAGGGAAGTAGAAATTAGTATTGGGTATTCAAGACAGTGAAAGAATCAGGCTCTCAAGCAAAGACTGTTTGTTTAGCAGTAGAATCACTGAGACCTCAGAAAGAATTGGAAAGGATGGCAGAGGGTCTATACCTATGCATAGCTGAGAACTCCCTCTGTAACATTTCCAAAAGAGTAGTCATTTAACCTCTGTCTAAACAGCTCCAGTGATAAGAAGCTCACTACCTCTACAAGGCATCTCCTTTCAACTCTTAGATAGTTCTAATTCTTTGGAAAATGCTCCTTATGAGCCAAAAGATGTTTTCTCTGAAACTTCCAGCCACTACTCCTTTCCCTCTGGCCAAACAATAATTATTTCAGTGCAATTCCTGTTTCATTAGGCTCTCCAACAGATACTACAATTACTTTCACTGGGCCTTTAAGAGCCAGGTGGAATGTTGTGGAAATGGACATTTTTAACCATCAGTTTGGAGAGATTATTTAGAAGTGATCATGTGAGAGAAGCTGAAGAGACTGTTTTCCTGTCATGGATAGAAAGAAGATGGAGTAAGCAGAGAAAAAGATGGAGATGCCTTTCTAGATGGAACTCTTTTCATCTTTATCTTGTGAAGAAGATGAAGAGAATTCTTGAGAAGAGAGTTTTCTTGGTATCTTAAGTGAACTAAAGGCAAGAATGTGCTTTTAGAAGTTAGAAGTCATCTGTAGTTAAAGCAATGGTTTGAGATGACTCTAGCTGTGATTTTTCTCACAGCTTAACTATTGTAAAGAATTATGTATGCCTTTCTGTTATTATTCCTTACATTTTAAATAAATTGTGTAGTCACTAACATTAATATTTATTTACTCCTAGGAGATTGTAGGTTTTGGTCAACTGTTTGTGGAGAAAGAGGTTCATACTAGTATATTTAACAACTAATATTTAGGAAATTGGTATTGGAGCTCTGAGTTAACTGATTAATGAATGAGAAAAGAGTTGTAATTTTATTAATTAAGAAAATATCCAAACATATCCCTGAATTGTCCTGGAACTTCAGATGATAAAAACAAATACGGAAATGAGTTAAGTGTTAACTTGAGGGATTCCCTAAAAGTCAATGGAGTTTACTCATGACATTGCTATATTTAATACTGGAAATTAAGGTTGGATAGGTAGAGTGAGGTTTACAAAAAGTCACCTTCAAAGAAGGAACATATGACTAGAGAGCAATTCATCTGAAAAAAAACCTGGTCATATCTTATCTAGAAAGTCATGTTCATATTTGGGCACCTCATTTTAGGAAAGATATCAATTGGTCAGTCAACAAGTATTAAGTATATTGTATGTGCTCATTGTATGTGCCAAGAGCTCATACAGGGCATGAAACAGTCCCCCTTCACAAAGGGCTTCCAGGAAAAACATATATAAGTTTATGCAGAATAAATATGAAGTAAATAAAAATGAATCTATACAGAGTTGTTAAACGTAAGATGGTTTGGGAAGGAGAGCAAGTCATCAGGAAAAGCTTCATGCAGAAGGTGTGTCCTTCAAGAAGGTAAGGATTCTGGGGTGGCTAGGTGGCACAGTGAATAGAGCACCAGCCCTAGAGTCAGGAAGACCTGAGTTTAAATCCAGCCTCAGACACTTAACTTGGGCAAGTTGCTTAACCCTAATTGCCCTGCATTCCCCTCTCCAAAAAGCTAAAAAAAAAAAAAGATTCTGCAATTTCCAGTTCTTTGCCACTACAAAGAAAGCTGCTGTACACATTTTAGAACATAAAAGTTCCTTTCCTTTTTCCCCTGACCATCTTTGGATTTTATCCTATGAATGAAAAATTAAATAAATAATTTAAAAATAAATAGAAGAGAAGGATTCTTTGCAGTGCAGGGAAGAGGGAAGGCATTCTAGGCATTAGAGGAAGCTAGTACAAAGACTGGGAGATAGGAGATGGAGTATTCTGTGTGAGAAATAAAGCAAGTTCATTTGACTTGATCATGGTATCTGGGAGGGGAAAATAATGACAATAAGACTAGACAGATAAGTTGGGGCCAGTCTGTGAAGCTAAACAGAGTTTTTTGGGGTTTTTTTTATCCTAAAGACAATAGAGAGCCTCTGAGTAAGGGTGTCACTTGGTCACATCTGTGCTTAAGGAAAACTACTTTGGCAGCAGTATGATGAGTTGACTGCAATGGGGAGAGATTTGACATAGAGAGACAAAGCAGGGGGTAGCAAGGTGGTACAGTGGATAGGGTGTTGGACCTGTAGTCATGAAGACCTGAGTTCAAATGTAGCCTCAGATAGATACTATCTGTGTGACTCTAAACAAGTCATTTAACCTCTGTTTGCTTTAGTTTCCTCATCTGTAAAACAGGGTTTTTGTAAGCATAGAAAGAAATAATGTTTGTAAAGTGCTTCTTAAACCTTAAATGCTAGTTATTATTATTAATCTAGGCAAGAGGTCATAAGTGCATAGACTAAGGTAGCCATTGTATGAATACAGATAAGGGGTCAGATTTAAAAATTATTATAGAGGTAGAAATGGCAAGATTTGGTAACCAATTGATTACCAATGGGTGAGGGAGAATGATGCATTGAGGACAATGGCAGTAAGGTTTGGGCCAAGCCAAGGTCAGAAGTAATAGCCAGGAAGTCTTAGAACTCCAATCTTTGTCTACAGAGGCTATCTGTATAGGAACTGGTTTGTAACAATGCCCACAAAAGAATGGTCTGGTCAGGCTGCATGAAGCACGGAGGGGGCCACTCAGGCTGCCACCACGGCCACTTGGGAAACTGATCTGATTATGACTGAGTCATATGACACTCGTCATATGATAATGCTACCGGATTACACCACAGGAGCAAAGCAATGACAGGGTTCTCATTCTTGGAGAAAGAAGTGTTAAGATTCATGGATATGGCTTTTCCAGCCACTTGGGCACAATCCCAAGACAGGCCCCAGTCTCTGTGATTGAAAAGGCCCCTGTCCCTCTGAGAAGACAATAAAATTAGCTGGTATTTATATCATGTGTTAAGGTCTGCAAAGAACTTACCTCATTTCATTATTTATTTGTTATTATTTCACATAATGGTGGGAGGTAGGTGCTATTGTTACGTTCACTTTAAAGATTAAGACACTGAAGGCTGAGAAAAGTGAAAACATCTTACCCAGGGTCACATGGCTAGTAAATGTCTATGGTAGAATTTGAACTCAGGACTGAGCCACTTTAAAGATCTTAAGCAGGGACGGCTAGGTGGCACAGTGAGTAGAGCACTGGCCCTGGAGTCAGAAGGACCTGAGTTCAGATTTGGCCTCAGACACTTAATACACATAAACAAACAAACAAAAACCTAGCCTTGTGACCTTGGGCAAGTTACTTAACCCCAATAGCCCTCCAAAAAGAAAAAAAAAAAGATCTTAAGCATACTATTGCACCAGGGACCTTCCACTTAAAGAGACTAAGGAACACTTTAGAACTCGACTTGTGCTCTTTTTCAACATTGACAGGGCTAGGTTATTTTAACGTCACAGGAAGCCCCCATAAGCAAGAAGATGGTCACTTTCTACATGGGTATAGTGGAAAATTGATTTGATTTGAAATCTGAAGCCCTGGGTTAAAATCCTGGCTCTTCCACTTATCAGTTAGGTGATACTGGACAGATCCAACTCTTCCTGGCCCGATTTGGAATTTTCTTGGCAAAGATACTGGAGTGGTTTGCCATTTCCTTCTCCAGCTTATTTTTATAGATGAGGAAACTGAGGCAAACAGGGTTAAGTGACTTGCCTAGGGTCACACAGCTAGTAAGTGTCCGAGGCCAGGTTTGAACTCAGGGCTTCCTGACTCCAGGTCCAGATCTCTATCCACTTAACCTCTCTTTTCATCTGTTTCCCCATCTATCCAAATGAAAGGGATCATAATATCAGAGATGGAAGGACTTTAGGGGTAGTCAAGCTCAAAACTGAAGTCCATTAAGATTAAGCTGCCTAGCGTCACACAGGTAGAAAATATCAGAGTGAGGTTCTGAATCCAAGTTTCTGACTCTAAAACCACTTTTATTTCTAATGCACAAGTCTCTTCAAACACACTAGAAATTTTATTCAACCTCTAAAGTGTGACTTAAGTCCATCCTCCTCCTGAAATGCTTCTCTGTCCTCCCCCACCATGAATAACCAAAACACTTTCGTCTCGCTCTTTCAGAATTTAGCACACAGCCCTGAATTGTTAGTTGTCTTTTTCTTGTCTTCCCAACTAAACTATAAGCTCCTTGAAGGCAGAGAGCATATCATACTTCTCCATTCAGAATCCAGCTCAGAAACTTGCAGAACAGACATCCAATACATGCTTGTATAATGAATGAGTAAATTAATCAAAGTATGGGGGTTGGAAGTTGGTGCTTGGTCACGTACATACACACAAAGTAGAGCTGAAGAAAAGTGCTTAGAGCCTTGGTATTCCTCCCCTTTTGAAAGGCTGCTAATCACTGGATGAAATGCTGATTTACTCTTTCCCTTAAGGGAGTGGGAGGGAGGGCAATAGTCATGGGAGATTACCTGGCATGTAGTAAGTGCTTAATAAATTCATGTTGACTTGTTAACTGACCTACTAAAGGAAAGGAAAATAAGACCTAAGTAGTAAGATTAAAGGAATTATGGTTGTTTTTCTTTTAGCAGGCAGAGGAGATGGTCACACCTCACACCAGGCTCTACCTTCTCAAGTGGCACTTACCTGAAGAGGAATCAAGTCCTCTAAAACAGACTGGCTCACTTAGCATCCTGCAAGCCCAAGTCACTTCTCCAGAGAAGCCTAACCAGGGTCTTCAGATGAAGGAAAGACATGTGGCACAGGGGCTACCTTCCAGGCTATGGCAACAATGAGGGAAAGAGTCATATTCTGTGGGCAAGTGCCCAGGTGTTCCTAAGGCAAGCTAGACCTACCAAAAAGGCAACAGACACAGATGCTAATGAACAGGCAGCAGTGGGGACCAGGAGCCAAGATAAAGGCAATTCATGATGGAACTAAAGAATGGCCAGTCCCAAGAAGGAGACAGGAGGCTACTACCCCTGGACTGGCCCAGAGCCCCACAAAAGCAGCAGACTCGGGTTACTGCAACTTCACTACTGGTATGATTATGAACTGAATTATAGGGTGCTTTCCTTTAACCATTCTCCATTTCTATTTCTTAAGGTTTTTTAAATAAAGTTGTTTTCATTTCAAATGCCTTATTTGCCTTCATTACTTACAAGTGGAAAGAGGATTAACTATATGGGAAGAGCTAAAAAACTGGTCAATTCTGAAGTTCCCAAAGAGACTTATGGTTGGTACCAACAGAAGCAACAAAGGGTAATGATATTTAGGAAACCTCCAATATGAAAATCAGGTCCACGTAATCCCAGCGCACAATAGGCCATGTTCTTAGAAAAAGGTCATGAGAATAGCTATCTCCAAGCACATGCACAATTTTCATTCTAAGAAAGACCTGAATCTGCTTTATTTTGTCCATACCAGGGATGAGCCAAGTAAAGAGGGCCACATTGAACCGATTAGATTGAGTTAAGACATAAGAAAGATGAAATGCTAAAAGAAGGCTACCAAGGGGACTTCTATTCCTGAACATCTTCAAGAGCAGGAAAACCAGGTGTCTATATCAGATGATTTGGATATGTACACAGAAGTGGGAGGCTATAGAAGTCTATATAGGAGGTTTCTTTCAATTCTAGGATGTCATCATCATCATCTAAAAATATTTCAAAAACCCATTTTCTCATAAACATCAAGGGATGTCTTCCCCAGATTCCCCTAATAAATCAGAATGAGAAAAGTCAGACCTGGGAAAGTCCTTTTCTTGTCAGTTCATTTAACGCCCCCCCCCCCCGCCCCAAATCATTCCTCCATCTAAAATACCAGAAAACAGGCTTCTTAAAACTGTTGTTTTACAAGCATCCCTGTAAGCATCATCCTCCAAAATGTACAGTCAAGGCCATACATACACACAAACAGGAGAATGAGGGCACACTGGCCTGAGGGGTCTGGACAAGTCTGCAATCAATGGCCACTAAGAGTGATAATTCACAGTGACACCCTTTATCCGGCCAGAGCTATCTCTGGATAAGGTGAAAGATAGTGCATGTCAAAGTGACTTCCTGGGTTTTATGTCAAAAGAACCAATCACCCTCTGTTCTCATTAGAAAGACCCCAGTCAAACAAAACAAATTCCTATACAGACAATATCCAAAAATGTGTGCCTCATTCTGCTCCCTGAGTCTATCACTTCTTTGTCAGGAGGTGACTAACATGCTTCATCATCAGTCGTCCAGAATTGGGGCTGGTCAGAGTTCTTGAGTATTTCTAAATTCTTCATTTTTATAATGTTCTGGTTGTTGTACAAATTGTTCTCCTGGTTCTTCTAGCATCTATCTCACAGGGTGGTTGTGAGGATAAGCAAAGTAATACATTTATAAAATGTTTAGCACAATGCCTCGCACATGGTAGGTGCCTCATAAATATTTGTTCCCTTCCCCTTCCCCCATTCTGCTCCCTTGAGTCTTTGTCGGTTCATGGTATTTTGCTTGAACAAGCATATTTATTAAAAGGGATTTTTTACTCTTTTTCTCTTTCTCAGTGTAGAAGGGGAAGGTAGGTGGGAAAAAATAAATGCTTGCTAATATGAAAAAAATTAAAAAACAAAAATACCTCAGTCATGAAATCTTTCTTTTTTCTCTGTTTTCTTTTTTCCCTTTGTTTTCAATTTCTCTTCCAGTCCTCCTCTTTCATCCAGCTTCTCTCTCTCAGTCTTATTAATTCCCTTCTTTCCACCTCAATCACTTGGTTCCCGTTAGAATAATGATCATCACCAGAGCTGGCCTTAAGAATAAACGGAATTGGGGCAGCTAGTTGGCACAGTGAATAGAGCACCGGCCCTGGAGTGAGGAGGACCTGAGTTCAAATCCAGTGGCCTCAGACACTTAATACTTACTAGCCATGTGACCTTGGGCAAGTCACTTAACCCCAATTGCCCTGCCTTCCCCCCTCCAAAAAGAAAAAAAAAGAATAAATAGAATTGTATAGTATAGTCAGGGGTCTGCTAGCTCTTCCTAACTCACAAAAGCTGATTGTTAAATTTTCAGCATTTACACCTCAGAAATCAGCAAAAGTTGGATTTGTGATTTTGGTGATTGTTTCTACTTAGGAAAGTATAAAGAAAATATTAATAATGTAGTTTAAACTTAAAAGTGCATCATATATACTTTTTATTATTTCTTAGAACTAGTTGTTAAATGTTTATCACTACACTTCAGGATAGCAGGAAGTACTAGACTCAGAAGATCTGGATTTGAGTCTCTGCTCAGCCTTTAAATAGATATGTGATTGTAAGCAAGTCATTTTCCTACCCTGAGTCTCAGTCTCCTGAGGTGTTAGACAGGGATGTGGAATTATATGATCCCTAAGATCACTCTTGTTCTAACGTTCTAGGAATGAATCTAGGTGATGGCCTGGCTGGTATCATAAAGGACATTGGAAGACCCGCTGTGATCTAAAAAATTCCCCACACTCAGATGTCACTGGGCCTTCAGTTCTACCATTAGACTTTCAATTCTCTGAGTTCTCCCTCACCCTTGGTTGGTTTCCTGGGAGAAAGTGGTCACACTTGATTAATAATACTTGTGTGTAAATGAGTTTATCAGATGCTTTCCTTCATGGCACAACATGAAGACAAAGGGTACCTTGAGGGTGAACTGTCTTATTGCTACCAACCCTGGAGAGTAGGGAGCTCACTATTACATGTGAAGCTCTTGGCCCTGGTGTGGACACAGACAGAAGTATGTAATTGCCTAAGGCTGGGAAACAGTCCCTAATGGTATAGGAGAACCTATAAATGGAGGTGTCTAGGAGGAGTAGCCAAGGGAAAGTCAATTAGCAGGAGGAAATAACATATGTGATTGGCCAGGAAAATAGAAAACCAGCGTTCCGATACATCCAGAGGACCCCTGGGACACGCAGTGCACTGCTGGCCACCAATTTTTCAAGTCAATGCTGTCTATAATAATAAAAAGTGTTTTATTGGGCTCAACATTGGAACCTCACAATTTTTTGTTGTTCTTTGTCCTTTGTTCCCAAAGAGGACCATGACATCGGGGAAGTGATGCCATGACACACAAATGAATAACTTTGTTAGGAAGGGACTACACTTATTATTATATCCACCTTACAAGCAAGGAAAATGAGGTTCAGGGAAATCCAGTTATCTACCCACAGACATGCAGCTTATAACCAGGAGATAGAGGCTTTGAACCCAATCCTCCCTGACTCCAGGTCCAGTACCCATGCACTCTTCCAAGATGCTACCTAGCAGAGTCATTCGTGATTGTGAATTGGTGTTGACCTGAATTGAAATGTGAATACTGAAAAAGGAAAAAGCAGTTCTAGAAGGGAAGGCAAAAAGCCCCCTTCCTAAGTCACCCCTAGCCCATTAAATTCCCTTGGATAGCATGCAATGCTAAGTCAATTGAGCTCCTTTGGCCACCTGATTGTAAGGAAAGCACTTTATAAACCTTGCAGCATTATATAAACCTGCGTGGTTATTATAATAATAACTCTCTACTAAAATCCTACTGTGGTTACTCATATTAGGAAGGGAATGAGGTTCCATTGTCTAAGACTTTTCCTTATCTTGCCCAGGCTTCTGTGCCACATTAAGCCATCAACCTTCCCATTACAACCTCTTTTTCCAGTCTCTCCTTTATGTGTTGTCTTCCTTCCCCATCCCCCATTAGAGTGTAAACTCCTTGAGGGCAGGCACTGTCTTTCTTATATTTGCAGCCTAGATTCTGTCATTCTCCCTCTCCCTCTTTTCATCTATCTACCTAAGGCTATGTCAGCTGAGCTCAAGTTCTGGTAATTTCTTGCCCAACCTGGAAAAACATTAAACATGGACCTAGTGGTGGTGACCTGGTCTATTGCCCAGGGATCGTCATAGCTAAGTTCAGAAAGGTTAACAGGTAAACCACTGAATTCAAATAAACAAATCTTCAGTAGGTTTCTATCATGTGGAAGGCACTCTGCTAGGCCTACAAAGACAGAAACAAAATGTTAACACCTAAAGAAACTCATGAAAAGCGACTCCTAGGACATGGAGGAATTATGTTCCACTCCTTCCACTGAAGAATTATTTATTCCCACTCCTACTCTTCCCTTCCTACCCAAAGTTCTGAGAACAGTTATAGTAATAGCTAACATTTATATGATACTTAGAGATTTCTACCACACTTTACATAAATTATTTTATTTGATCCCACAACTCTTTAAAAGAGGCACTATTATCCGCATTTTATAGGTGGGGAAAGAGAGGCTGAAAAAGGTTAAGTGACTTGTCCAGAGTCAAACAGCCAGTCAGTGTCTGAGGCAGAGATTACACTTGGCTCTTTCCAGCTCCAAGTCCAATATTCTATCCACTCTGCCAACCTGCCTCTAATAATCAAAGCAACACTATCATTACTGGTAAAGATACGTCAGTCAGTCATTTTCCCCTAAGTCATCATTCACCGTCTCTGTGACTTTTCAAACTCTTCCCTGGCCATCACTCTCCAATATTTGTTGTCTTTCCCTATTAGAATGCAAGGTCTTTGAGGCCTTGGTACAAGTTTCAGTTTAAATTTGTATCCCACGAGGACTTAGCACAGTGCCTGGCACATAGGAACCATTTAATAAAGAATTTTTCATTTTATCATTTGATGACATCACAAATCTGTCAAAGTGTCAGAGAAGGACTATCATACTAGGTACCTTCTATTTCCCAGATAGCCTGGTGTGACAGGCCTTGCATTGGAACTTGACAGCTTAAAGACCCAGGTTCAAGTCTCAGCTTTAACCACTTCCTAACTTTAAAAAAAATGTAGTCAAGTCCCTTTCCCCTTTGGAACCTCAGTTTCCTCATGGAAAAATGTAGATTATAGGCCTACCCTACCTACTTCCCAGGGCTGTTGTAAAAATCAGTTGAGATAACAAATACAAAGTGCTATGTGAAAGGAAACATTGACAGACTTTCCATTAGCCAACCTTTCCTTCCAGGTTTCTCTCTGCTCACTTCCTCAGATGTTTGGGACCTTAGTTCACAAATCTTGTCATCAAAGGATCTATTGGAACCCCTCAGTTCCTTCCAATCATTTCCATTCCCAGGATGCCTCCCCATACCCTATTTAGAAACAAGCAATTTAGAAAGGGAGTAAAAGATTCCCCAACCTCATCAAGCCTGCCTCTTTAATCCATTTATTGGAGGAGTCTCTATTCAAATACAACTTCTTTAAAAATCAGCACATCCTAAAGATAACATGTGTCTGGGTCTCAGCTGCACAATTCTTATCTCCCGGATGACACTTGCCAAGATACGGTCTTATTCTTTCACAGGAGGGTTTGAGGAAAATTGGAGAGTGTGTGCTTCAGAGGAGACTTACTGTATGATATCTGAAATCACTCGACATCTGAAGGCAGAAATGTCTTTCTCCTTTGAGTATTGCATCCTAAGTGCCATCCAGAGATGATTTATATATGCTCATCCTTATTACAGACTACACATAATAAAAGCATGATAGAAATCATATCTGCATAAGTTCAGGCAGCTCCGGGAGAGCACCTGCCAGTTTTGTTTGACAAGACACTCAATCAAGCAAAAAGGTTCAAAATATTCTAGGAAGATACCACTGCCTTCCCAAGGCTCTGGATTTTTATCCAGATAAGAGAAATTCTAATTGAGAGTAACATTAGTATGTATTTTCATAGTGTATCTTTCAGTAAGAAACACCAGGTTAAAAAAATACTTATAGAAAAAGAGAATTGTAGAACTATAAAGTGTCAGAGCCAAAGAGGAACTTAGAGAATATTAGAACTGAACAGGACCTTTAGAGGGTTAGAATTGGAAGATTTTTTTTTTCAATCCAACCCCCCCTTCATTTTATAGACTAGGAAATAATGTTTTACCCTTTCTTGCCAGGTTTGTACACACACACACACACACAGAGTTGCTTGGCTATTTTGTAATTTCCATAATTTCCAAAGCTCCCTCCTTTTGGACTTCCTGATGGGAAACAGAAATTTGTTCACGTGCTGTACCGTCAAAGTAGCATTTACATGATCCTTCTTTGTGATTTCGTTCCCAGGATGGGGGTGTTTTCCATGATGCATTTTAATGTATATCTCCCTTAAAGAGACTCCCACCTGTTCTCATAAATCCCTGTGACATTTGCCCAGCTAGAAGCAGAAAATTGTGATGCACTGTATCAAAATAACTAGAAGTGATGGGAGTGAAAGATTCTTCTACCTCTGCTTGACTTTCCCCATAAATGACCCTCTCCCCAGCCACTGATTCCCTCTCCTCTTTACAAATAATAACCTCTTCATCTGACTTCTAGCAATGACCTAGTTTCCAAGATTCTTGGTCTAAGAAAGCTAAGGACTTATCAGGCTTCAATTTGCTTGTTACAAAGGTCCTTTCATCACAATAATATTAAAGAGCACCACAGTGACAGGTTGTCTGGCACAGTGTAAGGAAGACCAGACTTAGGAGAGTCCAAAGACCTGAGTCCCAGTCCCAGCTCCACCACTAATTATCTATGGAATGTTGGGCAAGTCATGAGACTTCTCTGGGCTTCATTTCCTCATCTGTATGATGAAAGAATTGGACTAAATGATCTCTGCCTTGAAAGGCAGAGATAGAAGGATAGCTAGGTGACACAATGGATAGAGTTTGGGGCCTAGAGTCAGGGAGACTCTTCTTCCCGAGTTCAAATCTGACCTCAGTCACTTGCTAGTTATTTGATGAAAGGGATGATGATAAGAGATAAGAGAAGATGATAAGAGACTAGCATGTCTCTTAGCCCTGTTTGCCTCATTTTCCTCATCTGTAAAATGAACTGAAGAAGGGAATGGCAAACCGCTCCCATATGTTTGTCAAGAAAACCCCAAATGGGGGTAGCTAGGTGGCAACGTGAATAGAGCACTAGCACTGGAGTAAGGAGGACCTGAGTTCAAATCCAACCTCAGACACTTAGCACTAGCTGTATGACCTTGGGCAAGTCACTTGACCCCAATTGCCCTGCCTTCCCCACTCCAAAAAGACAAAAAAAAAGTCAAATGGGGTCACAAAGCATCAGACAGACTGAAATGACTGAACAACACTTCTAAAAGAAGTTGAATTTTCATCTCTTAGGTTCTGTGATTATAAGTCACGGGAGGTTGCAGACAGAACCTGGGGGATCACTTGTCTTGGACAAGGTGGAGAGAATTCATGCTTCTGGCAGGTGTTGTACTAGATGACCTCTGAGGTCCCTTCCAGTTAAGAGATTCCATGATTCTATAAATCATTTTACCTCTTTAAATCTCAAGTTACTCATCTTTGAAGTGATGTTACTGATAAATGCTTGTGCTAACTACTTCATAGGATTATCGTGAGGGGATCCAATAAGATAACACCCTCCCTCTCCCCTAGAAGGTAAAGCCTTGAAGGCAGAGGATGTTTCATTTCTTACTTTGCACCTTCAGTACCTAGCATTGTGAGTATTGCTGAGTATGTATTTAATAATAAACACATATTATTGATATATAACATTGCATGGAATTGATATAATATGTAATTATAATATGAATTGGTATAATAAATGATATGTAATTGAAACAGAATAATAAATACATACACATTGACTGATAATATATATGCATTCTCCAGTGGATTTGTTATCTCCATGAAGGTCTGCAACTAAATAGAATTCAATTCTTCCAAGTCTTGTGCATTGCCTCGGCCAAAAAGTCAACACAAAATGGCCAGCCTGACCATGATGAGCCTCTTGCTTCTTAGAGAGGTGGCCTCTGTCAAGATAATACTCTAAGCTAATCCTGCCCCAACTTACTCTCCATCCACAGAGCATCTGAGAACTTAGATTTACCTTGACACCACATCAAGACATACAAGGAGGACTTTGCAGAGGGAGATAGGCTAAAAGTGCCATGGACAGGAAAGCTATGGTTACTATTGATTTAATCCACCATTGGAATAGAGGCAACTATCATCCCTGTCTGCTCAAAGAGAATCTCTTCCCCAGCACTTAAGAGAGCTGACAGGTTGATAAAATGTTTAAAGGCATAATGTTCAAACAGAGGGAAAAATTAAAAATGTAATAATAAAGTTAAATGTAACTGTTTGGAAGTGTAATTCTTCTGAGAGCTGAGTTTTATGTTGGACCAGCATTTGAAGTAGAAGTAGTCATTATTAACAGAAAGCTCTGAGAGGGTCGATTTAAATCACTAAAGTAATAAAAATCTGCACGAGGACTAGCACCTTGAAAGGCACTTGGAGAGAAGATTGCATACAAATGCAATTAAAACGATGCTTATAAAATACTAAGATGTTAATTGGGTTCGGTCCCAGAAGCCCCAGCAGTACAGCATGTCAGAAGTTAGCTGGTTTGAAGTTTAAAAAGAGTGGTTTAATGTGTACACCTTGTCCTAATTACGGAGCTTTCTGCAGCCTGCGTAGCTGCATGGTTTATTGTAGCTTAGAGCTTTGTAAAACAAACACACACACCAGTTAATTGGGTTATTGCGATGGAAAATTGGGCTACAGAACTACAACCTTTCTTGCGAGTGTGCCTTTACAGCTTGTAATGAACGCCGGGGCGACGTCAGGGTAGGCTGATTTGTAAGGTGTGCTGTTTACAGCTTGGGGATTCTGTTGGCCTGAAAAATAGAAGGTGAGGTAGTGAAAACAAAGATCCCACCAGATAATATTGTTCCGCCGTGAACCCCAGCCCCAGCTGGCTTGTTTGGATCTTTTAAATAACTTCCCCTCCCCATCCCTCCCCCCCGCCCCCACCAGCCCGACACATCTCAATGGCTCCTTCTCACATTAATGCCCTGGACCTCGAAATGGAAGGAAGGAATCTGATTGTCTGTCCAGTAGTGCTGGATTTCAAGCACCTGCCGGGAGACCTCTGAGTGGTGGTGTTTCTCCTAATCAGCAAATAAATACCTAAATGCTATCAAGTGGGACTATTAAAAAGGATTAGGGGGGAGACTGTGCCAGAGCTGTTTTCCAGGGGCCTCCAAGTGAGTCCTACTGGTGGTTGCTTCCCACGGTAGTTAGCCTGACCATTCATTCCAGGTCTGGCTTTGGAGAAGTCTGCCTTCAAGAAAGAATCGAGGCCAGGCCTGGTGGCTTCAAGGAGTTACCATTCTTCTGTCACTGGCTATCTTTCTTTTTACCTCCTCTTGCCAAGAGTGAAGCAGAAAGGAAGACAGTTTTAGTGTATTGGACTGTTTTACATTTTCATAGTAAAATTATTCCTTTCAGAGAGGGCAGGAAGCAGGCAAGGAATTGGAGGTTCCAGTGACTGGTTATTATTAATCTGCTTGATTCTCAGCTCCAATTCAGTTCCACTCAAATCAACAATTAGAAAGCACCTACTGGGTGCCAAGGACTGTGCAAGATACAGGGGAAGCAAAAAAAATGAAGTTGTACTTCTCCTGAAGGGACTTGCATTCTCCTGGGGAAGAGCGGGGAAAAGGTTGAGGAAGGAACAGCATATACAGAGACAAATAAATAGTGTATATGTGTGTACATGTATAATATACATATATGTATGGACATATATTGTGTATATATATGTAGATAAATAAAATAGAATGAGAAGTAACAAGGAAGTAAAATGATGCTAACAACTGGGGGTGGGGGTGAGGGTAGGGATGGATCAGAAGTGAGGATCAGGAAAGGTCTTTTGCAGGAAGTTAGCATTTGATCTGAATCTTGAATGGAGTTAGTTCAGAGAAGAGCGTATTCTAAACGCTCTGGAGAAATGTAGAGAAGGAAGCAAAAGGCAGGACTGCTCATATCATGGGAGAAAAGGCACCTTTTCCTGTAAAAAGGCCCTTGCTCAAAGAAGGAGCCCACAGGCAAGGCTAGCCCAGCAGTGTAAGTTAGGTTATTGAACTGCTTTCCATTTTGGTTGGAAGGATTGTGTAGCTTGGGAGAACTGGGATGATAGGAGACTCAAGAATGCTTAATATGAAGGGAAGGGGTGCTGACAGGGGATCATGGCTTGTGATTGCTGTTCAGTCTAGTCCCACTTCATGACCCTGTTTGGGGATTTCTTGGCAGAGATACTAGAATGGTTTGCTTTTTTCCTTCTCCAGCTCATTTTATAGATGAGGAAACTGAGGTAGACAAGGTTAAGTGACTTACCCAAAGTTACACAGCTAGTACATATCAGAGGCCGGATTTGAAGTTAGAAAGATGAGTCTTCCTGACTCCAGGCCCCACTCTATTCACTGTGCCACCAAGGTTAGAGATTGTCTAATTCCACCTCCCTCAGTTTACCTGTGAATAGACTATGAGCTTTTTGAGGGCTGGGCCTGTTTTGTTTTTTTCTTTGTATCTCCAAAGCCACAGTACCTTATTCATAGTAAGTGATTCATAAATACTTGTTGGACGACCGAGTCAAAATGGTTAAGACTAATCCAAGTAAGTTTACAGGTTCTGTTCACAGTTACTTGACAAAAGTAATTACTTTTAAGGTGGGTAGGAAAATCAATGAAGTACCACCCTTACATCCTCTAGGCAGTAAGAAACCAACAGAAGGTTTTAAGTAGGCGAGTAACCTAGCTAGATCTGTGCTTTGGGAATATCAATTTGTTAGCTCTATGGAAAGGCTGGAAACAGAGAAGCTTAGGTGACTATTACAGTAATCAAGATGAGAGGTGAGTTGAGCCTGAATTAGAGAGAACAAAGGCAGACAAAAGAGGATGGTATAAATGTGAAAAATGTGAAGGAGAATCAGTAAGACTTGACAATTGAGTAGATACAAAGGAAGAAGAGGAGGGAGGAGAAAGAGACTCAAAACTGAGCAAATGCTTATATTTCCTTATATTCAGCATCTGTAAAATGCTCAATTCCATAAGGAATGAATGAAAGGTCTGGTTTTAGTTTTCAAAGAGCCCCCAGCATAAAGAGGGCAAGATACATACCTATGTTCTATTTATTGAAGGGACATACTAAGCAAGGGTAGGAGATTAAGGAGGCCATCTACATAACTTTAGTATTGATAGAAAGGCCTTTATGATACACAGAAAAATATTACACACACACACACACACACACACACACACACACACACACCATATAGTACTGGCTTATTAGCATAAGCCAGTAATAAAAGCTTATACCTTTATTGGTCAACCATTAGAGTTTTATAACTTTGGCTTTTTCCTAACAGAGTCTTTGTCCCAGGTTACAAGGTGCTTTCCCAAGGGACAAAGGCTCTTAAGTCCTATTAGTATTTGTCTATCTCAGGTCCTATCCTAGGAATAAGTTTTAATGAGTCAATATGAGGGAGAGCCCAATGATGCTAAAAAGTAGGGAAGAGGGAGAATCATAGAGAGCACAAAATGAGACCCAACACAGAGTCTAGTGGCACCAAAGACAAACTTCACTTTCTTGACAACCTTGACTATGATCCTCTTTTTTCATTTTATTTTATTTTTAATTTATGAAATAATACAAGCATCTCCGTAACATAGAATAAAAAAAGATTGCACATGAACTGCAAATCTCTTACATACAATTTTCTATTTCTTTTAAGTATATAATAAAATTATCATATGACTTTCTTTTTCTCTTCTTACCCCCACCCTAGAAATGGCTACCATTAGAAACAAATATGTGTGTATGTAAAATCATTCTATACATACTTCTATTTATCAGTTCTTTCTCTGGATGCAGATAGTATCTTCCTTCATAGGTCCATTGTAGTTAATTTGGAAATTTATAATAGTCAAAATGATTCAGTTGTTCAAAGTTGTTTTTAAAACAATATTGAAAGTAACAGTAAGGAAGACCTAAAGCCTGGAGCAATATCACCCACAACTCAGGATTAAGACCTGATTATAATAATAAGCTATTAAAAATAAAATAAAACAAAATAAAAGTGAGCAATCAAAGGAGAAAGAACCCAACCACAGATAGCTACTATTGTATAAAAGAAGATCTGGGTTCATATTCAAAAGAAGATAAGTTTAAAAAAAAAAAGGCTGCTCCTACCTCAAAGAGTAAAGTCAAATGATCACAAGTCCAAAAAGAATTCTTGGAAGAACTTAAAAAGGACTTCAAAATCAAGTAAGAGCTAGAGGAAAAATTAGGGAAAAAAATAAAAGCAATTCAAGAAAATTAGAAAAAGAAAGTTAACCAATTAGAAAAAGAGGTCCAAAATCTTAAGGAAGAAAATAACTCCTTGAATACTAGAACTGGACAAGGGAAATCGAATGATGTTATAAGACACCAAAACTACAGTCCTCTTGATGCTGAGAATCCAAGATCAAGGAGGAAGAGAGAGTCTTGTGTAACACAAAGCTAATCCATTTTCCCATAAAAATTGACTTTAGGATTGTATTAAAAACAATAGCAGCAAACTCAGCCTCCCCAGATGACAACCCTGCGGCTGGTGGGTTATTATTATTATTTATTTATTTGTTGATGGATATTCAAAGTCATCAGTCTTCCCTGTAGGCAGTGAAACAGAAAAGGAACTGGAAATCTCATGTTCAGTTTCCAGAACATGTCAGGAGTTAAAACTTATTAAAGGACAGTAGGAGATGTGCCTCTTGACTATTTCTATCTGATTCATGAGGCAACTTAGTACTGCAGTTGACTTCAGGCTTCCTTTGTGCTTATACTATAGGCAGCTAAAATCCATTTGAAAAGGATGCTAGAATATTATTGCAAAAGGGACCCTTAAGCACATAGTGTAGAATGTCAGAGCTGCAAGAGAACAAAAAGAGCATCTAGTCCACCCACTTAACTTTATGGACAAGAAAAATGAACCCGAGATGAAGAGGGACTTGCCCAAGGCCATAGAGATAGCTGGTGGCAGAGCTAGACTTCTAGAACTTGGTCTCCAGCCTCTTCCATTTTTTTTCTTCTTCCGTTTTCCTTTATTTGTTTTCTTCTGCATTATATTTCCTCTTCATAAACTGTTCAGACCAGCCAAACTGGCTCTTTCTGTTCCTTACACATAATACTCTGTCTTCCTTCTCTGTGTCTTTGCATAGTCTGTCCCAATGCCTCAAATGGGAGGGAGGGAGGGAATCACCACTTATTAAATGACTATTGTGTACCAGGCACCATACAAAGGTAACATACAAATAATATCTCAGTATATTCTCTCAGTAACCCTGGGAGTTAGGTACTATTATTATCCCTATTTTGTAGCCGAGGAAAACAATGCAGAGCTTAAGTGACTTGCCTATGGTCTCATAGCTAGAAAGTATCTGAAGTCACATTTGAACTTGAGTCTTCTTAACCCCAAGGCCACCACTCTAACCACTGTACTTCCTAGCCATCTCACCCTTCACTGCCATCTCTTAGAAGTCCTATTTTCCTCCAAAGTTTGGCTCAAATGCTTCCTCCTGCATGAAGCCCTTCCTGGTAGCCCTCCCTTTTCCCCCCACAGCTGCTAGTGCCTTCCACGAAAAATTATTTTGTATTTATTTTTTGAATACTTATATATGAGCATGTTGTCTCCCCCCTTGAAAGGGTAAGAGTTTTAAGGCAGGGACTGTGTCATTTTTGTCTTTGCCTTTCAAGCTGTCAGTCAGTGCCTGGCACACAGAAGGAGCTTAATAAATGCCTATGGATTCACTGGCTGATTCTACACCATTTTTTCCTAACTGGAGCTATACTCCAGATTGATAAATGATGTAAATTGTCTACCATGAATTATGCTTAACACAGTACTTGGTACATAGTAAGCACAACATGCCCTACCACCACCACCTTTTTTTTATGTTGTTTAGTTAATTGTGTCCAATTCTTCATGTCTCCATTGGGGTTTTCTTGGCAGAGATACTAGAGTGGTTTGCCATTTCCTTTTACAGTTGAGGAAACTAAAGCAAATAGGATTAAGTGACTTGCCCAGGGTCACAATGCTAGTAAATTTCTGACGCTGGAAGGTGAGTCTTCTTGACTCCGGGGCCAGTGCTCTATCCACTGCTCAACCTAGCTGTCCCTTTGTTCCTCTAACAGGCACTTAAGAAAAACTAGTAGATTGAATGAATAAAGATAGAAATCTTTGTGCCTTAGTGTATAGGAACTCTTTCCACTCAGGGATTAGAATAAACAGGAGAAACAGCTGTGGGTAAGTAAAGCATTAATCAGATAGAAGGAAGAGAAAATGAAGTCATTTTTAAGCATATGGGTTTTAAGCAAGACCAAGTAAGTAGTCAAGATTTTAAAATTAGGAGTTTGGAAGCATCACACTACAGGAATATAGATTCTTGATTCTCAGGAGCTGAGGAAGGCAGGAAGGCTAGGAGGTTTTGAATTGTTAGGGTTGTGGGAGAATTCTTTTTGCTGTGCTTATTATAAAGAATTCACTGCTCTCCCTATCACTACCCTTCTTGGCACCATGACCTAAGGGAGAGCTATAGAGTAAATGGATTGCCCTGGTAAGGGGAAGAGCTCCTTGTCTTGGTCTGTAATAGACAACTTGGGTCCATGTACTAAGTGATGAATTAGTCACTTCTCAACTTTATACTATAGGTAACTGGCCTCCTATATAGAACTCACTTAATAGTGTGACAATAGGAACAAGCCTTTAAATGTAGGTGGGATATGTAGCTACCTATATGGTACAAACAGAGGAATGTAGAAAGGGCCCTTAACTAAAAATATCATACCATTCCCCCCCCCCACCAGCTAAAGGTATGAAATACCTAGCATTTGCCCCACTTAGTCTTTCTCAAGGACAAGGATGCTGCCAATCAATCTATATGCTATTGTCTTAAACTCTGCCCCAAAACCTCCAGTAACTCTCTATTGCTTCCTACATCAAACATCTGTCTGGTCTCTAGGCCCTCCAAAATATGTCTTCACCCTATCTAACCTATTTCCCATTACTCCAAATACTTACCCTCTATCTACTCTAATATTGGGAACCGCTAAATAGAACTATCTTTTTACTGACCCATAGGCATTTCCATTTTATCACCATTATGATAATGGGGATGACTTACTAAGAATGATAGTTTAAATTTCTGTTTTATATTACATTTATGAATTCATTTGACTCATTGTTTTACTCTCCTGGAATCATGTTGTTGTTTTTTTACCTACCTTTAGCCTGTGCATACAATTTCACCTCTTCCAAGAAGTCTTTCCTACTTACTTCTGTGTTCTGAGCACCTTGTCTTCTGAACTTCTAGAGTGTACAGTTTGCACCCAGAAATCTAGGATTTCTTATGCATTGTCTTGTACTGTTTCACATTTCTTTCCTATGTATTAGTTGCTACCCTCCTCAATCCCTTGCAACCCAATTTCCATCTCCATCACTCCACTGACACTGCCCTCGGAAAAGTCGCCAGGAATCTGTTAATCGCTAAATACAATGGTTTCTCTGTCATCCTCTCTGACTTCTCTTCAGTTTTTACCATGCTGAGTTTCTTCTTCGTCTGAATTCTCACTCATCTCTTGTCTCTCATGGTCTTCTTCTCTGATTCTCCTCCAACCCATCTGACTTGACTTTCAGTCACTTTTGCTAATTATCGACCCTTTCCCATCCCTTCATTGTGGGGGTTCCCCCAAGCTCTACCATTTACTCTCCTATTCTTTCTCTATACTCTCTTCCTTGGTGATTTTATTGGCTCATGGGTTCAATTATCAGCTTAGTAGAGATAAATTCCAAATATGTATATAGATATACACACATATACATACTACATACCTAAAGATTTATTTATGAACACTTCAAATTTGATTTTTTAATTCAAACATAAAAATGCTCTTTCCTTTTTGGTCTGGACTTGCTATTTTATCAGTATTTGGAGATACTAATGAGAAAAATTCTTCTACCAATGTAGTTTGGCAACTCTTAAACAACATCTAGTCTCAAAGATTTGCCTAACACACTGAGATTCTAAGTGATTTATCCAAGGTCACATTACCAGTATGTAGCACAGAGGGAACTTGTATCCAGGTGGTCCTGCCATCAGGCCAGCCCTCCTCTATCCGATACACAATGATGGCTTTACATTAAATTTCATCATATTGGATTTGACCCAACCTTTTAGCCTGTCAAGTTCTTTTTGGATCCTAAAAACTCCATCATCCAACCTGTTAGCTATCCATCTTAGGTTTGTGTCATCTGAAAATGTTTTAAGCAATCCATTGCTGCCATTAGCCAAGTCATTAATAAAAATGTTAAAGAGCACGGGGACAAGGAGAGTTGCCTGGAGCACTCTGCTAGATCGCCTTCCAAGTTAACACTGAACCTATAATGACTGCTCTTTGGGTCTCACAATTCAAGCAGTTCCAAATCCACTTAACCTTACTATTGTCTAGCCAACATCTCTCCAACTTGTCCAAAAGCATAGCACAAGAGAGCTTTGTCAAATGCTATACTAAAACCCTTGGGAAAACATATCTGTAGCATTCCCCTAATCTACCAATCTAATAACTCTGTAAGAAAAGAAAATGAAGTTAGTTTAGCATGATTTGTTTTTAATGAGGCCATGCTTGCTCTTTGTGATCACTGCTTCCTTTTCTAGATGTCAACTACCATCCCTTTAATAATATTTTCACTAACCATCAATTTAGTATTTTTAGAATTGTGCCAGAAATCAAAATCAAATTCATGGCAGGCTACACCATCTTCCCTTCAAAAAACAAAGAATAGCAACTGGAAATTACCCTTTTCCAGTCCTTTGGCACTTCTCCCATTATCCATTATCTTTCAAAGCTCACCAACAGTGGCTTAGTTATTAAAAAGGAACAGAATAAATAAAAGAGGAAGTAGAGTAGGATTACACATTAAGAAAATATACTGACAGGAAGAAATCCAAAAACCCCAGAAACTAGCATGGTAGAAAGCATTTGGGGGGAGAATTGATGACTAAAGTAGAATTAACAGGAAAGTTCAGGGCACATGACCACTTTATCATAAGAGAGGAAAACTGAGCAGAGTATGAAATGCATCCTAGATTTGGGGAGAGCAGACTTCAAAGTTTTCAGAAAAGAGAAAGGTAGGATTCAGAAATCTAATACTTTTGCAAGAGGAGTCAGAGCAAGAAGTATAGGAAGCTCTTGAGAATGAAATTCCAAAGGTACAGGAGTACTGCCAAGAGAAGCAGATGTGACTGGTCAGGGCACTCCTCAATGAGCTCATATTTTAAAGGAACCTGTATAGAAAATGGAAGCAACAAAGTATGAAAGGAGAAATATCTAAGTATTATACTGCCCTATAGGAATAGTGTCAGAACCACTAAAGCCTGGAAAGAGCTGAGGTTACACAATGAATGCTAATGACAAGAATTGTGTGTGGTAAGAAGCTATGTTGGGGAAAGAGGAGTGTCAAATAAGGGATAGGATCAAAACTCTGAGTGGATGGGATGATTGATGACTGATAGCAAAAAAAAAAAAAAAGAACTGATCGACTTTTTTTTGCTCCTGCTTTTCTTCCAAAGAGTGAAAAGTCAAGGTAAGTAAACAGAATCTGACAATAACTTGTCTGAAGTGAGTTCAGATAGCCAGAGTTGGATGAATTATATCCTAGGGTGCAGGATCAATGTCAAATGTGCCTGCTGAGGGACAACTGATGATCTTTTAAAGTTTTTAGGAATTGAGAGAAGTGGCACAGGCATAGATAAAGGCAAATGTTCTGATTTTCTTTAAAAAATATATCTAAGGGGCAGCTAGGTGGCGCAGTGAGTAGAGCGCCAACCCTGGAGTCAGAAGGACCTGAGTTCAGATTCGGCCTCAGACACCTAACACACACAAACAAAAAAATCTAGCCGTGTGACCTTGGGCAAGTTACTTAACCTCAATCACCCTCCAAAAAGCAAAATAAATAAATAAATGATATATCTAATTCTCTTTAAATTATAATCTGTCCTTGAACTTGGCTTCTATTTCTGATAAAGTTCTAGAACATATTTTTTTTTTTTAAAGCAATTGGGGTTAAGTAACTTGCTCAAGGTTACACGGCTAGGTTTTTGTTTGTGCGGATTAAGTGTCGGAGGCCGGCTCCGAACTCAGGTCCTTCTGATTCCAGGGCCGGCGCTCTATTCACTGCGCCACCTAGCGGCCCCTAGAATATATTAATAAAGGGAAGGTTTTTGCACACTTGGAAGGGAGAAACAATGATCACTAAAAATACCATGTCTTCATGAAGGCTAACTTCATTTCTTCTTCTGAAATTGTAACAGGGTCAAAGAGAGCATTAAGCCTGTTGCTTCTGCCACTTTGGGATCCATGCTGAAAGATTCTGGAGCTTTGACATCCCTTTACTAGTCAGTGAGCAAGAAGAGCCAATGACTCCCTCTATGAGCCTTTAAAAGTATTCTTCTTCACCTCAAATCACTAGAGGGTTTCAGCACTAAATCATTTGTGGCCAGAAGCAGCAGGTATTATCATTCCCACATCAGCCAAGCATTAAACTAGTACATGTGGTTAGCCAGAATAGGACAGGGAGTTTTACCCTGTTCAACCCACAGTTACAAAACTGTTACGTTGCATACAAGTTGCTGATATGAATTACTAGAGGAACTTTCTAAGCCAGGACTCCCCCATATCAGTGGAGTCATAGGCACTTAATACCTCCCTAATCCTTGATGTCTCCCAACCAAAAAATCAGAGTAATAGCAAATGAAGGAAATGCAGTGGACACAGTACACTTAGATTTTTTTCAAAATATTTGACAGTTTCTCATGGTATCTTTATCAACAAGATAAAGAGAAATGTGTTATGTGATATTTCATCAGTAGTTGGTGGATTTGGAATTTTCTCTAACAAACACCTAAACCCAAAGAGTAGTCATGAAAGGTCTATGTCTTCTCAGAGGGATGCCTCAAGTGGAATTCCCAAGGGATCTGTGATGAATTGGACAAAAGTTTAGAGGGCATACTTGCCAAATATATAGGTGCCACAAAACTGGGAGGTATGGTTAATTCATTACATCAATCAGGATCCCAAAACATCTTTGCAGGATAGAAGGATAGCCCCAAATCCAATACAGTGTCATTGAATGGGCACAAACGTAAAATTTTTCACTTGCTTCCAAAACATCCATTCTACAATTATAGCATGGGAGAGATAGGATCAGCAAGATTTATACCATGGAAAAAAAAGATCTGAGTGTTTAGAGGACTGCAAGCCCAGTGAGTCAATATGGAGGTCAATAAAAGCTAACACCATCCTAGGCTGATTTATGAAAGGTGTGCCTTTCTTGTTTGGAGCAAGAATGATAGTCATTTCAGTGTACTGTGCCCAGATCAGTCCATATCTGTAGTACTGTCTTCAGTTCTGGGAATCACATTTTAGGAAAGACAAATAGGACTGAGTCAAGAAAGAAGTCATTATGATGCTGAAGGCCTTTGAGATCATTCCACATAGGGAGGGATCCACTGGAGGAACATAACTGCCAGCTTCAGGTAAGGACTATCATGTGGGGAAAGGGTTAAACTGGTTCTGCATGGCCTCAAAGCAAGAATAAGATGGAATGAATGTTAACTGCAGAAAGGCATGTTGGGGTTTTATATAGAGGGAAACTTTTCTACTACATAGTACTGTTCCCACATGCAATAGGATATTTTAAGAGTAGCTTCCTCCTTCCTTAAGAGATTAAATCAGTTGCTATGACCCAGTAAACTCATCATCTTCCTCCTCTAAAGCCACCAAAAACTTCTCTCTTTCTGGTGATGGCACCACCATCCTCTGAGGAAACAGAGGTTCCAAACCTCTGAATCATCAAATTCTTCCCTCTTTCTCAAGCCCCATATCCAATTCAGTTGCCAAGTCATTTTGATTTTACCTCCACTAGACATCTAGGCAATCTCATCTTCCTGTTCACTCACACAATCACAAACCTAATTCAGACCCTGATCACCTGTCACATGGACAGCCTTTTAATCAGTCTCCTTGCCTCTGATCTCTACTGCTTCTAATCTATGCTTCACATAGCTATTATTGTTTTTAAAAAATTCTTCTCAAGGCATAAGTTAGATCATAGCACTTGCCTCAAAGATAAAACACAAATTTCTTAGCCTAGCATCTCTACAATAGTCTGGTCAAACTCAAAGAGAAATGGGGGACACTATACCATACATAAGGATTCCTACAGGATACATATTGACTTAGAAAACCACATGTTAACATTTTCTATGTTATATTGTAATTTTATTTATCTTGTTAAATATTTCCCAATTACATTTTAATCTAGTTCCAGCTATACTCCGGAGTGTTGCCTGAATGGGCAGCATGTTTGACACCTCTGTTCTACAACCTGGTTGCCTTATTTCCCGTCTTATTTCACATTTTCCTTTCATACATTTTGCAGTCCAACCAAACTAGAATGCTGATCTTCCTCCCAGAAGATGACATTCCATCTCTTGCCTCTAGGCATTTGCCCAAGCTGTCCCCCATTTTTAATGTATCCTCTTCCCAATTCTATCTTTTATAATCCTTATCTGTCTTCCAGGTTCAATTCAAGCATTCTCTCTCACCTCAAAATTTCTACCTTACTCTGTACCTGTAATGTCTCTTCCCCCCATCCAAGTAAACTGTATGCTCCTTGGGAGCAAGAACTATGTCTCTTTTATCTTTGAATCTCCAACAGCTAGTATTATACATGGTATGGTGTTCAATTAAAATTTATTTATTGAAATACCCTTGTCTCCCCAAGTGTTAACTCCTTAAGAATGTGAATCATGAGTAACTCAACTATAAGTCAGGAGAATTGGGTTCCAGTCTTGGCTTTGACAAAACTTTGGCAAAGGTATGGCTCTAGGCCAAGCCACTTCCTCTTTCTGGGACTCAGATTCATCATTTGTAACATAAGATTAGACTACATGATGTTTCAGGTCCCTTCTAAAATTCTAATTGCTTGATTTATAATTCTGTGTTCTCCATATAGCATGGTAGTAAGTAGTCAGTCCTCAACATTCATGTATACTTTCATACATTCAAGTCTAACCTTCAAGTATTTGGTGATTTTTATCAGTTACCTCGTTTTCACTTTCACATTGGTAACTATACACTTTTGAGGATATGTTCCCATACTCCAAGACCCTTAAGCATTTGAAATGGCACACAAAGCAGGCATTGCTGACAGATTGTTTCAAACTGATGTGTCCTTCACTGTCTCTAATGCCATCCATCAGCCATGGAGGACAGAGTGTCAGTAGTGATATTATTGAGATTTTGCCAGTCTTAGTGTCTTCCAACAGCAGCAACTAAAGTCCCAGAAACCTCTCCCTTGGTATTCAGTGGTATAGTATACATGTAGTACACTACCCTCATAGCACCATCTGACACAATGGAAAGTATGGTTCAAGTTGAAAATGTTTTAGCTTGGGATGGCTAGGTGGCGCAGTGAGTAGAGCATCAGCCCTGGAGTCAGAAGGACCTGAGTTCGGATCCGGCCTCAGACACAACCCACACAAACAAAAACCTAGCCGTGTGACCTTGGGCAAGTTACTTAATCCCAATTGCCCTCCAAAAAGCAAAAAAAAAAAAGTTTTAGCTTTAAGAATTTTATTTACTGTACAGTATATACATATATATAGTACTATAGATTTCATGTGTTATAAAAAGTGAATATTGTCTGAAATCAACTTTTTTTAAATTGGGATGTTACCACAAAAGGTCACAGAATTCTAGGGAATTACTGGCGAGAAAAATGTTTTGCATATCACCAATTTTATTTTGTGTACTGTATTTTATGTGTGATTTCATCATTACTGTTAGGAAAATGGCATATTATTAAAATTAATGTTTTATTTTACAGAATTACATGCAAAAAAGTATATTTTCAGCAATTTCTACCAAAAATTATAGGTTTTGGTGATTATAGGAACTTAATCCCATATTCCCCATAGGCTTGACATATCAACATTCACATGTTTGACTTTTGCACCATTTTCTAGGAATGTTACCCCTGCAAAAGTTGAGGTCTGACTGTATATTGCTACTGACTGACTGACTAGTGAAGGAGTAATATATTAGACAGCTAGTATATTCCACCATAAATTGGGAAAAGGAAGAAAGATGGAAAGACAAATTCCATCTTGAATATTTTTGCCTTTAGCCAAGCAATATACCAAGCTTTCCTGTCACATGATCTTTTATATCAGGGATTCTTAATGTTTTTGGTATCATGGATCCCTTTGGCAGTCTAGTGAAGCCTATGGACCATTTTTCATAATAATGTTTTTTTTTTTAATTCATAAAATAAAATACATAGAATTACAAAGAAAATCAATCATATTCAAGTACAGTTGTCAAAATATTAAAAGAACAAGTTCTTGGACCCCAGGTCAAGAACTCCTATAAAATTGTATGGAACATACCATAAGGACCATTTTTCTTGAGCTTCTATCCAGTTGATTTATTACTAGAAGTTCCAGAAGGCCCTGATAACAATATATTCATTTATATCCATTCAACAAGTATTTATTAAGTTCATACCATTTGCTAGAAATTGTGCTAGTTTCTGTGGATACAAAGACAAAAAAATTAATCCATGCCTTCAAAAAAAAGTCCATGCCTAGTACATTCTACTAGGGATAAAAATGTGCACAGATACATAAATACAAAGTATTTCAGAGGGTGGTACACTAACAACAGGGGAGATCAGGAAACAACTCATGGAAGAAGAGGCTCTTGAGCTCAATCATAAAGGGAATTAGAGGTTTCAAGAGACTAAGGTGAAGAAGAGCAACTCAGGCATAGGAGATAGTCTGTGAAAAAGACCAGAGGTAAAATATGGAATATCATGTAAACAGGTCATCAAGTTTACTATTCAGCAACCCGAACATTATACCAAAAAACAAAAACAAAACAAAACAAAAAAACAAACCACAGGTAGTAGGTACCTTAATTGCTCTCAGCTTTTTCCTGGTTAAATATGTCTGTGGATCAGACTTCATCTATAGTAGCAGTGACCTATCTTTATATAAGTAGAAGAGATGACTTCTTGGTAAGATCAGAGAGTCTCTAAGATTAGATTTGTTGTCAGTCACAATAAGTAAAGGTCAAATCTGAAAACAGCCTATGAGACCTTATCTCCTACTATTCCCCCAATAAGAGGCCTCTGCTCCAATCTGAGGTGGTCTCCTCACTTTGTCATACACTTGTCATTCCCTCATTTCCACCTCCAAGTTCTTGCTAAATCAGTTATAGTGACAGCTTAAAATGATTTCCTACATGAGTACTCTGGGGGCAATGGATAAGCACATAGATAATAAACTATGGAACAAAAAAAAAACCAAAATATAGGATGTCATCAAAGAAATGTATGATGGAAAAAGATGGCAGGAAGGTCATGTGGTAAGAGCCAAGTATAACCAATGAACTTCCCAGATGCTCCGTGGATGTCCTCAAGAAGTTAAAAGAAATCCAGAAAGCTCCCCAGGCATCTTAGGTAGACTTCTGGTGGTGAACTTATGTAAGGGTGTGGACAAGAATCATGCAAGATGGGTAAGCATGAATGGGTTTCCATCCATACCATTGGAAGAGTAATAAGATCACAGATTAATTTAAACAAGATGATAACAAAATTGGTTAATACAATTACAATGCTTAATGATAACCTTAAAATGGTCATTTTGGAGGGTACAGAATCATGATTTCATTAGAATGGAGAACTCTCAGATCGAAAACTCCCTCCGCCAATACAGATTTTCAATTCCTCTTTAATTTACAGTCTTGAGATGTGTCTGAGACCAATTAAGATTAAGTAAGTAGCCTAGGGTCACACAGAATGTATCAGAGGCAGGTCTTGAACCCAGGTCTCTTCCTCACTGCACATTTAGGCTTTTACTCCCAATACCCTATTTTCTTCTCTCATTTTGATAATAATGCTAACTTGATAGAAACAAAACAATGCTATATCTATATCTCCTTTGATCTTTATCCCACTGTTCCTCTCTGTTCCCTCCACTTTAAATATTATCCCTTGTCTTCTTCCTCTTTCAGTTCTTGGTCTTTCAAGGTCAAACTCAAGTCACACTTGTTCAGAGAAACCTCTCCTGATTTCTCCAGCCCTCTGGTCTCTACCTCTGAACTCCTTTCTCCAGGTCTTTCTGTCAATGTCACAACATGCCATTTAGCACTTGACTATACATTTACCTTTGTCTCTAATTCTTTACTATGTTGGTATTCCCTTTCTAATTAGTCTCTTCCTTCTCTGAAGGCAGGAATCTTTTATTTTTTTTTTCTGTTTCTACTGTGTGGGTAGCAAGTGTTGGAAAAGAGAAGGTGCCCAGTGTGGATTGCTAGAATGATTCAGTGACTGATTTGCTGATGGCTTAGCAAATGGATGCCATACAAAGCCTAGGATCATCCATCCTAACCTGGAATAGAGTCATTCTACCTCTTGGAAAGCAGGAAAATGGCCTTTCTGAATGTCTAAAAAGGAGAATTCAAAAGGACCTTATATAGTATTGATAATTTGCATTTCTATAGCACTTTCCTCCTAATTAGACTGTGAGGCAGGTAACTTATCCTCATCTCACAGATGAGGTGTCTGAGACTCAGATAGATGAAGTTATCTGCTACATATTTAGTGAGTGTTAAAGTTAAGGAGTGTCAAAGTCAAGGATGCAAAATCAACTTTATTCCAAGCTCAGTGCTTTTTCTTCTACAAAACAAAGCTTCTCAAGAAAAAAAGTAAGGAATATATGGGACCACTAGTGGTCCTTATGAGCACTATACACATTTTATTTGATTACATAGACTTCTTCAATCTAACACTTATTAAACACCCTGCTATGCTAGGTTTGGGGATACAAAGGCAAAAGAAAATAATCCCTGCCCTTTAGGAGTGTATATTCTACTAATACACTACAACATTACACATATAAATAAGTAAATATTTATAAAAATAAATACAAATCCATGGGGGGATGCAATAGCAATGGAGGAAATCCGAGAAAGCTTTATTGTGGGATCAGTATCTGAGTTGAATATTGAAAGAATATAAAGTCTCTGAAAGGCACAGTTGAGAGTGGAACACATTCCAAGAATGAGAGACAGCTTATACAAATGCACAGGGGCTGGAAATGGATCATAAAATTCAGGAAATGATTAGTAGGCTAGTTTGGCAGGAATCTGGAATGTATAAAGAGAAATTCTTGTAATATTTACCTTTACATTGGAAGCAATAGAACAAAAATGACTGATGGAGAGCTGATACCCAGCATAAATAAGAGAAGAGAATACATAATTGTCCTTATTAAATTCAAGTCACCTAGCCTTGATGACTATGTTCATAGACTACATTCTCAGTCCTAAAAGAAAGGGTAGGTATAGTGCTAAGTTGGCAATACTTGAATGATCATAGAAAATGAGAACAATGCCACACAAATGAACCATTTTTAAATGGAAGAGAACAGAGCCTGCAAACTAAAAACCAGTGAGCTTGATTTCAACTCTTGGAAAAATTCTAGAATGGATCATTAAAGGGATGGTTGGCAAATGCCTAGAAAGGGAAGAACCAGCATAGCTTCATGAAGAATAAGTCATGTCAAAGGATTTATATTTGCAAAAACATTTGCAGCAGATCTTTTGTGGTGGCAAAGAACTGGATGTTATGGGGAGGCACTTCATTTGGGGAATGGCTGAACAAGTTGTAGTATAATTGTGATGCAATACTATTGTGCTGTAAGAAATGATGAACAGTGTGGTTTCAGAAAAATCTGGGAAGACTTATATGAACTGATACAAAGTGAAGTGAGCAGAACCAGAATACCATTGTATACAGTGATAGCAAAATTGTAATTATGACCAACTGTGAAAGATTTAGCTACTCCAATCAAGACAATGATCCAAGACAATTCTAAAGAGCCCATGATGGAAAATGCTATACACATCCAAAGAGAGAATTGATGAACTCTGAGTGCTGATTAAAGCATTTTTTTTCAATTTCTTTTTCTTGCCTCTTTTTTGCAACATGGCTAAAATAGAAATATGCTTTGTAAGACTTCACATATATAATTGAGATTATATTTCTTGTCTTCTCAATGAGTGGGGGAGAGGTGGGAGATGAAAGAGAATTTTAAATTCAAAATATTTTTAAATGAATGTTAAAAGTAAAGGAAAAAAGTAAGTCATACCAGATTTCCTTTTTTTGACTAAATAAAAAGAATGCTACAGAGAAAATTTATCTAGATTTTAGAAGACATTTTATAAAGCATTTTATGCTATTATTGTGGGAAAATTGGGTTAGATGATAATAAAACATACTGGTAGGATGGCTAGAGTAAAAGAGGAGCAATTAATGCTTCGATCTTAATGTGTCCTCCAGTGGAGCATCCAAGGGATCTGTACTTGACACTCTGATGTTTAACATTTTTTATCAATGACTTGGATAAAGGCATTGGAGGATATGCTCAACAAATTTATGAATTACATAAAGCTGGGAGGGACAGCTAACACAATGAATGATGAAGTTAGGATCCAGAAGGCTCTTGACAGGCTAGAACATTGAACTAAACATAATAAGATAAAATTCAAAAGGAACAAAAGCACTTGTATTTGGGTACAAAAAGATATCAACATCACTAGTACCAGAAAATCTGGGAGTTTTAGAAAACCAAATCCTTAATGTGATACAGCAGTGAGAAAGAGCAAACAAAAAGGCTAATACAATCTTGGGTTGAATGAAGAGGAGAGTGGATTCCAGGAATAGAGAAATGAGAGGCCCACTGTACTCTTTGCCCATTAGACTTCATCTCTTTAATTCTAGGCACCGTGATTTAAGGAGAGAAACCAAAATGGTGGAAGAGCCTTAAGCCCATATCACATGGGGATCAGTTGAAGGAATTGAGCACGTCTGGTATATTCAGCCTAGAAAAGGGAACATCTAGAAGGGATGTCAGAGATGTCAAGTATTTGAAGGGACTGTGTTCTATCTGACCACAGAGTACAAAACCAGGAAGAATGGGTGGAAGGTAAAAAAAAAGAGAGAAATTTAGGGTTATTGTGAGGAGCACCCTCAAAGTGCAGTGGGCTAGTTTGGGAGGTGAGGCATCCCCAGTCTTTGGAGGTCTTCAAGCAAAGACTGGACAAACATTCATTAGATATATTATAGTGATGATTCCCTTGCTCTTTGGGTTGAACTAGTTGGATGCTGAGAGATCCCTTCAAACTCTCAAATTCTATAATTCTAAGTTCTGCAAAATGAGGCTAGGAAAGAAAAGTTGAAACTAAACTGCTAAGAGCTTTAAATAACAGGCTGAAAAGTTTGTATTTTATCTTTGAAAAATGGTAATCACCAAAGGTTCTGTGCCCAGGAGTGATATGGTCAAATCCATGCCTAAGTAAGAATATTTTTATTGAAATTAATGGATTGGAGAGGCAAGGTAACATGTTAGAAACTTGTTGTGATGATTTAGACTAGTGATCTCCAAACTTTTAGAAAAGATTATCTCATCAATAAAATAATTTTAATATGCTCCTCTACCTGATATAAAAAGGATTAGATAAAGATAAATTAATATTTTATCCAAGAATTAATAGGAAGCCACAAGAATTTATTGAATAAGGACATGACATAATCAGATCTAGCTGTGAAGAAAATAACGTTGGTAGTTATACATAAGCTGGGTTGGAAAAGGAAGAGACAAGACAGAGAGACCAAAAAGGAAGAGACTGCAATAGTCTAAGTGAGAGGTGACAAGGTCCTGAACTGATGTTAGTATTATGTGAGTAAAGAAGGAGATGTGTGCAAGAGATGTTGTTAAGGTAGACACTAGAAGCTGAAAATGGAATAGATATGTAGAGAGGGGGTGAGGGAGGAGATGAGGATCACTCGACTGAGTTATAAACCTATCCACACCTGCTCATTATGTGTGACTCACTTTCTCACCTGAAACAAAAGGGAAAGAGGATCTTAGTCACTGGTCACTACTTCTAGAATATATAACTCACCCTCCAAGGAGCCTTCCCTAGGCACAAGGTGATGGGGGATGAGGAAGGAACATGGCAGACAAAATTTTGCCAATAGTAGCTGAATAGCTAACTACTACAGTGAGTACCTTAATCATTAGGTTATTACTTTCCCCAAGGGGTCAAAACCTAGCTCAGAAGGAAGTTTATGGGTTTATCCAGCAGAGAGAGGAGGTAGAGTCAGGGAGAACTGGAAGATCAGGATAGGTGTGATTGTGTGGAAGTCAACATCCACCATGACTATCAATGGAGAAGGTGGAGTGTGATCAGTCTTCTCACCCTCTGATTGGCTAATCTCAAAGCCACTGATTTCAGGCCACCGCTCCAATTTTGAAGTCCATTGACCTAGTGGTGATCAAGTGGTAATGACCACGTGAATGAAGAGAAGTGCAAGTAATACCGTGGAGAAAGAATCAACAAGATTTGGTAACTGGTTATAAGGAAGAAGAGAGATAGAGACAGAGACAGAGACAGAGAGATGAAGACAGAGACAGAGAGATGGAGACAGAGACAGAGAGATGGAGACAGAGGCAGAGAGACAGAGACAGAGACAGAGAGATGGAGACAGAGACAGAGAGATGGAGACAGAGGCAGAGAGATGGAGACAGAGGCAGAGAGACAGAGACAGAGAGATGGAGACAGAGACAGAGAGATGGAGACAGAGGCAGAGAGATGGAGACAGAGGCAGAGAGACAGAGAGATGGAGACGGAGACAGAGACAGAGAGAAGCAAGCACTTGGGCAACTGGAAATTTGATGGTGCTATCAACAAAAATAAAAAAGAAATATCAGAGTGGAATTTGGGGAGAAGATAATAAGCTCTGTTTTTGCCACTTTGATATTGAGATGCCAATAGACAGAGATATCCAGCAAGAAGATGGTAATGTAAGATTGGAATTCAGTCAAGCAATAAGGGCTAGATATATTGGTTTAGGAGCCATCTGGATTGAGATTATAACTGAACCTCTAGGAGTTTATAAGATTACCAAGGAAGTATAGAGAAAGAAAAGAAAAAGGACAAAAACAGAGCTTTGGAGAACACCCACACTAAGAGACCATGAAATGGCTAAGGATTCAGCAAAGGAGCCAGGGAGTGGTCAGACAGGTAAGTAGAGAGCCAGGATGGAGCAATGTTACAGTAAACAAAGGAAGAAGGGGTATTCAGTTTGAAGATCAGGGGGATAGGGAGAAAAAAAGAAAGGAAAGAGGAGGAGAAAAATCAACATTGTCAAAAGCTTTCTAGAAGTCCAGGAGAAAAAAGACTGAGAATAGGCCATCAGGATTTAATAGTTAAGATATCTTCGGCAACCTTGGATAGGGTAGGGTTTTTTTTTTTTTTTGCTTTTTGGAGGGGGGAAGGCAGGGCAACTGGGGTTAAGTGACTTGCCCAAGATCACATGGCTAGTAAGTGTTAAGTGTCTGAGGTCAGATTTGAACTCAGGTCCTCCTAGGCTGGTGTTCTATTCACTATGCTACCTAGCCACCCTGTATGAGCCATTTTCAAAGCTATCTGGGTTGGAAGTCAGATTACTAAAAGTTAAGAAGTGAGTAAGTGAATGCTAACCCCACTTGTCATGAAGGCTTTATTAATCCTCCTACCAAATGTTCTCTTCCTCCTCTAATTTTCCTAGAGCATTTTGTCTGCCTGTTTCTTATCTTTGTAACTCTTTACCCAGAATCATAATTATTTGTGTGCATTTTACAGAATGAATGCTACTTAAGGGTGTCATTTTTCATATTTCTATCCTCAATCCTTTGTACTACATCTTGCACATTAGTAGATACATTAAGTAATGTATAGCTGAGGAGCATTAATTAGTAAAGATCTGTGGAATTAAATTGAACCATAACATGAGTTCAGCCATCTGCTATGAAAAGACTTCATACTTACCTTTCTATGGTCCACTCTAAACCTTAGGATGTTGTCACTCTACAACTTTGATCTCTTCTCTGTTTCCAGTCTAATCCGCAAATAAATGTTGCATTTTCCCTCTAACATACCCCCACAGGTAATTTGAAACTCTTCCTATTGCCCTCCTTCTCTTTGGTGGATAGAGCATGAGGATGAGCTCAGAGATACAGTCCAAATGATTAAGCGTATATTCCCAAGGTGAGTATCGTGTGTATTTGTGCACATGGAACACCTGCCAGAATCAACAAAGACCCTCAGTTATAATTGCTTTGCTGTTTCCTGGGGAAATCCATAGTATTCAAATGCCTCCCACACTCTATGTAGTTGAAACAGAACATCTTTAACTCCTTTAAATTCAGCAAACATTTTTAAGTGCCTACTTTGTCCAAGACACTGTTCTAGACATTGGGGAGATCAAGATGAAATAATTTGTAAACTGAGGATGTTTACAATCTATGAAAAGATAAGGCATATAAACAAGTAGCTATAATACACAGTATGTGATGGGTGCAAGGGAGAGGGCCAAAGATGATTCTGAAGCTCAGATTGAGGAAGGAGAGATCATTTCCATCTAGGAGAATCAGAAAGACTTCATGGAGGAGGTGGCATCCAAAGCGAACCTTGAAGGATTTGAACAGATGGAGATGAAGGTGGAAGAAGACAGAATGAAATCAGGGACTGGTGAGCAGATGGAAAGAATGGTAGAACACAAGGCAGGAAGGGGAGGTTGGAACCAAAGTATGAAGTCATATGACAGGTTAAGGAGTTTGTATATAATTTGGGAGTCAGAAGATTAAAGATTTAGAATTAGGAGGACCTCAGAGCATATCTAGTCCAGCCTTCTTATTTTACAGATAAGGGAACTGAATCCCAGGGGACTGAGCGATTTGTGCAGTTTTCACAGGTAGTAAACATCAGGGGATTTGAACTCAGGTCCTGTGGCTCCAGAATCAGCCTTCTTGTTGAAGATGCTGCATTTTCTTCTGTTTGTTTTTAAGTAGAAAGTGATGGGTCAGATAAATTAATTTGAACTATCGATCAAACGATGGTTCTCCTTCTTGGAGAGGGCAAGGAACTAGAAGAAATTAGAAGCTTGAGATTCTATGGGCCTAAGAGAGAAACAGAGGAAGGTGTCTTATAGGGAATATTTCCTCTCCACTGCTCACTATTGTTGGCACACCCTGAAAGGGAAGTCGGTGATAGCAATTTTGAATGAAGTGGGATGTAATTGGAATTATCAGAATGCGACCAGAGTGTTGTGGAGTGTAGTCTGAGAATGGTTAATGGCTTGTCTGAGTACTATGAACATGGCAGTGTGAACGGAGAGACAGCTGAGTCTATCCAGGCTATGTATTCCATGTGATAACAGAGGGTGAAGAGGTAGCATGGTGGTTGCAGTGAGTATGCATGTTGGAAACAGCCTGACAGGTCAAAGTGAGAGTGAGAAAATATATAAAAGCTGGGGACATTTAGCATCCCAGGCCTTGTCATGGAGCTCTTTGCCCTGCATAGTAATGTTAGCTTATGCATGGAAGTAGGTCATGGTTGATAGCACCTGCCAGCAACATGCACCAGTATGCAGCAAACAATAATGAGCACATCAACAACACGTACTAAGTGCCTACTATGCTCCAGAAACTGTGCTAAGTACTGGAAGGCCCTCCAGGAATTTATATTCCAGAGAAAAAAGACAACATTTATACAAACAAATAGAAATTAAATACAAGGATAATCTGGGGGCGGGAAGCAAAGCACTAACAGCTGAGTAAATCAAGAAGGATTCCATGTAAAAGGTAGAACTTGTATGGAGTTTTGAAAAAAAAGTGGGAATTTTAAGAGGATTCTCCTCCTCATTCTAAGAATGAGGAGTACATTTAGGCATGGGGAACAGTCAGTGCAAACACACTGAGGTAGGAGATGGAATGTCAGGTGAGAAGTGAAAAGAAGGTCAGGCTGACTAGACCATAGAGTGTTTGAAGGGGAGCAGTATATAATAAGGCTGGGAAATAGGCTGGATCAGGGTCAGGTTGTGAAAGGCTTTAATTGACAAATGAGAGATTTTGTCTGACACAATTTATCTGAATCATGGTAGCAGGGCTCATCTTTGGGCTTCTGGTTCCAAAGGAGATACCCAAGGTAGAGGCTATGGGGAAGTATGTGCTGAGTGGCTTAACAAAAGGAGACTGACTGGGAGGCTATTGCAATAATTCATTTTTTAATTTTTAAAAACAGCAAAAAGAGACCATTTCATATCGAGGCTCCAGCAGCGGGACTGGTTCTCCTGGATCTATCAGTTTCCTTCACTGGGTTTACAAATCAGTGCTTCTTTGCTGCAGTATAGTACAAAACTCAGTCATTGCTGCCACTGCTACATTTCCATGGTAATGAAAACACCAAGGGACATAGCTAGGTCCCTGCGCTGTATCCCTTGCCTGGGCTAAACATTCAGTGAAATCAACAGGAGCCCAGTGTGGATAGAAGCCCAGGAACAGAGCCCCTGTTCTCAGCCCAGAGCCCCCAGAGGTTTCCTCATGGAACTCCCATTAGCACTGGCAGGCACTGCTGGCGTAAATCACTGCATGGAGCAAGATGAGAATATAGTTATTATAACAATTGCCGCATTGCATGATGCTCATGCCATTCGGAAATGTAGGTCTAATTAGCTCTAAGCTGTAGAAGATTTGACTGTGGTAGTTTCATTTTGGCTTAATGCTTGGTGCCTGGTGTAAAATCTGAATTTATTACACTTTTTTTAATCATTTCTGCATGGCTCAACCAGTCGTATCAAAACTACTGCGTGTTATAGACTTTAAAAAGCGATTCCCTGTAGGCATTTTAAGGTATAGGATCTATTATGGGAAGATATATATTTGACAGTACTCTGTTTATTACTCAATTCTGCTACATTGTTCATGAACCCAGTGAAAGATGTTCACAGTGGTAAGTAACACTTTATTCCATGAAGAAGAAACACGGGGCAAGTTCCTTGGGTAAGTACCAGGATCTGTATGTGGTGCAATTACAGGACTGATGAGAAAATGCTTCACACACTCCATCAAGACACTCAAAAACAAAAGGGACTTACTTTAGTGCTACAAATCCCCTCAGATTTAACTTAGATTTTTTTTTTAAATTTCCATTAACAGTAGCACAGTTCTGTACCAGATTATTTCTGCTTTATTTCTGAACATTTTTAGGAACACATCTTACCTCCCAACATCCCTCTCCTCCCAGCCCCAAAGGACACTTAGAGGACAGTCATTTGGAAGGAAAAAGAGCAAAATTGCCCAAGTTGCTTTCTATGAACTCCTTCCTTTATTTGAACCACAGCCCCCACTGGAGATGAACCAATGTTATAGGAGTCTCCAGGTACAAGGCTTTGGATGAAAAAGGAATATCAATTTGAGAAAGCTAGTTCTCTATTTATTTAAATGGACTTTTTCATAGAAACTGCCATGGAATCTCTAGGTACTGATTTATAAGATATAGGGACAGCAAGTTAGCATAGTGGATAGAGAGCCAGGACTGGAGTAAGGAAGATTCATCTTCCTAAGTTCAAATCTAGCCTCAGATATTTACTATCTGTGTCACTCTGAGCAAATCAATTAACCCTGGTTGCCTCAGTTTCCTCATCTGTCAAATGATCTGAATTAGGAAATAGTGAACCACTCTAGGATCACTGCCAAGAAAATTCCATATGGAGTCACAAAGGTCACAATTTTAATCACAAATATGATTTAAAACGACTGCACAACAACAACCATAAGATATGCCTTTCTTCCCTCACCCCCAACTCCAACAAGGTAACTACGGCCTACAGACCCTTTCTTTTTTCTGTGTCTTTTGACTATGTCATGATACTGAAAACTTGAGGGTTCAATATCTAGGGCATGTGTTTTTCCTAAAGGCCACTATTTACATATAAGGTAATGAAAGAGACTTTATAAATAACAAATCATATATACATGTATATAGACATACCTATACATGTGTGTATGCCTTATATATCCATATCAAATTAATACTCGGCAATTGGGGGAAGGGAGGGCACTAGCAACTAATTGGATAAGGGAAGACTTCATGAATAAGGTGTTTCTTAAATCGAGTCCTGAAGGAAACAAGGGATTCTGATAAATGGAGATCAGGAGAGAGTGAATTCTAGTCCTGCTTCAAAGACGCAGAGATGGTGGAGTGGCAAGTGTGTGAGGAACACACTAACCTGCCTAGACTAGTATGGCTATATCCAAGAGAGTGTAGATGAAAGAAAACACAAAAAGTGAGAAAATTGGAAGTAATCAGGCTACGAAGATATTTAAACACCAAACAGAGGAGTTTAAATTGGATCTCAGAGGTAATAGGGAACACTACAGTTTATGGAGAAGGGAAGTGACATAGTCAGACCTGCCCCATAGGAAATAGTTATGTAGGAGATGGATTGAAGTAGTGGAGAGGCTTGAGGAAGGGATGACAAATAGGAAGCTATTAATAGATAGCACTAATGTAACATTTTAAATCTCATTTATCTACTGCAAGATTTTCTAACAGTTCAGGTAAGAGTGATGAGGGAATGAATTAGGATAGTGGCTGTGTAAGTGGAGAGAAGGGGCATAAAGAGATGTCTTAGAGACAGAAATTGGCAAAATGTGGCAACTGATTCAATATATGGGGTAAGAGTGAAGAGCTGAGGATGATACAGAGGTTTCCGACCTGGGTGACTGGAAGAATATCCTAGATCAGAGGTGGGGGGTCTAGGTCTCAAGGCCACATGTGGCCTTCTAGGTTCTTGGGTGTGACCTTTTGATGGAATCCAAATTTTACAGAACAAATTCTTTTATAAGAAGATTTATTCTGTGAAGTTTGGATCCAGTCAAGGGGCTACACTTGATGACCTACAAGGGTTGAGGACCTGGAGGCATGTGGTCTCAAGGCCACAGGTTCCCCACCCCTGGTCCTAGACAGTACTTGGGAAATTCACAAGAGAGATTAGTTTCAAAGAAAGATAGTGTTGAGTTTCAGATGTTTGTGGGATATCCATTTAGAAAATATCCATTAGGAATCTATGAAGTAGAATTGGAGTTCAGCAGAGAGACTGAAGTCTGGGAAGCATCTGATGCTATGGGAGGTAACTATCATAGAGATGATAATTGAACTAATGGGGCAGGCGGTGGGGGAGGGGGGAGGATGGAGGATTGTAAGGTCAGCAACTGAGAAAGCATACACTATTGAGAGAAATGAGAAGACTCAAGATAAAGGTATAGGTTGTAGCCACAAGCTAGTGGGTGTGATGTGGTTGATCAATCAACTAAGAAACTGAGAAGGAATATAATCAGGAAAGAGCAATGTTACAAAAACTCAGGGCGGAGAGTGCATCCAGAAGGAAAAGATGTGCAGAGAGTTTAGGAGAGAATGGAGAGGAGCAGGAGTAGAATTTCCAAGTATAGATAGCTTTTGGTAGGACACTAACTTCATAAACTTTATATATAGAAATATTGATTGTAGCACTTCCTATAGAAGCAAAGAACTAGGAGACAAACAGAAGCCCACTGGTGGAGAAATAATTGAATAAGTCATGATATATGAACATAATGAAATATTATTTCACAGGAAGAAAAGACAGCTATGAAAAATTCAGAGAAATTTGAGAAGACTTGTACAAACTGATATAGAACCAGTAAATGATCACAATAAAGAAGAGGAACAAATTATCAAAAGACTTCAAAATATTAATGGATACAGTGACCAGTTCTGATTTGGGAGGGCTGCTGGTGAAGTATGCCTACCTCCTCCTGGCAGAGAGGTAGTGGGTCATAAGTAAGTAATAAGCCATACATTTCTGACATGACAAAGTATTGACTTGTTGTGCTTAACTGCCCCATTTTTGTAACAAGTGAGGGTTCTACTGGGTGGGGAGTAATTGGCAACCTAGAGCAATGTGTGTGCGGTTTTTAACAGCATCAATAAAACATCTGTAACCACCACTGACCAGGGGTTAGCTGGCCACAAAACCCTCTGAGATTTGTAGTTCTTGTTTGGGAAGAGAGGAACTAGAGGGAAATCAGACCTCACAGAGAGGATGGAGGTTTTCCACTCGATGCTATGATGGAATCTGCACTTTAAAACCAAAACAAAGCCAGTCACCCAGATATGGGCTCCAGGAAGTGAAGACTTGCCCATCCGACTTGCAGCCATTGGATTAGTCACCTATCCTCCATCTTGTAGTAGTACAGAAGCAGGAAGCAAGCAGACAGTTCATTTTAAAAGGTAACTGTGAGCAAGCCAATGGATACAGCAGGCAATACGTTCAAAGGGTCGATACAGACTCAGCAGCACACAGGGAGCTTTCAGGAAGAAGAGCTCAGTGTTCTCGTATCTCCTGGTGCTTCAGTCATTTCAGTCATGTCAGACTCTTCATGACCCTGTTTGGGGTTTTCTTGGCAAAGATACTGGAGTGGTTTGCTCTTTTCTTCTCCAGCTCATGTGACAGATGAGGAAACTGAGGCAAACAGGGTGAAGTGACTTGCCCAGGGTCACATAGCTAGTAAGTATCAGAGGCTAGATTTGAACTCAAGAAGATGAGTTTTCCTAATTCTAGGCTCCATGCTCTATCCACTGCACCACCTAGCTGCCCACTAGTATCTTTTACCCTCACACATTTCAAGATCCTCATGTTCCTTTTCCCTTTGCTCTTCCTAGGGTTTCTCATAATTGAATACTAAAGAGCCTCATTATAATGTTACCACATGGTGGGGGAACCACTGTTGTTGAGACCAGATTCCAAACACATACTCAGTGATACTGTGTTCCAAAGGTCTTTTGGTACTTTCAGAACATAAATACCCCTGGTTGTAGTCTAACAGACCCACATTATACCAACCCTTTATCAAGTCAATGTAAATATGGAAACATGTTTTATATGACTTCACATATATAATGGGTATCAAATTGCTTGTTTTCTTAGTTTTTTCTTTCCTCCTCCAGGAAGGAGCTGGAGGGAGAGATTTTGGAACTCAATTTTTTTAAATGGAAGGAAGGAAGAGTAAATGTGGCACAGTAGAAAGTGATACTATCTCTGGAGTTAGAGTGCCTGAGTTCAAATCCTATCTCTGATGTGTTCTGTCTTTATCACCTTGGGTAAGTCATTTAAGCTTCCTAGTCCTCAGTTTGCTCATCTGTAAAATGAAACAAGAGGGTTGGCCTCTGAGTCCCTTTCAGATTTATACTTATGAATGGATAAATGGTAATAAATTGGGCACTATCAAGGCAATTATGTGATGCAGTGAATAGAGCACAGGCCCTGGAGTCAGGAGGACCTGAGTTCAAATCTGACCTCAAACACTTTACTCATTTACTAGCTGTATGACCTTGGGCAAGTGACTTAACTCCAATTGCCTTGCCTTCACCCCTCAAAAAAAACCCAATAATGACAAATTAGGCGCTGACATTACAGTGTTCTCCAAGGTACCCTGGTAGCCTAAAAAAAGATAAAGTACCTCTCTCACCCCTAGCTTATGGCCCTGGGAGATTTAAGCAAAGGGGGGAAATCAACATTTTGCTATTCACTGTACCAACATTCTCAATAGGAGAACCAGTAGGAGCTGTCCAGGATAGCAAAATGCCTCAGATGAGGGTGTTCTGAATTCATGTCACATTCATGCAGTTTTCCCATTAAGGTCAGCCAGGCTTAGGGTCTTCATCTAATGGCCAAACTGCAGAGCAGGAAAGGTAGATGGGGATGAGGGTAGAGAGGAATTAAAATCTGAAAGAATCAACAGTCAGCTTTAAAACCCCCAAGCTCCCTGAAATCAGATCTGTATTAGGTCTTTCCTTCATTTGTCACCAAAGGCAGCTCCCCAATTTCCCACCTTCCCTAAGAGGTACACTGTGGTTAGTGTGGGGGAGAGAACAGTGCCATCCCGGCTTGGAAGAGCCTCTTTTGCCTTAGATAAGGATATTTGCATCCACAATCAGTTGTTAACATTCAAAACCAGATTGACAGGGGGTCTAAAAAGTCACATCTTTGGTGGGGAGGAGTGTTGCTTTATCATTGAATTTACAGGTTTTTGATTTGTATAATAGAATCTTCATTTTCTTCCACCTTATCTTAGGCTGATTTATTTCGGCATCATATCTTGGGACTGTTCTCATTTCAGAGTCCCCAAACATTATTCTTCATTTATCAATTAAATGTACTCCAACAATGTTCTAACTTAGGAGGATCCCATTAAAATGAACTGGGAGCTGCTTTGGTTTTAAATCTTTTGTTTTTCAATGTTATGAAGGGAAGGGGAGAAGAATGAGGGACAGGAGTGTGTTAGCAGATTGAAGAAGGGGGAGGGTGTAAAGGGGGGGGTTGGATTGGATTAACGACCTTCAAGCTTTCCAATTATGGCATAAATAATCTTTTTCATTTTTTTTCTTTAAAATCTTTACAAAATCGGACTCTAATTGCTACAAACCAACTGGGTCCCCAGTCACAGGCCACAAGCAAATCAACAAATAGTAAAATGCATAGAAACTCAGATTCTTATCTTAGGTTAGCTTGTTGTGAGGAGTCCATGTGTGGCAAAGAAAGGTCATTTTAAAGGGCCAGTCTCCCTCGCTCACTAAACAAGTAAGTAGGACCCAGGGCTCAGCCAGTCAGTCATTTGTCTTCGTCAGGGACATGTCATAAGCACCTCATTCCTCACTTAAGCTCAAAGATGGATGGCCAATTATTTAACCCCAGTGTTTCTAATTAATTAGGTCTCTGCCACCAAAGCTTTAAGTAGAGTAGTTTAATTTAGACTTTGCTCAGTGGGCGATATAAAATCAGTATTTATTACTATTTTTTTATCAATTTTTATTTGCTGTCTGACTCAGCTGGTCAAGGAGAACGACCCTCCCAGATTTTAAAAAGCGATTCCCTGTTGGAATTAGAAAGCATGGAATTTATTGTTAGGCAGTGGGGCTATTTACAATATGGCTCTGGCTGGTATGTGGTCGGCAAGAAACATCCACAGAAGGCAGAGAGGTCGTTGGTGTGTGAAAAACAAAATTCAGGTTGTTTCTTCCCAGAAGTACAAGGGTGGGGGTTGATCAGAATGAACACAGGCCACCTGTAGGCTCTGAATCCTCATTTACAGACTCAGCAACAAAAGACATTCTCTTTCATACTTAAAAAAAATTGGTGGGGAAAGATTTTTTTCCAAGACCAGCAAGGCAATAATCCTGGAAATATCCATCATTATCCTTAGTTAATGACCAATTTGTTAGTTAGCAGCTGTTGTTACTGGAATAGAAGGTACCTGGTTTTTAACAGCAATACTTCATCATTAGCAGGAGGAGAGAGAGCTTGGAGAGCCAATGCCCTGGGATGGGGGCCATGTGGGAGAGTGGACCCAGGGACAAGAGAATTATTTGATTACCAAGGGAGGCTCTGGAATAACCCTGTTGGGAAATTCTTGAGAAAAAGGGAGACTGTTCCAGATTCAGACAACCACTACAGATGAGGCCAGGCAAGGTTTCAGAAAGCTGTGGACAGTATTCAGGGGCTCCCTCTTCTCACCCAAGTAAGGTTTAGACCTGCAGAAACACAGGTTGTCCCCACGCCACTGGACAAACACCTGACTGACTTCTAGGGGAAGCCCAATCATGGACATCTCTCTTTTCAGGGGTAACTGGAGGGCAGTGTGAGTCATTCAATCAACAATCATTTATTATCTAAATATATTAGGTGTTGGAATGAACTTAAGTACTGATCTATGTACCTGGAACCTGAAAAAAAATAAGACAAGACTTTATGAAAAATTAAATCCAATTCTGTTCTATCTAGAATAGACTTATTTGGTTTAGTTTTAATGAAAATACAAGTCTGAGAAGGGTAGTTAGATGCATGAAAAATATTATGTATGAAAAATTCCCTCAGTTGAATGGGCTCTAAATTTACATAACAGTAAATGTCTAGCTTGGGGCCGAGGGGCAGATGTTGGATTGAATTTTTCTTTTCTCATCTCAAAGTTTGGTTCTATCCACGGCACACTCTGATTCTTTGACAGAATTTTAAAGAGTTCCTACTAGGCAATGAACTCATCACAGTGACTTGAATGTCATTTTATAGCATCATTGAAAGTGATGTAAAAAATAAGACAATGCTTTTTAGTGACTGAGGCCACTCATCTGCAGAACAAAAATAGCACTAACTGACATTTATGTAGCAGCTTAAGATTTATCAAGTACTTCACAAATATATTATCTCATTTGGACTTCACAGCAACCCTGTGAGAAGTGGTGACAAATATTATTTCCTCCAGTTTGCAGATGAGGAGACTTAAAGTTCAGAAAAGTTAAGCTACTTGCCCATAGACACACAGCTAGAAAGTACCAGAGATGGGATTTGAACTCAAATCTTCCTTATCGCAAGTCCAAGACTTTATCTCCTTCTCCATCCTACCATATAGAAGAGTGAGAACAGAGCAGCTTCTGGAAACAGAAGGATATGTTTATAACACAGTGAGATCAAAATAATAATAAATAATAGCATATTGGAGGATAGACCTCTTATGGGTCCATTCCCTCAGTCAATTACCATTTGGCCCAATCTGGAAAATGTATCCAAAAAAATCTTCTTAGGTCAATGAAGAGGGAGCAATGCAGAATCAATGGTTACAATGGTTTCAAAATACATCCATTTTCAAAGTTCTTGTCTCCCACAAACCAGTCCTCAGGTAGAGCCTTGGCTGCGTTTGTGTCTAACTGAACACAATAAAACAAGGAGCCAGGCCCCTTTCTCAGAAATGCCTTTCAAATTCCAAGGAATTTTACTACCAAGCCCCAGAAACATGTGGGGAAGAATGGGGGCCTTGGAGACGGAGGAAGTCAAAACAAAAAGTAGAGACTTCAACTTCCAGCTCAACAAGCCTACCAGTCTGGCTTTGTAATTCCCCATCACCAAATAAGTTTGGTCCATTAATAGCAGTAACTAGGTTAAAAACAATAAAAAGGGCGGCTAGGTGACGCAGTGAATAGAGCACTAGCCCTGGAGTCAGGAGGGCCCGAGTTCAAATCTGGTCTTAAACACTTAACACTTACTAGACGTGTGACCTTGGGCAAGTCACTTAACTCCAATTACCCTGCCCTCCCCCCTCCAAAAAGCAAACAAACAAACAAACAAACCAATAAATAGTATTAATAGGATTAGGAATTATATCTGTTGTCTCATTAGTATAGGAACTCTCAAGTGATGAAGCTGCCTCTTCCAGGGCAGATCAGCACCTTCTCTACAATTCAGAGACTTAGTGTAGGGGTTTTTAACCTGGGGTCCATGAGCTGTTTATCTGTATATAAACATATGCATATTGTATATATGTCTATACATACACATGTCCACATATATATACATATACCTATATATAAATACATGCATGGTTGTATGTGTGTTCCAATATGATTGGTTTCTTTTGCAATTCTATGTATTTTATTTCATGTATTTAAAAACATTCTGAGAAGGGATCCATAGTCTTCATCACACTGCCAAAGGGATCTGTGACTCAAACACACACACACAAAAGGTTAAGAGCCTCTGCCTTACTTATCAGAACAAAATGCAGAGTCAAGTTAGCAGAACCTGAAGTATAAGTAATAAAATAACAGCAGTAATGTAAGGACAAACAGCTTTGAAAGACTTAGGACCTCTGATCAAGACAATGACCAGCCACAATTCCATAGACCTCAAAATGAAACCTGCTGATTGAGAGATGATGGAGCCAGAATGATTTGAGAATTTTTTTGACACAGCCAATACAGGAATTTGCTTTGCTTGACTACACATGTTTGTTAAAAGGGTTTTCTTTTTCTTGCTTTCTCAATTGCTGGGTTGGAGGCGGGGGTGAAGAGGGAAGGGGGGCAGGCAGAGAGGGAGGTGAGAGGAGGGGTATGCAATGCTAAAAAAAAATAAAATTTATTTTAAGAGAAGAAAGAACCCCAGTATTAGAGAGTTACCTAGGTCACAGAAAGGTTGACTTGCCCAGGGTCCCACGCAATCTGTATCTAAGACAAGATTTGAATGCAGTTCCCTGCCTCCTATACCATCCTTCCTCTAACTGGTTCTATTAATGAGAATACATTTTAAATCTTATGCTTAAAGGTTATGGAGGAAAATTGGGTATATTAGGGTTGGTTGTTTGGGAAAGGCCAATAAATCCAATTTTGATGACATAAATTGTAAGGAAATACAGAGAGATGGGGAGGGGAAAACACTGCAAATGGGGAGCTATTTGTAGAAGTCCCCAAATCCCCAGTTACATAGCACTTTATAAGTCATTCAAGCACTTTTAAAATCAATCTGATACGTAACTGGATGCTAAAGAAACCTCCCCACCCCCACCTTGACTATTCAGCGTTCAAATCTGGAGATATAAAATCTGAGCTTTGGCATTTTCATGAGCTCTAGCCCACGCTGGGGTTCCCTGTCAGGAAACCCATGAAACAGGATCTTTTGGCAATCTAAACTGGCACAGGCAATAACGGAAGCTCTCCACCCCCCACCCCCAGACCTGATGGGAAAATCCAGGCTCCATTTCCTCAATGTAAAAAGTTAAGGCATCTTACAGAGGGCAACATCCCTCAAAGCATGGACTGTTTGTTAGAGCCAGAAGGAACCTTAGAGTTCAAAGTCTAAACTCCTTATGAGATATGGTGAGGTACCCAAGGTCACACAACTAATTCATCTAGTCAGGACTAGACTAGAGCCTGGATCTCCTGACTCCTGGTCTGAACACCACCTGTATTCAGAGGAGGGCAGGGGTCTATCAGCGCCCCATCACCATCAATTTCATGGAGTAATTTTTTTCAAGGAAGATCAAAGCATAAAGTTAGCAACTGTTACCCATGACTAGCAGTCAAAATCTGTATTTAATTCTTTCAGGAAACTACAAGGGTTCTGTAGTTCATTAAAAGAAACAGAGATATGTTTGGGAAGCATTTCTAATCTTTGAGGATCTCGTGGTAGGAAAGCACCACATTTCTACAAAACATTACTCAGAGCATCAATCAGAGACCAAAATAATTGGACTGGATGGACCATTCATCTGAATTAGGTATGATATCCCAATGATATCTCCACAAATTAAACCAAAGATGTTACTTAGAAAGTTCTCCCTTTTCATCTCTGCCCCTTAGAATTCCTACTTTACTTGAAATCTCAGCTCAAGTACCACCTTCTACAGGAAGTATTCCCTGGTTCCCCCAGTTACTAATGTTTCCCATCCAAAGCTACCTTGTGTATATATATTTTGTATAAGTCTTGTATATACCTATTTGTGTATAAGATTTCTTCCTCTTAGAATGTACTCTCCTTGAGGGTAGGGACAGGCTTTGTTTTGTCTTTGTTTTGTCACTGTTTAGGCCAGCACCTGGCACAAAATAGGTGCTTAATAAATGACACTTGTTTGATGGAATTTGTCAATAACATATATTGAGCACCTGCATGCTTAGGACAGATTACACAAAAGGAATAAAAACATCATTTCTGCTTTCAAGAAGCTTAAATATAGTAGAACCAGGAGAAATTTGTATACAATCACAGACACAGCATATGTGTGATGACCAACTATGGTAGGCTGGACTCTTCTCAGCAATGCAGTGATAGAAGTCAATCCCAAAAGACCCATGATGGAGAGAGATCTACATCCAGAGATATAACTAGAAAGAACTGAGCCTGAATCCTGATGGAAGCAAACTATTTGATCTTTTTCTTTTCATTGTTTGGTTTTATTTCCTCTTTACCATTTTTCATTCCATCTAGTACAATCCGCCTTTCTAACCTGATTAATGTCTAATGTGAAAGTATTTGCAGGTCCTATACTGGATTATATGCTGTCATGGGGGAGGGGAGGGAGGGAAAGAAAATTTGAAACTCGAGGAATTATGGAATTAAATCTTGTAAACTAAAAGTAAACAAACAAATTAATAAAGATCAAAAAAGAAGCTTAAATATAGCAGAGAAGACAAGACACATGCATGTTTATCCTCTCCTTGCTCATAATAATAATTTACATGCATATACCAATTAATAGTTACAAAGCTCCATCTGGTATATTATCTCATTTGAACCTTGCAATAATGTAATGAGTTATAAGGTGGTACAGGTATTATTACCCTTATTTAACAGAAGAGAAAAATAAGACTCAAATTCATCAGTTCATTCAAAGTTATTAAATGCCTAACAGGTACCCAAAACTAGATATTTTGACTTTTGAGTTCATTGCTTTTTTCTGCTCTGCCACAAAGCAAGAATAAGAACATAAAAGAAAATATAAGTGGAAACTAAAAAACTACATTAAGTTACAAAAAATAAGCCACAAGGAAACACTAAGGTGAATGATGAGTGCCAAGTAGGGTCACCATGGAGGCTTCATTGAGGATGTAAAATACAGATTTCATTAACCAGAATTTATAGAAAAGAAAATTGAAGATTGAGTAATTATAGGTCAGGCAAATTGATGGCACTAATGCTAGAAGTAATGGTTCACTATGTATGGGCTGGTGAGCTCACTGGGTTAGAGCTTGGGCCAATAACAACAAGACCAGAAACAGGGTTTTATATAACCTCTCCATTGGCATAGTCCTTCTAAAGGTCATAGTCTTTCTAAAAACATTGTTAAAGGCAAAACGCTGTTCTCCCCTTCCTCATACCCAACTATGAATGACCCATCTAGTTCTGCCATTTCATTGAAAAAGCAGCCTGGTATAGTTGAAAGAGCACTGATCCTGCCAAAATTCTAGAACGTATTTTTAAAGGAATGATTTGTGGGCATTTAGAAAGGGAAAACATCATCATGGAGAGACAACATGACTTCATAAAAAAGCAAGATATGTCAAATATGTTATACCTATTTATAGTCACCTCTTGAAAATCCTAGTTCCTCAAGGGTCAACTCAAGTTGGGATAAATATGAGGGTGAGACAGTCCCTGCTCTCAAGGAGCTGGCATTCTAAAAAGAAAAGACAAGGCATATGGGTGGGGCAGAGTAAAGAGTTTTGGTTTGGGAAGTCAGAGGATGGGATACTAATCCATAGGACAGTTATTAGCCCTGCATTTTCAGAAGCTATGGAAGTCATGATCTGATGATTGCTCAGAGCAAGAGGTTGAAAGGGAGAAGAGGGGAGGTATATGGCATGATCTAGTCTAAGGTTGGATAGTTATGGTAGTTTAGGTGACTTTGCACCCAATCTTTGACCAATCAAGGCAGCTTAACTTCCAGGATGTGAGTTCCAAAGCTGAGGTCTAGTTTGGATGATGCTATTTTGGGTGAGGAGAAGCAGGGAGAGATGATTTGTTTAAAAGGATTTTATTTTTCTTTTCTTTTTTTTCCAATGGGAGATGAGAGGAAGAGAAAACTAATTTTTGTTCATTAAAATTTAATTTTCGAAAACTTCAGGTGTGGTAAGGGAAATACTTCTGAATGGAGGAAGACTTTTCAGGGTCCCTTAAATCATACCACATAAACAGTTATGATTAGTAAGAACAGTCTTAAACCCAAAGAAACCTTCTAAGACAATATTATTCTTTAAAAAACTTCCCAAAGACATTTTCTAGGTCTCAAGAGGTGGTGTTTCACCATAACATCAGCCCACTGATGTTGGCATAGGACTACATCTGTCCATCATCTCATACTTTCCATTCTGTGATTGGCAGGCTTAGCTCTCACTCCCACCCATTGGCTGAATTCCTACTATAGAGGAGGAGCTTGGAAAATACTCCTTCTATAGTTGCATAAATGAAAACAGGCCCCTGTGTGTCTCTAATTAGCTGTCTGGAAAGTATTCTCCTTATTAATTTCTCATATTGATCAGAGAAGTTACCTGTTTCCTAGCAGATCCTTTAAAATAAGACTTGTTCTGCGATAACATTATCCTCATAATGACTTGCTAAAACCAGATTGAGACAACTATGCACTGGGAGGCAAAACAAGATTATTGTGCTTAGAAGAAAAACAGAAAAGCAACATGTCTCCCTTTGTCAAGTTTGAGTCTGAGTTTGAAGATCAGCTTCTGATGGTGTGCAGTAAGCCATTTCCAAGAGGAAGCTATAGCAATAAATGGCATTTCCAGGCAGAGTGTATGGCGCCTTGTGATTTTCAGAATGGCAAATTGTTCTACAAGCTTTAGTAGATTGGATTGGCTTTTTACAGAAAAAAAAAAATTTTTCTCTCTCTTGGCTGAAATGTCCTAGCTTCATCTCATTTGCTATTCATGATCATCGAAGGAAGGTTAATTAATTCATTTGTTACTCATGTAGACAAGCATGTAAGATGTCATAGGTGATCTGTAACAAATGTTAACATTAAATGTGGCACTCTCATTCCCATTCTTGTTCGTCTTCAGGCTAATTTCATCATGGTCATAGCTTATATTTGTAGAGCACCTTTATACATAGATTACAAAGTATTTTTAATATATTCTCTCGTAATCTCACAATAACTATAAGAAAGGTCAAGCCAATGCAAAGCAACAGACAACTATTAAGCCCCTACTATGTGCCAGTCAACATACTAAGCCCTGGGGATACAAAGAAAAGCAAAACTATTCCCTGACCTCAAGGACCTCACAATCTAATAGGGGAACTAGCTTGCTAACAACTATGTACAAACAATATATACAGGATACATTGAAGAGATTCTGATGGCACTAACTAGCATTAGCTTCTTCTAACTAGCAGAGGCTTCTTGACAGAAGGTGAGATTTTAGCTGATAGAAAGCCAGGAGGTGAAGATGAGGAGAGAGAGAATTCCAGGGAGATAGTGAAAATGCCCATTGTTAGGAAATGGAGTGTCCTGAAACAGGAAGGAGGCCAGAGGCACTGTACCATAGAGTATATATAAAGGGAAATAAAGTATAAGAAGACAAAACAGATAGGAATGGAGCAAGTTGTGAAAGGTTTTAAAAACCAGACAGATGATATTACATTTGATCCCAGAGGTAATGGGGAGCACGCTGGAATTTCCTGGAAATTGTGGTGGCTAGCAAGGGGTATTTTGATCCAGAAAGTTATTCTCAGGATTGAATATCACCTCCATGAGGGCAAAGGGCCTTCTTACTTTTTGTAGCTCTAGGATAGGACCCTACATGAAATAGCCACTTAATAAATATTTGTTAAATGAAAGAATGAATGAATGACTTTATATTGATACAGCATAAATACTTCTCAAAGCTTTTGTAATTTTTTTATCTATATTATCACATATTTGTCAATAAGGAAACTAAGATACAAATGAGGAAACTGAACCCCAAAGAGATGAAAGGACTTGCCCAAAGCTAACACAACTGATGGATGGGAAAGAGAAGATTTGCACTGAGGTCCTTAGTCACTCTTTTCCCACAATACTATACTGTCTCTCCAAAATAATGTTGTCTGTAAATATCCATATTTGAATTTAGATTTCTTGGTATCTGAAAGTTGTTGGTATATCCAGTATACTAAAATTAGGCTCAAAAATACTCCTGATTAAAAATTTATACTACTTATGACAACTTCTTTCAGGAAGATAGCCCCTAATTCATGTTCACTTACTCTGCAGTTTTCTATTTATGATCCTTTACAATTTCTGTGTATTTGTATTATAAATTATTAAATGGCACCAAGGTTTTTATTTTGATGAGAGAATTTTTGATGAATTTGACAGTGTAATTACTCCAGATCCTGCTCTGAATTGCTATGAAAAAATTTAATTTTATTTACTCCAATAAATAATTAAAATGTTTAAGTCACGAGTGGGCTCACTCACAGAGCCTTGTGGCTTTTACTACTGTTTGCTTCTCTCTAATTAAAATATTTATATGTGTAGTGGTTTGAAAGAAATAAATTATCAATTGGAAGAAGAAAATTTTTTAGAAACCCGAAAGGAGGAGGCTGGGGCAAAGGAGGTAGGAGCAGCATGGTTATGCTTTCATTTCATGTACTCCTTACATGAGTAAGGAGGAGAGAAAAAAGCACTCTCCATGTTTACTCAGTGGGTGACACTGTATGAATTCAAGAAACTGATTCTTCTTCCCCAAGGCTCATGGCATCAAACAGCAAAATTCTGTGAATGGTAGCTTCACTGGATTGTTCTGATAACACAGAATAAGTCTGGAGAAGTATGGAAAATGCTGAGTTTGTGAATGTGTATTTGAGTTATTTTTCAGTTACATCCGAGTCTTCGTGACCCCATTTGGGGTTTTCTTGGCAAAGATACTGGAGTGGTTTACCTTTTCCTTCTTTAGCTCATTTGACAGATGAGGAAGCTGAGGCAAACAGGTTAAAGAGATTTGCCCAGGGGGCGGCTAGGTGGCGCAGTGAGTAGAGCATCAGCCCTGGAGTCAGAAGGACCTGAGTTCAGATCTGACCTCAGACACTTAACGCACACACAAATAAAAACCTAGCCTTGGAGACCTTGGGCAAGTTACTTAATCCCAATTGCCCTCCAAAAAAAAAAAAAGCAAAAAAAGAGATTTGCCCAGGGTCACACAGCTGGTAAGTGTCTGAGGCTAGGTTTGAACTCAGGAAGATATGTCTTCCTAACTCCATCTATCTACTGTGCCAAGTTTGCTGCCCTGAGGTTATAAATACTTTTCCTTAACAAGAAGTGCCCTTCAGGGCCCAGGTCAAAAGCCACCTCCTTCAGGAAGCCTCCACTGATGTCCTAGCTAGATGTCATCTCTTCATTCTCTAAACTCACATAGCAGTTTGTACCACCCTGGTTGTACTCTCATATTATGCCCTACTGAACTGTATTTAATTATATGCCTTATCTATAAATGAATGAATGAAAAGGCATTATTGCATGCTAAGCATTGTGTTAAGAGCTAGGAATACAATGAAATGACAATGGTTTTTACCCTTGTGGAGCTTATATCCTAATAGAGAAAGACGACAGTAGCTGGGGAGAGATGTTTGTGTTTGGAAAGTTACCCCCAAAATTGATTCTAATACCTAAGAGAGCAGAGACTTGCTTTTTGAACTCCACAATCTCTGACAGTACTCTAAGTGGAATAGCCACTAAGTATTTATTAGAAAAAACAAATAATTGATCCTCTAGGGATGTGGTCCTTGGTACTTTTCAAAACACTTCCATATTTTTAGTCTGTATTTTTCACATTTTTGTCAATAAGGAAACTGATGTTCAGAGGTTGTAATCCAGAATCACAGAATAAAATAAGCTTTAATTTGCGAAGGGTTTAAAGGGATAGATCCTGTAAAATTCCAACCCTGTCATTCTACAGAAGAAATAGAGGTTCAAATGGGAGAAATGACCTCTCCATGGTCACAGGCCAATCAATCCAACAAACATTTATTGAATGTCCATTATGCACTAGGGACAATGTTAGAGATGGGGGAATAGAAAAGGATAGAAAAAATTAAATAGCCTAAATATTCCCTTCCCTCAAAGAACTTATATTCAATTTGAGAAGAGAACATATGGATTTAGTCTAGATTTAGACTTACATATAGAACAAAACAAAATGGTAAATCAAGCTTTTACTTGTAGCATTTGCCAGTTTCCATGGTGACAGTTAGGTGGCAAGGTGGAGAGAGTGTCAGGCCTGGAGTCAGGAAGACTCATTTCCCTGAGTTCAAATCCAGACTCAGATATTTACTAGCTATGTGACCCTGGGTTAGTCACTGAACCTTGTTTGCCTTAGTGTCCTCATCTGTAAAATGAGCTAGAGAAGGAAATGGCTGAAAATACTAAGAATCAAATATGCTCATAATTTTAGGTTCATGGAAAACAATAAAAGTATAATTCATAATTTTAGGATCATAGGCCCCAGGCTTCCTTCGTCTTGAAAATAATCACAAACTCTGAGTTGGGAGGAACCTTGGAGATTACTTCATGCCAGTCATATTTGAAGAATTTCCTTTGCAACATCCCCAAGTGGTTGTCCAGTGTCTTTGCCAAAAAAAAAAACGTAAATGGAGTCACAAAAAGTCAGACACAACTGAAAAGACTGAACAACAAAATACTCACCCTAAAAATTTAACAATCAGGTCTCACTGGCTTTAGCACACATCTGTGAATAAGTTATATACCAAATGTAAGAAGAGGTACTTAAGCTGATCTTCGAAGAAAATTTATGAATCAGAAAAGCATTGCCCCTGTCCTCTAGAAATCTCACAACTAAATGAACTGGAGATAGACTTAGATATGCACATAAAGTCAATTTTCCATTATCTACATGAAAATGATGCCTTCAATGCTTTTTTCCAATGAAATATTTCAGAACAAGCTGGCTTCTACATGTTTAGGGGATATTTCTTGCTTGGCATCATTTGGTGTGTGCTTAGAAATATGAGTACATTTTGGTATAGAATATAACTTTAATTAACCCATATAACCAGACGCCCCTCCCCACCATTAGATCTAGGGTCACACTTCACTTTCAAAATATAGAAACAAACCATAAGAAATCATACTATAGAAATTAATGAATCAAAATACAATTATCCCCTCCACATCACAGCTTTCTCTGTCATGGTTTCAATATATCGTGGGTTAGCATAAGAAATTAAATGAAATTTGGGGAGCTTTGTGAAAGCTGCAGACAACATGTGAAGGCCAACAGACAACATGGGAAAAGTTTTAGAAACTCAGAAATGAATAAAATAGATGTGAAGTATTGTATAGTATTAACATATTTTATCTTTTAATACCATAATAATTCAGACTTCTTCTCTGGTAAGAAGGGAGAGCTGAAAACTTTCACACAGATTTTCAGGATTGTGGGGGCCCATGCCCCTAATCCCTGAGACATAGGATAACTATACGTATCCAACATGGCTGAGAAATCCCCTGGCCTTCTACCACATTCTGGGTCCAGTCATTGGGTGGGCTTTTAATTCAGAAGGCAAATACCCCAGAGTTAGGGGACCAAAGAGTGGAAAGAGAAGCTCTTGCAAGAATCACACTACAGGAGCTTCTGGGCACTCCCTTCCTCATTACAACACATTGCTTATGGTTGTACCGGTACCTTGATTTAGTACTTAAGGGGCAAGAGGTGTGGACATAGGGAGCTTCTTCTAATCATGAGAGAGGCAGTGTGGTGGAGTAGAAAGAGCACTGATCCTGGGCTCTGGAAACCCTGGGCAAGTTATTTTACCTCTAGAGGCATCAGTATCTTCATTTGTAAAATATGGGTAGCAATTCCTTTTTCAGCATTATTGTGATGAAAGTGCTTTTATAAAACCCAAAGCCCACCCCAGGAAGGCCTGGGTTTAAATCCTGCCTGGGATATATACTGGCTATGTAATTCTGTGCAAGTCATTTAACCTCCCATCAGTCTAGTCAATGCTCTGAGATCATGTGTTACAAAGAACATCACAACATACGTTGGTAGAGGGAGTTTCCTCACTGTAACAGCAAGCACCTTAGCATACCTAGGATGGCTGCTAGCACAGGTTCTTTGATCTAATTTTCTAAAGGAAAGCAACTCAAGAGAGTTAACAACCTAACTTTAATCAAATATATGTATATGTATATGTAATTCACTTAGTTCAGGAGAAAAAGTCAGCACCCTGAACTTCAGAAAATACAAACAGAAACAAGCAGACAAAAAATGCAGAGAAAATATCACAATTCAACAGACCAACAAACGGCTTCTAGCTGTCTGACCATTACATACATACAGTGTTAGTTATCAGAGAGAGAAGCACTAACATCTGGGTTTTCAAAGCTGGGGGTGGGGGGGCTCAATGGCTGCCCAGAGTCTCATCTGGTCAAATCCCACAATTCTTCCCAAAGTTATCCCCAAAGCAAAACCTCACCTCAGAGTATATATAGCTCCAGGGTTAGAGAACATCACAATCTTCATGACCCACTGCCTAATTACAAAGTAACAAAAGATGGGCCTTCCTAAAAAACAAGCCTCCCCTAAGCAAGCTTCTCTTGTGGGCAGGGAAAATCTTCAAATTCCCTTACCAATGAAATCACAAGGCAAAAAAAATCTTAGTGAACAAACCCCAAATGAAAAAGCATCTGGGAAGTCCAATGGATAAAACACTAGGTCTGGAGTCAAAAAGACCAAAGTTCAAATCTTACCTCAAATATTCACTAGTTGTGTGACCTTGGACAAGTCATTTAACCTTGTTTTTATTAATTATCTTATCTGTAAAATAAGGATAATATTAACACTTATCTCCCAAGGTTACTGTGAAGAGAAAATTAAATAAATTTTGTAAAGTGCTTTGAAAACCTTAAAGCCCTTTATAAATGCTAACTATCCTTATGATTTTAAATGTGAGCTATTATTATAAAATAGGTCAACAGAAAACCTTATATTTCACCTGTCAGTGTCATCATTAATTATTCATTCACTCAACAAATATTTATTCCTGTCATCTGAAATGTCCTGTGGAATGTGTAGAGTTATAATAATTTCTTTCAAGATTTTTATTCATTATACATTGATCAAAGATTTCATATTTAGAGGATGAATGGATTAATATTTATAGACATGGGGCGGCTAGGTGGCGCAGTGAGTAGAGTGTCAGCCCTGGAGTCAGAAGGACCTGAGTTCGGATCTGACCTCAGACACTTAATGCACACACAAATAAAAACCTAGCCGTGTGGCCTTGGGCAAGTTACTTAACCCCAATTGCCCTCCAAAAACAAAAAAAAAATATTTATAGACAGTCTAGAAATTTATGACTTTTACTATCCTCTGCCACCCCTTTTCCCACCACCATCAATGTGAAAATAAAGTGTGTGAGGGGTGGGGGACTGAAATGGGTCAGGGCCATCATTTAATTTTTCTTTGTTACACATATTGCTATGGCCAAAGAATTTGTCGTCTAATGGCCAACCTATATCAGCCGAGACATTGAACTTTACAGTTTAGTTTATAAAATATTTTCCTATTAGTAGAACCTCAAAACTAGACTATAATGTAGGCAAGCAGGACAGGCCACCCTTTAGAGATGGGGGGGCTGAGACTCAGGAAGGGGAAGCTATTTACTATCAATGATACAGACAGAATAGATCACAAACTTTCTAATTACTAATCTTGCATTACTCCCACTACACCAGAATATCTCCTACTACCCATCTGTCTTCCTATTACCTAATGTAATTTTTGACCCTGTATAAAAATTTCCCAGTCATATACTAAAATGTGATATTTAGTTAGCAAGTAGTAATAGTAATATTTCATTCTCAGTAGGTATAAATGTCATTCATTACCCAGAAAATACTGAGAATAAAATATGCTCATAATTTTGGGTTCATAGAAAATAATAAAATTATAATTTAAGGGTCATAGGTCCTAGACTTTTTTCCTCTTGGAAATAATCACAGACTCTCAAAGTTAGGAGGGACCTCAGAGATCACTGCATGCCAGTTGTACTTGAAGATTTTCCTCTACAACATCCCTAAGTGATCATCCAGGCTTTGCTTGAAGACCATCAGGGAAGGGGAACCAGTCTACTACCTCTCAACATAATCTATTCCACTTCTGGAACTGGAATTAAACTTTCAGTTTAGTTTCCTATCTTTTCACAGAAATTCTAATCTAGTCATGCCCCTTCCATCTTGTGCTTATAACAATGATTATTTAAACCCACTAAAGACTTTACATTTGGGGGCTGCAGTGAATAGAATACCAGCCCTGGAGTCAGAAGGAACTGAGTTCAAATCCAACTCCAGACACTTAACACTTAACTATCCGTATGACCTTGGGCAAGTCACTTAACCCCAACTGTCCTGCCTTCCCCCTTCCAAAAAGAAAACAAAAGACTTTACATTTATGTCTATTAAATCTCATCTTCTTATCCCAATATATTCTCTCAAGATCTTTTGAGATCCTGAATTTGTCATCTACCATGATAGCTATCCTTCCTAGATTTGTCTCACCTGCACAGGTGATAAGCATGCTATGTCATTTTAGGGGCAAGGAGAGATCCCTGAGGAAATTCTACTAGAAACCTTATTCTAAATCAACACTGAACCATTAATGACTACTTATTAGTTTTTACTATTCAACTGGTTCACAATCCACCCAAAGATAGTATTTTCTATCCCCCATTTCTCCATGTCACCCACAACAACCAATCAACAAGTATTTTAAGTGTTTACTATATGCTAGGCAATGTACTATGCCCTGAGGAAATAAACATGGCCTCAAGGATGTTACCGTCTTTCAAGGAGGCATGTACATACATAAGCATATAGAAAATAAACACAAGGTAATTTGTGGGCAACAACATTGGTAACTTAGGAGAAGACAAGTCTACATGTAAGTGATGCTTGAGCTGAGTTTTAAAAGGCACAAAGGATTCTCAGAAGTGATAGTGAGAAAGGAATGTATTCAAGGCATGCGGGACAGTCAATGCAAAGGCATAGAGATGAAGGATGGAGCATCATGTATGAGAAAGCACGAAAAGTCAGCCTGACTGGACCACAAAGGACAGGAACCAGAGTAGTATACAATAGGGCATAAAAGATGATTTGGGGAGAGGTTATGAAAGTCTTTAAATGACAAACAAAAGAGCTTATATTTGATCCTCAAGGCAATAGGAGACCATTGGAGTTTACTGAATAGGGGGCATGACATGGTCAGACCTGTTCTTTATGAAAATCATTTCAGCATTATGTAGAGGATGAATTAGGGGAAAGACAAGGAAGTGACCAACTAGGAAGCTTCATGGAAAATTATTAAATGCTCTCCTAAAATCTGTATAAAATATCTATAGCATCGCCTTAATCAAATAATCTCAAATAATATCAAAAAGAAAGAAAAAGAAAATAAGGTGTTTCTGGCATGATGTGAATTGAATGAATCCATGCTGGCTCTTTGTGAGTCACACATTCCTTTCCTTGATGTTCACCAATCATCTCTTTAAATAACACATTCTAGGATTTTACCAATGTCTGAGGTCAAACTCAAAGTTCTGTACTTAGCAGTCAGACTCTACTCTCCTCCCTTATTTTTTTTTAACAAAAAAAGGACATTTGCCCTTTTCCTGAGGCACCTCTCCCATTCTCTATAATCTCAACAATCAAAACTGTAAGATCTGTTAGTACTCTGGGATATATTTCATCTAGTCCCAGGGACTTAAACTCATCAAGGGCACCTAGGCTCCATCTTACTTCCTCTCTTCCACTTATCTTGAGTTTCAGCTTCCCATTAGCCTTTTTTGGTGGTCCCCTTCCACTCCAAACAAAGATCACCTTCTTCATTAAAAAAAATCAGAAGAAAAGTATGAAAGAAGACTTTGAACTCTTCTTACTCTTCAGTGTCCATTATCTATGTCCCATCTATACTGGGCAGAAGTCTTCTCTTTTCTCTGGTCCTCTCTTTCTCTGCAATATAGCCAGACAAGTATTTTTTCTATTACTGTCCTTAGTTTTCCTCACCAGCCAGAATTTGTTTGAGCTTTAGAGCTCTTGGCACTATTTAAGAATAGTTCTGGTAAGCCAGAACTGCTTTTGCATTCATCCTGTGTGATCTGATCATTTTCTTCCATCTTCCATACTTATCTTCCCCCACCCACCCACCCATCTAGATTGAGCTATGAGTTGCCTTTGTGGCCATGTTGATTTCTTAGGACAATTGCTTACTTTCTTCCTCACTGGAAATTGTTCTCTATGTCTTTGGGATTTCATGGTTGAGGACTTCATGATCCTGGAATGACTTTCCCTATAGAATTTTAGTCCATCAGATCCTATTTATCCTTTCTCCAAATCCTTTAAAATCCATTCTCCTAAAATCTAATGTGCATGTCATTCTAGATTTACTTTATTTCTCTTTCAGAAGTTATTTTTCAATTAAATTTTACTTCTTCAAACAAAACAATTTTTGAAAAATCTATTTTTCTCCTCAATCAAAATGAAAAAGAAAAGGAAAAGGACAACATCCTTTTTAACAAATAAGCATGCAAACAAAACAAATTCCCCCTTTGACTATATCTTTAACATGTTTCTCCTTCAGTACTCTGAGTCTATCACCTATCAGGAGATATGCAGCATGTTTCATCATTGGTCCTATGGAATCATTGTGTTCATCAAAGATCTTAGAAATTTCAAAGTTGGTTGTTTTATTATTGTAATTATTGTATAAAATGTGCTCCTGGTTCTGTTCACTTTGCTCTGCAGCAGTTCCTACAAGTCTTTCCAAGTTTCTTGAAACCATGCCTTTCATATTTTCTTATGGCACAATAGTATTCCATTATATTCATATTCCATAATTTGTTCAATCATCCTCTAATTAATGAGTGCCCCCTTAGTTTCTAGTTTATTACCACTACAAAATAACTGTTATAAATATTTTTGTGCATGTATGTCACCTTTTCTTCTTTCTTTGATCCCTTTTGGGTAAAAGACTAGTAGTGGTATAGCCGGCTCGAAGGGTATGTCCAGTTTGGTAACTTTCTGGGTATTGTTTCAAACTGCTTTTCAGAATGGCTGGACCAATTCACAGCTCCACCAGCAATGTACCTGTTTTCTGAAAGCAATACTATCATGTGTCAGTTTCCTTTTTTGTTATCTTTGCTAGTCTTATAAATAGGAGGTCAAACCTCAAAGTAAAACACAGTAATCTTCTATCACATTAATGCACAGAGTTTTGTCTAGGCATTACCCAATTGAAAGGCTTCTACTTTGCAATTCTTTGCTAGTACAAAAAGTCCTACTATTAATATTTTGGTAACTGGGACTTTTCTATTTTTGACCCCCTTTGGGTATATAACTAGGAGAAATGTCTCTGGGTCAAATGCTGTATGAACCTTTTAGTCACTTTCTTGGTATAATTCCAAAATGCTTTTCAAAATGGTTGGTTCACTTCTCAACTCCATTAACAATATAATGTCACTTTTGTGATTTCATGGGTATAGGGAGCTGTTGATGAGGAATGAGGAAAATCACTCTACCTATGCAGACTAATATATACTCTGCAATGTATAGTCTTAGAGAGTTGCTATAATCCATTCAATGGCTGGATTCTATCTAATCAAGTCTCAGTGATCCATATGAAGCCAAATTTTCCTCCATGCATAAAAATCTCTAGTTCCCCTGGATTGTTTCCTATACCGTGTGTATGTGTATAAGATATCTGTGGCCATGGATTTTATTACTGGCTCCTTTCTTAGGTTTTGTCTCCTATCAATTTCTTGGTGCTTCTACCATGATTTTTTTCTCTATATTCTATATATCTTCTATAGTAGAAGATATGCTTTTTTACTTTATGTAGTTAGTTTCTTTCATAGTCCTTTCTTTTTAGGTTAAGGCTTTTATAATTGGATTTGCATTTTTAAACCAATTCTTGTTAGATAATGCCTTCTCTGGCCAAAGGGTCATCATTCCTTTATTTTAATCCATGGCACAAAAATCCAAATCCATCTCCAGGACATAATTTTATTATTAACCCTTGGTTCACCTTCCAAAACCACCTTTCTCTTCTGAGGCCTTTGTCATCCTTTGGCAACAGCAAACTAATGAGATTTTAAATTCGGTCTTTCTCTTTCATCTAGTGTAGGCTCTTTTGAGTTTTTTTGTTCAGTCATTTCAGTCATGTCTGACTCTTTCGACCCCATTTGGGGTTTTCTTGGCAAATATAGAGGAGTGGTTTGCCCTTTCCTCTTCCAGATCATTTGACAGATAATGTAACCAAGGCAAATGGGGTTAAGTGACTTGCCCAGGGTCACACAGCTAATAAGTGTCTGAGGTCAAATCTGAATTCAGGACTGGCACTCTATCCACTGCAAGAAATTAAAGTTAAAGTCTTTTGGTTTAGCTTTTCTGAAAATCCAAGTCAGCATAGGCAGAGGAGGAGGGGCAGTTCCAAGGTCAAGACATTGAATTCTTTAGCAATCCTTTCCCTCTGTTGCTTTTCATTTGCACCCAAATGGACCACCAGAAATGGGTAACCATCTCATATTTGTCAAATGTCAGAAGGTTCTTCATCTCACACATCCAAAGCTAAACTCATCATCTTCCCCTGAAGCCTTCCCCCCCTCTCCTTACTTCCCTTTTACAAATATACCTCCTTCTTTCTGACATTGCCACTATTCTGATGCAGGTCCTCACACTTGGACCACTGAAATAGCCTTCTAGTAGGTCTGCCTGCCTCAAGTGTCTCCCCACTCCATCCATCTTCCATTTAGCCACAAAAGTGATTTTCCTAAAGCAGAGGTCCGACCATATCACTCCCCTACTCAATAAACTACAGCACTCACCTATCACCTATCAAATACAAAACCCTCTGTTTAGCAAAGTCCTTCACATCCTAGCTCTATCTTACCTTTCTAGTCTTTTTATACCTTGCCTCTCCCTGCTCAAGTATTCTTTGATCCAATGACACCAGTCTTCTTGCAGTTCCATGAATAAGATGCTCCATCTTACATCTCTGGGGTGTCCTCTTTAAGTATCAGTTAAAATCTCATCTCCTACAGTCTTTCTCAACCCCTCTGATGATTTTCATCACTCCAGTGATGCTGGTTCTCTTAATCGTTTCCTATTTATCCTATATATAGCTTGTTTGTATATATTTGCTTGCTCATTTTCTTTCTCTTCTAGATTGTGAGTTCCTTGAGGGCAAGGACTATCTTTGGCCCTTCTTTTTGTATTTCCAGTGCTTAGCACAATGCCTAGCACATAGTAGGGGCTTAATAAATATTTATTGACTGACTGGATGACTCTGGGTAAATCATTTAACTTCTCAGAGCCCCAAGTCTCTAAGACTATAAGTTGCAGAATATATACCAGTCTTCATAAGTAGAGTGATTTTCCTCTTCAACAATTCCCTATACCCATGAAATGGGTGGCAATTTGAACCCAGGTCTTACTATCTTGGAATCAGTACCTAGGACAGATACCTAGCCATTAAGCCGCACTGTCACTAGGTAGCATTTTGTATTAAGAAGAGAAAATCATATAAGAAAAAATCTTGTAGCCAACGTGAGGAAAAATGGTGGTGATCTTTTTGGTGAAAATCAAACGAGGTAGAAATGAAAGTGATATTATATTGTTGGCGGAGCTGAAAATTAAGCCAACCATTTTGGAAAACATTTTTGAATTATACTAAGAAAGTGACTAAAAGGTCCATATATTATTTGACCCAGAGATACCACTACTAGTTATATACCTCAAGAAGGTAAAAAATAAAAAGAAAGGTCCCAGTTACCCCAAAATATCCATAGTGGCATTTTTTGTACGGGACAGTGCACCTCTCTGACATTAATGTCAGGTCAACAAAGAGCTGCCTCAAGACCTGTTAGCAAGAAGTGACCAACTACTACTACTCATCTCTCCTTCCTATGATCTTTACTGGATAATCTATCACCTGATAGCACCTGTCAATGCACATCATCATTCTTTGAAAGACAAGTAGCTGCCTCTCCCTTAGAGGGTCCAGCATCTTCCTCTTTGAAAATAGCATTGTACCTCTCACTTATCTCCAAGTTCTCAGTGTTCTTTCTTCTTCCCTGTCCTCCCTGGGCACCGTCTTCTACTCCCCAACCTTCTGACATAGGTCAGGAATTCCCTCTATTTCAGATCCTTTATCTTTACATTGAGCTTCTTCAATTTATTTTAACAAACACTTCATTCTCCCAAGTCCCTTTATCTTCCCTGTTTAGGTGAGAAACTAGTATGCTCTTTGAGCATAGATAACAAGACTCTATTGATTATCTGCTCCTAGAATTCTCCACTCATTCCATGGAAATAAGACATATACAGTAAAATCACCCACATGTGAAGACCAGTTGTTAGAATTTTTCATTATCTGAAATTATTGGGAGCAGCTGCAAATGAGTTCACCATAATATATTTCTCCTACCACCCACATACCTAAGCCCCCCAGTCATTAATTCCATGCCTTCATTTCCTCCTCTCTACTAAATTTCTTTCTGTCTTCTCTTCTTTTTTTCCTCTTTCCATAGTAAGGTAGTCTCTGTGCTGCTCAAAATCTATTCATGTATTTTTATTCAGCCCCCACCACTGTGCTAAACAGAAGGGTAAAATACACAAGTATAGGTCTTGTCTTCAAAAAAAATATTTATACTTTAGGTAGACACACCTAACTAAAAGACAGAACAGGATAGCACAATTGTACGTAAATCAGGCTCCAGGACATAAGAAGGGGTAATCAGGGTAATGAGTTTTCAGGAAAGAAAGAGGCTACTTGTATACTAGAGGTAGGGTCATAGAATTTTAAAACTAGAAAGGAAATTGGAGGTCATGTGGCCGACATTTAACAGATAAGGAAACTGAGGCCCAGAGAGTCTGAGAGTTGCCCAACATGTTAGTAACAAAACCAGAACTAGAACACAAGTATATGCCAGTCTTCATAAGTAGAGTGATTTTCCTCATCAACAATTCCCTATACCCATGAAATGGGTAGCAATTTGAACCCAGGTCTTACTATCTTGGAATCAGTACCTAGGACAGCTACCTAACCATTAAGCCGCACTGTCACTAGGTAGCAAAAGACAGCCAGGTGCCTCAGAGGACAAATCACCAGGTCTAGGATCAGAGAGACCTCAGTTCAAACGTGGCCTCAGATACTAACTATGTGACCTTGAGCAAGTGATTTAACTGCTGTTTACCTCAGTTTCCTCAACTGGAAAATGGGGATAATAACAGCACCTACCTCCCAAAGTTGAGAAGATCAAATGAAATATTTGTGAAATGCCTAGCATAGTGCCTGCTGCCTAATAGGTGCATAATGAATTCCTGTCTAGTTGAAAGTCCTTTCTCCTACATCACACATTATCAGGGGGGATTTCATGGAGGAGAGGATGATTTAAGATGAACATGTGATTTGAACAAATAGAGGGAACAGAAGGATTTCAAAAGATGAAAGATGATCTGGCTTCTCACCCAGATAGTCTGGCTTTTAAGAGCAAGAATGCTATTGTAAACTTTTTCTGAGAGGGCTTAGAATTTTACATCACACTTCCCCTTCTGAAGCACATGGTATAAAAGCAGGAAAGGGGGGTGAAGATACATATTTTAAATGGCTAAGATGAAATACAACATTTGTTCTTCCACATATTACTTAGTGTTTTTTAATATGGTGTTTGGTTTAAGTTCATTCAAAAAATAAAAATAGTATAACAGAGTAGGCTCGGGACTATGGAATATGCTATGCTCCCATTGCTGACTCCTTTCCCCTTGTTTTCCCCCTCTAGACTAATCACATTCCACTTCATGAAGTCAGATGAAGAAGGGAAAAGGGGAGCAGCTAGGTGGCACAGTGGATAGAATACCAGGCCTGAAGTCAGGAGAACCTGTGTTCAAATCCAACCTTAAATACTTACTAGCTATGTAACCCTGGGCAAGTCACTTAACCCTGATTGCCACCTAAAAATAAAAAAGAAAGTAAAAGGATACCCCATTCACTAAAGTACAGACATTCAGACTAGAGAATGATCTGTGCAAAAAGAAAGTCTACTGGTTATAGTCTATGTTGCTCTGTGGCCCCGTCTACCATTAGGTATCAAATAAAATCAAAAGTAGAAATACTGAATCTAATCAACTCCCTGGTGTGTATCCTAGAAGGTAAGTGAGTGTGATTGAAACTCATCTTAGCCACCCTTGTATTTCACAGGCAGTTGTGGTATGCTGTTTGGCTCAGAAGAATCTAGACTGAAAATGAGGTTTCTGCATTATTTAAAACTTTCATCACTCAAGTTTTATGTGTCTGGCCCCCTACTCCTACCCCTCAGTGAAAGATAATTGAGAGTTGTATGCTTCCTTCTTGTCCAATTTTTTAAAATTGTTTTTTCAATTGGCTAGCATTTATTTTTTCTTTCCATTGTATCCCCTTTCCATTCCCCACCCCAACTAAACAACAAAAACAAAAGAAAATCCTCACAACAAGTATACATGGTCAAGCAAAACAAGCTCTGTCATCCATTGTCCAAAAAGAGATCCCCCTCTGCATCTTGAGTTCATCACCTCTCTGGCAGAGGGTGAGGGGCACACTTCATCTCTAGGCCCTGGAAGTGGGGTTTATCATTGCATTGATCAGTGTTCTCAAGTCTCTCCAAGTTGCTTTTTCTTTATAATGTTGCTGTTATTGAATAAATTATTCTCTCCAATTTCTGCATTCTTTACTCATTTTTCCTCTTTCTTTGATATCTTTAGAGTATGGACCAAGGGTCAAAGGGTATGCACAGTTTAGTCACTTTGGGAGTATTATTCTAAATCAGTTTCTAGAATATATGAACCAATTAATTCCATCAACAGCACATCCGTGTGTTGCATTTCCTTCTGAAATAAGGAAGAATTTCTAAGTTACCTAAAAAATAGTCTCCTGGTATATTTACCTGACTCATCTCTCTATCTCCCCCTTCTAATAGATTGTGCACATTACAGTCTTCTTAAAACTCCATTCAATAAGCCAACAAGCAATAATCAAGCACCTACTCTGTGCTAGGCATTGTTTTAGGCACTAGGATTACAGAGGCAAAAGTAAAGCAATACCTACCCTCAAGAAGCTTCTGTTCTGTCAGAGGAAACAATAAGTACACATTTAGGTAGAGCTCTGGGTCTGGAATCAGGAAAACTCATCTTCTTAAGTTCAAATCTGGCCTCAGATACTTACTACATGTGTAACCTTGGGCAAGTCGATTAACCCACTTTGCCTCAGGTTCCTCATCTGTCAAATGAGAGGAAAATGATAAACCACTCCAGTATCTTTGCCCAAAAAACCCCAATGGGGTCAGAGAGAGTCAAACATGACTAAAATACAATCGACTGAACATATAAGTATATACAAAAGTAATTTGGGGAAAGACAGTACTAGCTCAGAGGATCAGGAAAGCCCTCATGCAGGAGGAGGCTCTTAAGCTAAGCTTTCTGGGAATTTAGGGAATCTAAGAGGCAGAGTGGGAAAGGGGTGCATTCTACTCTCTACTATGGTGGAGAGACTGAGCAAAGGCACGGAGAAGGAAGGTGAAATTCACACCTGAGCAACTGAAGGAAGGCCAGCTTCTTTGGATCATTTCAATTACTTACCTTATCTGGGAGTTCTAGCAGTTCCCCCATTTCCTCCACCAAATAAATACATTCAAGGCCTTCCAAAATCTGACCCAAATATATTCCTCCAAAAAGAACAAAAAATATCATTTAAAATGTTTGAAGAGATGAAAATGGAATTTTTGGTAATAAAGATAAACATCATGAAACCTCTATATGGGGGATTGTTAAACTTTTTTTGAGCCATGGATCCCTTCAGCAGTTCTAGAGAAACTTGTGGACACTTTCTCAGGATGTTTTTAAATGCCTAAAATAAATACATAGGATTACAAGGAAAACCAATTATATCAAAATAAAGATGCAATTTTTTTTTTCAATCAAAGTTCCCAGACCCCTTGAAATCTATCTATCCATTAGGGATTCTGTAGACCCAATTAAAGAGCTTTTAATATATGTATATATCTTTTTCTCATTGACCCCACAAAATATTGATTTTTCTCCAACTCCATACCTTAACTTAAGATGTTCCTATCATATGGAATGTTCTCCTTTCTACCTCCCCAAATCCTTTTAATCGTTCAAAATAATTCACATTTCCAAAAACCTGAAAGCTTGTTCTTTACAACAACCTTATGAATTAAAAAGTACAAGTGTCATTGTTCCCATTAAAGTGATGGCAAAACCAAGGCTCTAAGAGATAAAGGGACTTACCCATGATTGAAGAGTTAAATAATGTCATTGCCAGAATTCGAACCCATTTCTTCCTACCTCTATTCTAGTGATCTTCCCACCACACAGTTCACTTCATCCCAGCTTTACTCCTATTTCCTGCATGAATTTTTTCCAGGGGACTCCAGCTCTTCTCTAAAAATCTGTTAGGCTAACAGTCTACATCACATAATTCAATTCAATTCAACAATCATTTATTGAATACCTTCCTACAATGTGATGCTCACACCTCGAGTCTGATGTCTAGCCATCTATGCTCAAGGAAGGAACAAGCACAAAAGGAGAGAGATATCCAGGGGCTCACTGTCTCTTGCTCTGGTTGTCACCTTGGAGCAAGAACTGAGCTATCAGGACAGAGAAAAGGGAACCAGCCTAGACCCCAGCCCTCCAGCAAGAGACTCAAAGG